>CM029598.1:3939345-4225881 GCA_017311375.1 Mytilus coruscus | reverse complement strand
GATATTGTTTGCATGAATGTAACCCCTGTCATTGTATGTATTTTCTTCCGTAACCAAAATTGGTTATGCTGCAGCAAAGTTCTTGATACTACATTGCCTTATTGCCATCATTAAATAAATTGTGTCAATTCGACACATGTGATTCTACGCAGTACGCAGGAAATTGTAGACCACTTGACCAGCAAATATAGGGAACTATAAAAAAAGTTGAAAAGAATCTCTCAAACAGCAACACAATAGCTGTTGTCAAAGAACAAAAATGCCCATAATGGTATAACTGAAGGAACGTATAGCCTTGACAAATGACTAGCAGAACAATATATAAATAGCCCTCATTGTCACCAGAAGAATGAAACACCTAGTACGAAAGTCGTATCAACACAGAGGTCTGAACCATATCAAAATATAGAAAAAGCTATGGTTATGTCAAGTAGACAGAATGATTCTACAACAGAAAAAGAAAATAAGGCACATCAGACATATGACTGCTTGAAAATAACTACAACCGTTAGCAACCAAGAAAACAATTTCGAACTACAAAACTTTCGTGAAACAAATAGCATAATAAGTGCAGGAAATAGTACAATTACAAAACAAATATTGCAACTGAAGGGTCCTAAATGAAAAGCATGACCAGAGGTTCAAATACTGCTAACACCACGCATAAATATCTATAAACAATGGCAAGATGGTGGTTAACAGAAAGATCCTCCTGTAGCAACAGCGATAAGATTGGAGAAAATTATATTACGTAGTATAGAGAGATGCTACAAGTCGGCAAAATCTTTACCACCAGATAACGAACAACCCGAATTCTCAATAGGCTTATTAATCGCAGCAATCAACAAAGCTCAACAAATTGTCCGAAAATTATTGGTGAAGACATTTTGCCTCATATCATAAAGATATAAGTGTCCCAGAGGAGGATATATATATGACAAAACTAGCTTAACCTATACAAAATAAAAAACCCAGCTATATGAACAAGCCATGGACGAAGGAATCAAAGTCCCAGAACAGTGTACAGACACAGAGTCCTTGAAAGCAATTGGCGAAGTCAATAATGAAAACATACATATAAAGTATTATATACTTAAACAAAGCCATATATAATTGCGCATGTGAGTAAAGTTCCTTAAGTGTTTGTCTAGATTAACTATCTTTGTCATAATTTTCTTCATTTCAAATATTTACATTTTGTCTGAACTCGGAGCGACAAAAGGTAAGAAAAGGCCTAAAGGTATAACTGTTTTATTTTCATAAAAACCAGGTATAATTTTGTGACGTTATTGTATCGTTGACGTTTTCTCATTATCTACTCTTTTATATTTAAATATATAGTCTTTTATCGAAACACTTAACAAGAATTACTATACAAATTTCTTTCTTTTATAAACATTCTATTGTCACTTGATTATATATTGCCGGTGCACGTCGAGGAGATAATTTAATTGGCAAAGTCATAAGATGACATACAGTACATCAGTATGTTACAGACTGTGACCCGATAGATAAGCTGTGTCATTCTTGTTAATCATATCTCTAAAGAAAACTTAATTTGTAATATCATTGACAATCTGTAGCTGGAAAATAAGACTACATTCTAAGTATCACAGGCAGATGAGTTAACAGGAATTATACAAATTCTCGGTAACGTTAGGTCAGATTCAAAATTGAGGTCAAGGTAAATCTCCACTCGAACGTAATATTGACTGTATTTTTATTGCAGAATAACTTGTTGACATTGACAATTTATCTGCATCAAATCAAACACATGATGCAAATTAAGTCTTGAATTTGAATAACATTGAATTATATGGCTATTAAACTTCTTAAGTTATAAAGGTTCTCTTCTTGCACAAAAGATAAAGAATAATGCTACAGGAAGTTAGTATTCAATTTCAATGGTATTACAATTTTGAAGGAAGATATTATTTGTACATTTATGAAAACGAAATTCGTTGTATTGTATTCAAGTGGAATTGTCACGCGTCCTTGTAAACTTAACAATGAACTATACTTATGAGTGTATCAATTTCGTACTATTATTGCATTGTTTTTCAGATAAGATATGTATATGTCGTGTAAAAGTTTCGATTTTGTACATGTTACAGATGGGTGCGGTCCTAACCTGTACAAAAGTTAACTTGGAGCAGACTTGTTGACTGCTTTTCAAGTTAACTTGAGAAATTTTAAGCAAACAAGCAAGTTAACTTCGTCGTTGGTAGATCAGACCTACGGTCTGCTTTTTAGGACTGCTGCAGACCTATTGACAGGTCTGCTCCAGACCAAACCTGTGGACAGGTCTGCTCCTGACCAGATCTGTGGACAAGTCTGCTATTGACCAGGCCTGGGAACAGGTCTGCTTATGACAGATTACCGTGTTTAAGACTTTTGATATCAGACCTGAGCTTTTAATATGTGAACAATAATCACATTGTTCTTTTTCCCAGTATAGCAAATTTCTTTACTTGTTAGACTCCATCGTTATTATACACATTAAATATTCTTATATACATTAAACAATGGCTATAAAATTACACACTTGTGATCACATACAGCTATCATTAAAGAAAGAAAGTTTTTATTTAATTAGAAGACGGATAGAAAGGTTATCCAACGCATCGGAACAATATTTTTATATCATGGGATATCAACATCATTGTCGACGTTGCTTCGTTCCCATTTTTACAGTCTCTTCCTAAATTTACATGGATATTTCATCGTAATTCACCTTGTTTGCCTTGGATTTACGATTCTGTTTTCGACAGAATATTCTAACAAAAATTGTACAGTGTCCGGATATATAAGGTGTTGTATAATTATGAACAATCTCGTCAATTTCGTCAGATTTGTCTTTACCGATTAAAAATGATATATGGGACTTCCGAAAAATATACTTGTTGTGCACATGAATGAAATAGTTTCCACTTGAGGTTTAGCTGCAAACAAAATCAATCAACCGACATAATGTTCTAACAGAATACTATTTCCAGAAGAGAACTTCTTATACTTTTCATTTTAAAGTAAAATGAAATCAGACATGTCAGTGTCGGATGATGCGGTCAAATAGTTTTGTTATACACACCATCCTAAACTACTAACTTTAGTGACGGTCTACTATTATGAATACAGAGATGAAATGCTGACAATCTAAATTGATGCGGAAAAGATTTTGCATTCATTGTTTTCCAATATTGCTTTCATTTGTTTTCAGAATCTATGACAAACGAGACGATTTTAATTTTGAAATTATCAATTTCCCCACCTTAGTATCAATATACCAACTTCACCTGCATATGGGATATACATTTCCCAACTTATTCGGTATTCAAGAGCTTGCAGCTCCTACTCAGACTTTGTAAAACGTCACCAGTGTCTGAGCAGAAAGTTGATGAACCAGGGGTATGTCAAAGAACGTCTTGTCCTTTTCTAAAGGTACCAAGAACTTGTTGATAAATATTCCGTATCAACTTCACAAATAATACACGATGGTCTTGTAGTATAGATTTTGCGTACTGACGTTGTTTATCATCTTTATAACGTGTTATAGTATTCTTTTATTTGTCTTTATTAATATTACTTTCACTGTTAAGTCCGGTTTTTATATATCCATTTGACGTGACTCTGTGCTTATGTATCCCGTCATACTTTGAACGACAAAATTATTTCATTTTTGATGTAACTTTTACTGTTGAGTCTGTTTTTGTGATATACATTTGGCGTGACTCTGTACTCATATATCCGTCATAGTTTGAACCACACTATTGTTTTATTTATTAATATTGCTTTTACAGTTAAGTCTGTTTTTGTGATATCTATTTTACGTGACTCTGTGCATATGTATTCTGTCATACTTTGAACGACAAAATTATTTCATTTATTTATATCACTTTTACTGTTGGGTCTGTTTTTGTGATATACATTTGGCGTGGCTCTGTGCTTCTGTATCCCGTCATAATTTGAACCACACTATTATTTTATTTATTGATATTGCTTTTACTGCTGAGTCTGTTTTTGTGATGTCCATTTTACGTGACTCTGTATTTATGTATCTCTTTATACTTTGAACGACAAAATTATTTTATGTCTACCTGTGCGAATTTCAAACGCGCGATTTTACGCCAGTACTTAAAACCTTCCATCCTTTATAGGTGGATATTACATAGATATATAAAATCGTATGATATAAGCATAATGGGGATGTTAAATTTGATGTATGCTTCTTCCTAAAATTTGTTTGTTTTATAGTGATTAAGATGATAACACAATGTTGACTGCTGTAACCCTATTTTGACATTTTACGAATTGTGTCTGTTTGTTTTGTTCACGCATCGTTGTCAATATAACGGAATTTGATGCGACTGTCATACAAGTGAGAGGTTTGGCTAGCCATAAAACCAGGTTCAATCCACCATTTTCTACATAAGAAAATGCCTGTACCAAGTCAGGAATATGACAGTTATTATCCATTCGTTTGATGTGTTTGAGCTTTTGATTTTGCCATTTGATTATGACTTATATCTAGAAATTGACTATGAGGGTCGGTTGAAAACAAAACTTTACGACAAAGAGATGATTTCAGCTTCCCAATTGTGGATTTTCATTTTAAACCAAGAGTTCATAATGGCGAAGTTGAAATCTAACTTTGTAAATTTTACGGAAGCCATTACGAGGTGGTTGACTGTTATGGAATATCCGTTTCACAGATGATATCGGATATGTTCCTTATGTCGTAACTGCAATCCCGTTCCTTTTCACGAATGTGACCTACCGAATTAGACTATTTACTCCTATTTGTGACATTTTTACGTATTGTTTTTGTTTGTTTTGTTCACACATCGTTGTCAATATAATGGAATTTGATGCGACTGTCATACAAGTGAGAGGTTTAGCTAGCTTTAAAACCAGGTTCAATCCACCATTTTCTACATAAGAAAATGCCTGTACCAAGTCAGGAATATGACAGTTGTTATCCATTCGTTTGATGTGTTTGAACTTTTGATTTTGCCATTTGATTGAGGACTTTCCTTTTTGAATTTTCCTCGGAGTTCAGTATTTTTGTGATTTTACTTTTTACTACAACCAAGTCGATGTCAAGTTTCTTCCTAGAAGAAACTTTACTGCTGGTGGATTATTCCCCGAGGGCATCATTAACTTGGTAGCTTTATGCATGATGAAAACAAATAATACTAAGAACAAACCGGCTGGGACGTCGCCCGGGTTACCAAGGTCCTCTTCTGCTCCACGGAACACTGTAGCAGTTGATTTGTGTGTTCCACGGAATATCCTCCGGAATACCCCTGATTTGACGTATGTTCAGCCAGAAGGTAAATACTACTTTGAAAATTCAGATACTTTTCATAAATTAAAACCATGTTGCGTTAATATTTTCAACTGTTTGAATACACCTGCTACAAGTGAATCAACACCTATCATTTCTTCTTGTAAACACAAAAAGGAAAAAGGAGCACGTGTAAGACATGTAATATGTTAATCACGACTCCTGATTTACCAGTAATTTAACAGGAAAAACGTATTATACTAAATCTTTTGAGCCTTTTGACTGTTCCACGGACAATGTCATTTACGGAATTGAATGTACTTTGTGTGGACTACTTTATGTTGGTGAAACTCGACAAACTTTGCGTAAAAGGATAAATCAACACCGGTCTGATAATAAAGATCCGCAATTCAGGGTTCTTTATAACCATTTTAATCAATCTGACCATGATCATTCTTTATCTATGAATGTACGCATCATCGAGAAAATTCAGCACCACACCAATAGCCCTATACTAAGTACTCCTTTCCGAAAAGAAAAGAAATTTTCTGGATAAGGGAACTAGGTACTGCATTGCCATGCGGTTGCAATGATAATGTCAAAGGGTAGGAAATTTGTCAAGTCCAGCCTGCAGTGATGTTAATGTAATGAGTTTATTTAATACTACCTTACGAAACCAACGTAGTCATGGGCAAAAACGTTACCATCGGCCTAATGTAAAAAGTTTTCCAAATCTAGAACGGCCTCTGGGAGCTTTGATGACCTTCTTTCTCATCTTCATCATCCACTAGGGTTACATTACATTAGAACTATTCTTTTTCACTGCCTGTTAATTTTCTAAAATGTTTGAGAGATTATGCACTTGACAAAAGCTATACTTAAAAACGCAAAATAATACAAAACTGATCTGCATTGAAAACCTTCCATCAAAAGAAATATATAAAAGCATTAATTCATGTAATATAGAGGAAGAATTACCAATTGGCTTTCTAAAATGGAAAACACAATTTAAATTAGATTCGTCAAGCTATCTATATAAAATGCTTAACTTTATATTTTATAGCTTACAAGTTAATAAATTAAAAATATTCAGGTGGAAGTTACTTCACTATATCCTTCCTTGTAAACAGCTATTGTATATCTGAAAAGCGATGACCAGTGCCATATTTGCAATCAATTAGAAAACTATGAACACTTTTCATTACTTGCAAATACTTTCAAACTTTTTGGAAAAAGGTCAAAGTACTCCTTGATAAAATAAAAATGGGGACACAGATAATCACCTATAAAAATCTGATACTTGGCTACAAAATATATGATAAAACATACTATGACATAAATCTGTTTCTCACTGTATTAATGTTCTCTATTCATAAATCTACATATGCATCAGAGTATAAACAACATAATGTTGATGTCTATAGAATTTTCAAGTTAGAATTTAAACAATACTTTGAAAGTATGAAACTTCTTGATAAAAAAACAAGTAGATTTTTGAATGATGTTTATAAAATATATAATAACCATGTTTATATTGTATCGTGTGTACATGTTCTTTTTCAGTATTATTATATACTGTATATCACGTAGAATAACCTATCTGAAATGTAAACAACTGCGAAATTTTAAGTTTCATGCGTGTGTTTAAATGTGATAAATGATCAATGTTTACCTGTACAACAAACTTATTGAACATTGACCCTGTACTGTCTACTGACCGGAAAAATCTTTGATATTTAAGAATAAATTATGATTCTTTCTATAAATTTATTATAAAGCAATGAAAATATTTCCAAAACTCACCATTAGAAATACTTAGATGAGATCCCTCTGCTCTCATACTCAATACACGTGGTATACTTCAATCATCCGATCATCTCAACTTTCACTATTTTGATCAAGGTTAAGGTCAACGATTAAACTATAAACAATATCGGACAATAGATAGTACAATTTCCGTAATTACGTAATATAATAAAGACTTCAAAACAAATTGTCAAAATCAATGTATTGTATAATTAACCATATTTAATAGATATAAATTTTACTGTATAATCTCCTGGTTAAACAGTAACTAATTTACATGGATACCCGACTGAATGCTGTGAGTCGTGTAAGTTGTAAAAACAGCAGAGAAATGTGCAATAAAAGATTTATTTTTTATAAAAAAAAAAAAAAAGTAGTTTTGATACCTCAAGCTGACTTGTACAACAAAATCATTTGACCGCATCAATCTAAACTGACCATAATTGCACTTTATTATATAAATCTATATATCTGCATAATAATTCAGTAATACTTATGTCAGGATGTATTGTATAAAACAAATAACAGCAATATTGAAACACGTTGACTACAAAATTTTGTCCACATAAATTCAGAGTGTCAGCATGTCCTCCTTTTATTCAAAATATTGATACGCAATAAAATTTCAGTAGTTTTGATACCTTAGGCTGACTCCTTTAACAAAATGATTTGACCGTATCAATCAAAACTGACCATACTTGCACTTCTGACAGTATGTAATTCTATATGGCTGCATTATAAATTAGAAGTTTTTTTTAATGTTGCGATGGATTGTACCTGGCGCCTTTATGTCTTCTCCTGGCGCTCCTGTGCGCATTTTAGTAGGACTGCAAATGTAAGCAATAATATTGGAAAACAATAAATTTATGCAAATTTTTTCCGCATTAATTGAGAGTGTCAGCATTTCATCTCTGTATTCATAATATTGAACAGTCACTACAGATAGTAGTTCAGGATGGTGTGTAAAACAAAACTATTTGACCACATCATCCAAGTACCAACACTGACATGTCTGAATTCATTTGTACTTTTAACAAAAAAAAGTATATGAGGTTCTCTTCAGTAGTTGAGTACCTGAGCGAGTTGAGCCCACACACCAAAAAAAAAAAAAAATTTTTGACCCTAAAAATACCTTCATTTGAAGCAAAGGCCACTTTTTTACCAAAAATAAAAACACCCTAAAAACAGCAAAATTTTCTTACTCCCAAAAAATTTTTTTACTTTTTGTAAAAAGCAAAAACACCTTTAACAACAAAAAATTCCAAAAACAAAATAAAAAAAAGCCGGGAGAACAGGCAGAGAAAGAATTCTGTGGGATTTGAGAGAAAAAAAATCAATTTTACTTTAAAAATGAAACAACCTACAGCTCCTGATTTATCAATGGATATACCATTATATCCAGAATTACCTACAGAAGATGGACAAAATTATAGACTACAAAAATAACAGAAATAGAAAAACATTAATAAATGAGAGAGATAAACGTAAATCACTATACAAGAAATATAAACGCGGAGTCAATGTTACTGATGGTGTCGATACAAGTTTAATTTCGACTTCCGTTGTTTTAGCTGGTATAGGAATAGCTTTTCCTATCTTGCTTCCAATACAAATTACAGCTATTGTATGTGGAAGTTTAGGAGGTTTAATTAAATTTGCTAGACGCAAGTTAACAACAAAATCAAAGAAACACTACGAAATTAAAACAATGGCAGAATGCAAGTTAAACAGTATAAAAGATTTAATATCAAAATCTTTAACTGATGGAAAGATAAGTGAGAATGAATTTAAATTGATTTTAGATGAATTGGAAAAATACAATAAAATGAAAGAAAATATACGTACAAAACAAACACAAACAGTATTGAACGACAGCGAAAGAAAGAAATTGATAGAAGACACAGAAGCTAGAGTAAGAAGTGAATTAAAAAAAAATGGAAAATATCTAATTTTCTTTAATAAAATTACAATAGTTAATGACCCTCCTCCAATGTATGAACTATAAAATTTTTGATGTAAAAATGGCTGAAGGAGGTGTTGAGATTGAAAATCCTCTATTTAATCGTGATGATTATGATGAAGAAAAAGAAACTTCCTTTCAAAATGATGAAGAATTTCAAAGTTTTATAGATAAGGAAACTGAAGTATTAAGAAATTTGTCATAAAATGACACTAAAATTCGTGAAAAGAAACTACCGAAAAATGATGATAAAAGATTTTATAACGAAAATAATGAATTATATTCAAACAAAAATTACAAAGATTTTTTACCAAAGAAGATTTTAATGGAAGAACAATGTTGTATGTAAAAGATGAATATGGTAGGAAATTGCATTAACATATTACCAAAAGAAGTATTAAAATTTTATAAATTTAGCACTATTCAAAGAGAATACGGTGTTGGTGGTACCGAATTTATCAAAGATGTTTTGGGTGTAGACGATTATAAAATATCTGATAGAATAATAGAAGGTAGAGCAGAGTTTCAGAGAATGTTAAATGAAACACCAATTCGTGAACTCAATAATATAGAAATTCCATTAAAAGAAATATCTTCACAACAAGAAGTACAAGAATTATTAGAAACAGCAAGCAATACCGAAACATCTGTGAAAGAAATAGAAACTTCTTTTATAGAAGAAGGAGTAACTTACAAAGAAATGGAAACACAAACAGATATGACAAAAGAGAGATGGATGGTGTAATCAGTGCAATGACATCAGTAAAGAAGAGATTGCAAATGAATTAGCAAAACTGAATGAAACAAATAAAGACTTAACAAAAGAAAATACCAAATTAGAACAAGCTAAAGAAGATAATGATGAATTTCAAATAAATAGAATAAGTAGTCGAATAAGAGAGTTGGAATCTGAGAGAAGTGCAAGACTAGAAGTAATTAATATTAATAAAGAAAAACTACGTAGTCAAGTAAACAGAATTAAAGAAACAATAAATAAAGTGTTATACGAAGACAAAACATTAGGTGAAAGAATAAGAACATTATTCAGAGAACAAGGAATAACAATAGTTAGTGTTTTGACTGCTTTTGGAATGATTATTGGTGTTATAGTAGAAACATTTACTGGTGGAACTACTTCTCCTTCTCCTCAACCAACTCCTCCATCAAAAGGTGGTGCACAAGATTGGATAAAAAAACAATTAAAAAATCTTGGAAAACTATTATCTTTTCTTGCAGGAAAATTAGCAGCTGCATTACCAGGTATTATAGGTTCTATTGTATCTTGGTTATTGTCTGCAACAAAAGACGTAGTAAATTGGTTTGCAAACAACTTATGGGCTTTGCTTGTTTTGGTTGTTGGTTTATTGTATGCTGCTGCTAGGAATATTTAAAAAATAAATTAATAAATTTTATAAATAATAAGTGCTGTAATACCTAATACAATACTTCCAAATATTATTGCTTTTTATTATCTTCGTGTTCGTCATATTCATTTTTTGTGTTGTTTCTATTTGAACTGGTTCTGATTTTTTGGTTCTGATTTTGAATCAATTTTGTTTTAAAATCAACAGGATCAAGACCTGTAAAATCACAATTTTATTATTCAAATCATCATTTAAACCGAGTGTTTGATTTTCTGTTGCAATTACAATTTTGTTATTATAACCAATAATGGTATCGATTTGTAATACCATATCACTGGGAGACATATATAAACCAAGTCCATAAGCATAATCAACTTTACTTCTTGCGTATTTTAAAACATTTTGATAATTTTTTATCTGAGTGGGTAAATCGATAGGACTATTAATAACATCTTGTACATTTGCTAAGAATTGTTTTTGTGCATCAAATCCTGTTCCTACTTTTAATATTTCTACCCTTGTTTGAGATTGTGCCCCTAATAATGCCCATACAAACATTCTAATACTTTCATTGATACGTTCAATACCTGCTTTTGTAAAACCCTCTGATTTATCTAATATAAATGTTGTCCAAGCCATACTTATATCTTTTGTATGACGAATTGTATCATGAATATTAAAGAAGGGACCATCATTTAAGTGATTTTGTCTATATTCACCACTTGGTTTATAATATTCAGAAAAAGTTCCTAATCCTTTAGATGATGATTCTACTTTTTGTCTCCAATCTGTATTTGGAGAAACATCAAATTCATTGCATAATTTTTGATATGCAGCTTTGTCATATGGGTTTTTGTAATAACAGAAAGAAGAATCTGTTGGTAAAGGTGATTTAAGTTCTTTTAAAATTCTGGCAATGCAATAATATAAGTGAAATGTATAAAGTGATTTAGTAAGATTTGAAGTGTTTTGTATATGGTTATTGTAGGAAACACCACATCCTGTACTTGCACACCAGACTGCAAAGTTTAACTGACATTGCCACCAATCAAACGAAGAATGAATCCATGTATTCCATGGTTCGTTGGTGTGTAATGATGGGTTTTGATATTTTGAAATAAATCGGGAAAGCTGTTTTAAAGTTTTCTTTTGATTTACAAATATTATTTGATCGACAAGATTTATATCTTTTTAGAATTCTTAACACTTGGATTATATGATACATTTGGATTATATTTAAATTCTTTTGTTATCATTTTTTATATTAAAATGTACCACACTATTTCAAATATTGATAAGACAATAAACTTACAACAATACATTGATAACAGAGATGGAAATAAACGTATTGGTTTAAAATCTATAAGATATAGTGTAGGTTGGTATAATGTTTATGATGGAGTTATAAGACAAACAGGAGAAAGACCTCATAGGATTAAAGATGGTTATTATAGTTTCCAACAAATAGCGGATGAATTTAAAAAAGATATTGTATTATCCGTAAATGAAACAAATGGTATTGTTTCATTAAACACTCCTATTGAGTTAAGGATAAATGAAGATTTGAAAAATATGTTAGGATTTAATAATGAACGTAAATTCGAACCTAATGAATTACATTATGGAAAAAATTTGTAGATTTTGCTAACCATAAATCATTGTATATCCATTTGGAACAAGTTAGCACTTCTTATAATTATCTTGATGGTATGCCGAGTACTTTGTTGGCTGTTGTTCCAGTCAAAAATAAAGAGTTTGGGGATATTATAACAATAAGATTTGAGAATCCGGAATATAAGTATTTGGTAAATGGTGATATAACAGAATTGAAATTAGAAATAAGAGACGAAAATAATAAAAGATAATTAATAATTTACCAATTAATTGTGTTTTAGAAATTGTATAATTTATTTAATAAAATGAGCATACTTGGTGTCAAGAAAAACACGTAGATACATCGGAAATAAAAAGGAAATATTAAATATGAAGAGTGAGCTTCAAAAATGGATACTAAGGATAGAGATTTACGCCGGAGTGTCGCTGCCCTAACCATCAGAGTTTTAAATGTTGAAAATATAGTTACTAATATTAAAAATAAACCAGACAGAAAAATAATAAGTATAAATGCTGGAATTGATGGTTCAATACATACAAATCAAATGTTTAATGTTGGTGATGGTGGTGGTTATTATGTAATGAACTTTCCAGGACAAATATTGGGTATGAGTTTAGTAAGTCTGAAAACAAACACAGATGATATAGCCGTTATGATGACTGTTAATAATAATGAGCCATATGGTTACGGAATAAGTTTGGGTAGTAGTGTCACACACAGTTATTATAACTTTAATACACCTTTTGAAGTTAAGGCTGGAGATATAATAGGTTTTGTTAGTAAGAGTGATAATTCTACATGTATCAATACTCTAGTATCAGCGGTAATTGAATTATTTTATAACAAATTTAATCCTTAAAATGTCGGCATACGGAAACAAATTAAATCCTTACAGAAAAATAAGAGAACCTCGTGGTGTGAAAGGTATTCGTCAAAGTGTAGTAATAACTAATAATCCTTCAACTATTGATCAAAATCAACAGCTATTAGTGAGATTCCCCAATCTAAGCAATAATGATGTTATTGTTCCAGGAACAACAAGATTAGCATTTGAGATAGATCTTACATCATCTACAGACGACAATGCAACCATATATCAAAACATAGGAAGAGCAATAGTTAAAAAAACAACAATTCGTATAAGTGGAAATGAAATCATGTCAATTGATGATAGTGATATTTATCATTGTTATACCGATTTATGGAAATCTACATCTGAACGTACAAATATGGCATATCAAGGTATTGGTGAGGCAAACATGTTAAAACACAGAGTTGGTGTAGGTGATAAAGCAAATGATACGGGTGATGAAGCAATTGCATTAGCATATAAAAACAGATTTTGTATCCCACTTGATTTTGAACTATTAGAAACTCATATGCCTTTTTATCAATCAGGTCTTGGTGATAGACTTGAATATGAACTTACATTTAATAATTATAGCAACGTTATTAAATCTACAGATACAGATGCAAGTTACACAATTAAAAACATTTGTTTAGAATTTGATATGGTTTCCGATGCAGAATTAGCAAGACAGATAAGACAACAAGTTGATGGTAAGATGGTTATTTTGTACGATAGAATACTAAGACATAGAAAAATAACCAAAAACAAATCTGATACATTGTGGAATATCAATTTAAATGTTCCAGCTAGAGGTATGAAAGGAATTCTAATGTTGTTCGAAGATCCTGAAAGAACAAGCACTGAAACTTATTATAATCCTAATATAACAAAAGTAGAAATGACAATAGAAGGTGTTCCAAATCAACTATACAGTCAAGGAATGAAAGCATATCAACAATGGGATGAAATAAATAAATTCTTTGCTTTAAATTCAAAAGAAATAAAGAAACAAATATACTTGCAAAGATTTAAATTTATCTCATACAACATTAGAAAAATATCTCACAACTAATTATGCATTATGGTTAGATTTACGTTCAACAGATGATAACTCATTACACGGTTCAGGTAGAAGAATTGAAAATGCCTCTGAAGGTATAACAATCCAAATAACTAAAACAGCAGGAGCAAATAAATCAATAAATGTTTATCTGTTTGTAATCCAGGATGCACAAATTAATTTTGAAGATGGCAGATTTAAAAATGTTGATTACTAGTAATTGCTGTCTTGACGAACAAGTTCTGCAATCTTATTCCTTTCGGTAATCAATCCACTAATTTTTATTTCCAATGTAGTTTTTCTTCATTCTCGTATGTTCTTTTCGTTGTCAATTTTTGAGTTTAGTCTTTGCACTAACTTTTTGTCTTGTTAATCTCAACCAAATCCGTCTTTTGTTTTATCACCAAAATCTTCTTTAGCTTTGTTTATTCTATCGGTCAACAATTCAATTTCCTTTTTTGTACTGTTTATTTCTGTATCTTGTAAATTTATCGTATTATTATGTTTTGCTAACAACGTTTCTAATTTTTCTAATTCATCCGACACTTTAACTAAATTACATCTTCTCAATTCAGATTCCATTTTGAATATGAACATGTCACAATTAGGTAGTTAAGATAGTGTTTACTGCAACTAAGTAAGTGTTTACTGCAACTAAGGAGTTGTTTACTGTATCTAAGTAAGTATTTATTGAAACTAAGTAAGTGTTTACTGCAACTAAGGAGTTGTTTACTGTATCTAAGTAAGTATTTATTGAAACTAAGTAAGTGTTTACTGCAACTAAGGAGTTGTTTACTTTTGTAAAAGTGTAACTAAGCAAGTGTTTACTGCAACTAAGGAGTTAATCAATAATCCAATTACAGAACTGTTGATATTTTACATTCCATCTATCATTGTATCACTTACAATTTAAAAATTCAGTCATAGTATTGATTATTTGAGTAAAGATAATAAAATGGAAGAATTATCAATTATCATTTAATTCAATACTAGTTCTCATCTTCTCTTATTAATGTGATAAAATGCTCAATGGGGTGTATTGTTATTCTTTGTGATAATAAGTTAGTAAATATTAAAGTATTGATGTGAAGTGTTGTATTTTATTGAAATAATTATTGCTGTATCATTTGATCCTTGGGATCATTATTATTTAAAATGGATAACTCATTAAAATTGAAAGAAACTTGATATTTTATAGCCTTGATAACATATTAAGCAATTGAGGCATTTAAATTTCTTTTGTTATATAGGTTTTATAAAAGTGTTTCTAAAGTAAGTGTTTAATTCAATAGGATATGACTTTTAAATAAACTAAATCGATCATTGTAAATATTTACAGGTAACCTAGAGATTTAAAACTTAGTCATCTGTAATTCTTGATCATAAAATCCACCTTTAATTTCTTCGCCTTTTAAATCTTTAATTCTATAAGTAACAGGGTTTGTATTTAAAACTTTTCAATTACAAATATTTCTTTGGTCCAATGAGTAGTATAACCCTTTTCAAATTTACCTTTCTTTTTTGTTATTCTTACTCTAACACCTACTTTGAG
The DNA here is from genome assembly GCA_017311375.1 of Mytilus coruscus. Classification (NCBI taxonomy): domain Eukaryota; kingdom Metazoa; phylum Mollusca; class Bivalvia; order Mytilida; family Mytilidae; genus Mytilus; species Mytilus coruscus. The sequence continues at coordinate 4,210,390 of CM029598.1, read as the reverse complement.
TTTAGGTTTTTAATTTTCTTTCTTTTCTGGATATAAATTTTATACACGGTTAATTCATTTTCTAATTTACTTGCTTTAACAGGTGTCATTTTAATTGAAGAATGTACTGTATTATTATAATTTTTAACTAATTTATCCAATATATCATAATATTTAAAAGTTTCATTAGCAGTAAAGTATTTAAACATATGTTTTTCATTGTACCTATCCAGCGTTCCACCACGCTGCTCTTTTCCTCATTCTCAGTTGAATATAACTTTATGTTATTATCTTTTAACAATTCTTTTACTTGTCGATTATAAAATTCAGATCCTTTATCCGACCAAATATACATTGGTTTTCTTTCTTTAAATAATGTTTTAAATGCTTCACTTACTGTTACTCCTGTTTTATTTTTAATGGAACTAACCAACCATTTTACTAAAAATATCTATAGCTGCTAATAAATATTTATAGTGTTTATTTTGTTTTGAATATTGTTGCATATCTATCAAATCAACCGCCCATGTTTGATCTATTGAATTGACATAAACACGTCTTTTAGGAAAAGATTTTACAACTCTATGATGTAATTCATCTGCTAATTTATTTGTTAGATTTATTTTAGACATTTTAAATATAACTAAAATTGTTTCTTAAAAATGGAGGCAAAAAGGATAAAATTTTATCCAAGCAAGGAGATTCATATAAACTTGTTTTGACAAAAAATATAAACATAAAGCATGTATTTATGTATTTAATTATAAAATTAGTCTAAAGGATGAAAACCAGAAACATTTACAAATGCTTTTGATCACATGATAGATTATTCTATAAAAGATTACCCTAATGGAAGAATTAAAATAGTACCTATTCATGAAATCATAATTGCTAAACATAAAAGCTGGCCTATAAGAACATATAATACAGTTAAAAAGTTATTCATGGATCAAATGGAAAGATTATTAAATAGTGCTGAAGAATTAAATTTAGAAGAAGTTATTTTGAAGTTACTATTATACCCAATAAAAGAGGAAAAGGTAAAGCTTTAAAAATATTAGATGCAATAAATAAAAGTAGTATCATACAAGTAAAAATAATGATACAATATGTTTAGCAAGAGCAATTGTAACTTCTTTAACTTCAAACAAGTTGTTAGAAAATTTTACAAACTCACAATTAAAACACATTAAAGAGGGTAGACCATTACAAAAAGAGTTGCTGAAGATTTACATGAACAATCAGAAGTAGAAATAAAAAAGAAGGAAATGATTTGGAAGATTTAAAATTTTTGAAAATTATCTTGATATGAGAATAATTATTTTACATCAAATAGTACAGAACATATTTTATATAATGGTGATGAAGAATACAACGAACAAATATATATTTATATTATCATGATGAACATTTTGATACAATAACAAACATAACAGGATTTTAGCAAAACGTAGATTTTGTAAATTATGTTTAATTGGTTATACTGAACAACATACATGTAAAGATAATACAGTAACAACTATTAGAAAACAACTTGTTTGTGAAAATGTAATAAAACATATACAGGTAAAACCATAAATGTGGTGAAAAATATGTTTAATATGTTACGAAAAATACACGGAAAGTAATGAAGAACACTTATGTTATATGAAACCATCAGTACCAAAACAAGTAAAAATAATAAATATATATATTTTGATTTTGAAGCAAATCAAGAAACAGGAATACATATAATGAATTTTGTATAGCTTACGATTTAGAAAATATTTACTGTTTTAAAAATAACTATGTAAAAGTATTTAAATGTGATTTCAATATTGATGATTTAAACTTGTTAGAATTAGACATAGATGATTGTTTTAGTGATGTAGAAAAATTAAATATGAAACAAATTCTGTAATAGACAACTTTTGTAAATATTTCATAAGAAACAAATTTAAAGACTACACTTTTATTTCACATTATGGAAAAGGTTATGATATGCAACCGATTTTAGGATACATTGTAAAAATAAAATTGAACATAACATAATTTCTTCTGGACTAAAATTAACAGCTATGTTTATTAAAGGAATAAATTTAAGATTTATAGATTCAATAAATTTTACATTGTGTGGATTAGCTGCTTTCCCAAAAACATTTGGTTTTGAAGGTAACAAAGGATACTTTCCACATTATTTTAATACAACAGAAAACCAAAAATACAAAGGTAAATATCCTGATAAAAATATTATGGTTTTGATACTATGACTACCAAAAATAAAAAGAATTTGACAAATGGTATGAAACAAAAAGATAAAAATTTAAATTCTATAAAGAAATATTTTATTATTGTTTTTGGATGTTTTAATTTTGTCAAAAGGTTGTACATTGTATAAAAATTATTTTTAAATATAACCAATAATTGTATTGATCCATTTCAATATATTACAATTGCTCAATGTTGTACAAAATATTTAAAACATTAATGTTAACAAATGAAACAATTGGAATTCACAAAAGATGACAATTAAAGAAGTACATTCACAAAAATCAATACAATGGTTAGAGTATATTTCTTTAGAATATGGTATAATGATTCAACATGCTAAAGAGCAGGTCAAAAGAAATTATTCATTAATAATAAATGTTATAAAGTCGATGGTTATTATTATGATAGAGAAAATAAAATGCGTAATGTTTATGAATTTTTGGATGTTATTGGCATGGATGTACAAAATGTTATAGTCCTGAAGAAATATGTAAAAAGATAGAAATAAAAAACTATGAAAGAGTTATATGACCAAACTAAAGAAAGACTTAAAACTATTGAAGATTATCTAAAACCAAATGTAAAAATTCATACAATATGGGAATGTGAGTTTGATCAACAAAATATCCTGAAGTTGATCCACATTTAAAACCTATTGATAAAAGAGATGCATTTTATGGAGGAAGAACAGAAACTATTCAATTATACAATAATCTTTCTGATTTAAAAGGTAGATATGTAGATTTTGTTCTCTGTATCCATCAGTAAATAAATATTGTAAATATCCTATAGGACATCCTATTACATATACAGATATTTCTGTAGATGATTATATAAAAATAATTATTTCGGAATAATGAAATGTAAAATATTACCACCTAAAGGATTGTATCACCCTGTTTTACCTTATAAACAATTAACTAGTGATAATACACATAAATTACTTTTTGGATTATGTAGAACATGTATGAATAAAATATCTTTTAAATGTAAACACATAGATGATCCTACTTTAAATAAACATGATAAAATACATGAAATAAAAGATGTGAAGAATGTAAAAATATTAAAATGAAAATGTATACATTCTAATGAGGAAAGAGTTATAGTATGAACTTGGTCTACAATAGAAATAGATAAAGCAATAGAAAAGGTTATAAATTACAAAAATATATGAACTAGAACATTTTGAAAAACATCTACAGATATATTTAAACTTTATGTAGATACGTTTATGAAATATAAACAAGAAGCTTCAGGATGTAAATGTGATCCTAAATATTGTAAACCTGATTGTGAGAACGATAAAGAATGTAAAACCAAAATACAATATATCATAGATAATGCTGCTTATAATCTAGATATTGACAAAGTTAAACACAATTCGGGATTAAGATTTATAGCTAAAATATGTTTAAATAATTTATGGGGACATTTTGGTATGAGAGATAATTTTACACAAAAAGAATATTGTTTTACTTTAGAACATATAACTAAAATAGTATTTAATGAAAAATATAAAGATATAAGTACCATGATATTAAATGAAAATATTGTATTAACTGAATAAAAGAAAAGAAGAATATTCTAAACCTAATCCAAGTGTAAATGTTTATATAGCTTTATTTACAACAGCACATGCTAGATTAAAATTATACGAATTATTAGATATTCTACAAGAAAGAGTTTTATACATGGATACAGATTCTTGTATTTACAATGATGATGGTTCTGAAGCATGTAAAAAGTAGAAAATATGATGGGAAGTAAATTAGGTGATTTAACAGACGAAATTGTTTCAAAACACAATGCTAATCACATAAAACAATTTATATCTGCTGGTCCAAAAGATTATTCAATGAAACTAGATACAGAAAAACTAGTTAGCTGTTGTAAAGGTTTTAGATTAAATGCTGAAGTTGAAGAAAAGATTACATTAGATAAAAAATAAAAATAGTTACTGATGAAAATGAAAAATATGAAACTGTAAAATATGACAACATAAAAATAGGAAAAGATCATCAACTTAAAACAGTTAAACAAGTTAAAGCTTATGATTATATGTTTGATAAAAGAATGGTATGTTATGAAAATGAAAATCTAATTAGAAGTTTTCCTTATGGATATTAAAAATATATAATTTAAATTTTTATTTTAAAATGATTGAAGCTTATACCGAGAAAGATGATCCTTATGCTAGAGTTATATTAGGAAAAATAAAATTATCAAATTATCAGATATGTTGTTTAAGAGATGATGGAGAATGTCCTTTGACATCAAAACAAATGGAAGTAATGGAAAAGTTTAAAGGTAAAAGTTATCTAAGTTTCCTCCTGGTTGGGATGCTTTCATTAGACCTGACAAAATTTATGAATATGTTTTTGAAAACCATGTCCTGAAATTTAATTTATTTTGTTATTTCTTTATAACCCTCTTTAAAAACTTTAATCAAAGGAATAATATTTTTAGATTTAAATGTATCATTTTCTTCAAGGTAATCATCTACAAGATTTTTAATTTACTCATGTTTGGGTTGTAATTATTTTGTATTAAATAATAATTTAGATAAAACCTTAATAAATTATCTGTAACATTTATTGGGCATTTTGAATAGTACTGTTTTATTCCTTGACTTTTGCCGTTTTAACCAGAAAAAGTACAGGAATTGACCAGAAAAAGTACAGGAATTACACCCTAAAAACTAACTAATTTTTTTCAATTTTAGCAATTTTTCATACAAAAGTGTGTTGTATTTTGATATGTCATTTAGGTATTGTTTTAAAACAAATGGAAAAGTATACATGAAACTACAATTATTATTAAGCACATAATGTAAAAATAATTTCACCAACATTTTATTTTTAAAAGTAAGACTTTCGCTTCGCTCGCTTATTTTAACTTCCAAACAACAAAACCTGTTAAAACCATTCCACCAACAACAAATGCAATTTCTCTATTTTTGATCTTCTGATGGTGTATAAAAATCACTTAGTTTAGGTTTGGGTGATAATGGAGTAAATTGTTTACTTGTAATGTAATAGTATTGTTTCATTGCTTGGTCAACATCTTCAAAAGTATGTTCGGCATGATGTTCCTTTTGTAATTGTTCATTGATAAAATCTAATCTTTGTATTCTTCTTTTATTCCAATCTGCTTGTGCTTTTCTAATTTTTCTATAGCTTTATCATGTCTTATTTTCTCTTCATTTGCATTACTACCCATATGTGAAAATAAATAATTACTCCCCGAAAATGCAAAAGCATTTGTTATTGCCCCACCAAGCATCATTGCTAAAACACTTGCCATTTTATTAGAGCGACAAGCGATTCCCTAAAAACAAAATAAAATAAAAAGAAGGATTTCCTAAAAATAAATTACTTCATGATATCAGCAGGTATAATGCCTTGCTTGATCAACATATCTTTTGTTGCCATTGCAAGTAATATATCAATGGATAACATAAAAATATCATTCATATTAAAATCTACTTTTGGTGCTGGCCTCCTTAATACCTTTTACCTATTTCTGCATATCCAACTGTTAACAATGTTTCCACTCCAGCATGATATAACATATTTGCTATTTGTTTTCCGTCTTTTGTGTTGACATTTTATATATTAAATTTTCTAATTAAATTCAAAAGGATCAATTTCTTTTTTGGAGTAGACCGTTCACTTCTCTCTCTTGGTTTTTCTTTTCTTTACCCATCATAACTTCTTTAATAATTTTTCCGGTTTTTACTTTGGTTGTAAAAACAATCCCAATCCAACAATGCCTATAGAAAAAGTGCAAATTTGTAATCAACTTTGGAACCGGAGTGTTTCTCGACCGAATGGTTTGATTCATAATCTGTTTCTGTATCAGAATCTTTTGTTATTTGTGGTAAGTCATTTTTTCATTAGCCATTTGAAATTTTGCATTTTCTTTTTTAATTTTTCTTCTTCTTTTTTCTTAATTCAGCTTTCATTTTTTTGCTTCTGCACCTTTTTACCAGCTGCTACTCTTTTGGGTCTTTTGGTTTGGGTTTTTGAAAACTTCTTTTGAAGGGGACCGTTCGCTTCGCTCGCTAGTTTCTTCTTGTTTAGAATTTTCATTCATCATTTTTATGTCATTATTTTCATCTTTATTTTTAAAATCAATAGAAGCAAGTGGTTCGATATGTTTTGCTGTTGTCAAAATTGTAGTAAAAGGAGCAAGAAACATTCCATATCTGTAGTACAGTTCACAACATGTATTAGTTAAAGCATTATTGAGAAAAGGATCTTCTTCTAAGTCTTGTATTAGTTTTGGTGGATCAACAACTTTAAAATACTTTGATACACCCATAACATATAAATTTATAAAAGAGTTTCCTAATGTCTTAGTCATACTAGCTCTAATCTAGCTTCATATTTACAGTATAGTTTGTCTATTTGTTCTGGTGTCATTTTGTCAATATCTGACAGTTGTAATTCTTTACCCAAATATTGTTTACTGTTTCCACCAGCAACAACAGATGATAATCTCTCGCGTTTTTTTTTCTTGTTTATCATCATCAATATTTATATTTTCAACAATATTTTCGCTCAATAATTCTTCGGCATTCATTTTATATGTTTCAAAAACGAAAATAATTTATTTTTAATTTTACAAAACTAAATACAAAATAACCAACTAATGATAATACTGCAGTATTTGTTATAATTGTTAATATTTCTAATAGCATTGCTTTTTTATTGCTTATTTTGCTAAATTACTAAAGCATTACTAAAGAATTGCTAAAGCATTACTTGAGAATAGCTTAAGAATTGCTTAAGAATTGCTAATCAAGTAACCAAAAATCGGTAGGTTGATCTGTCTTTAATATTAATTTACGATGTTTCTTTTTTTTAAGTTCTTCCTTTATTCTTTGTCTTTCTTCTAATGTAGGAATAACATCATTTCTCTTAGACAATTATCAAAACTATCTCTATCTTTTGTGTAAAACATGCACAACCATTTTGTTTGTTCTCTTAAGTCTTTTAAAACAGAGTTGTATCTCTGTGAAATGACCCACACTGATTGTTCCGCGTGTCTTCCTGAAAATGCAAGCTCAGACAGCATATCTTTTTTCTTTGTTAATTCTTTTGTTGCACTGCAATCATCAATGATATATAATGTTGGACAAGTAGCATATTTTTAAAAACCTTCTTAGTAGTTCTTGTAGTTTCTCTTCTTCTTTGACAATAGGATTAACAATTATTAGATTTTTGTTTTGGTTTTCTAACATCACCAATCCATTCACGATTTTTGTATGCTTTGTACCATTGAATTGTTGGACAAAGTATAACTATATGTTTAAAAACCCACTATATTCTTTTCTAATAAATCAAGAACAAACTCCGTTTTTCCACACCCAGTTTGTCCACATATATTAGCACAATGTGGATATTTTGGTAATTGAGTGTATCTCGCTCCGCTCGTTCGATTCCATTTTTAAGGAAAACACTTAATTTTTTTTCTAGAAAATCCCACAGAATTTTTCACGGTGTGTTCTCCCGACCTTTTTATTTTTGTTTTTGAAATTTTTGTTGTTGTTTTTTTTGGGGTGTTTTAAGGTTTTTTATAAAAAGTAAAAAATATTTTTGGGAGCAAAGTTTTTTGCTGTTTTTGGGTTTTTGCTTTTTTGTGAAATATAGTGGCCTTTTGCTTTAAATGAAGGTATTTTAGGTGTTGTTAAAATTTTTTTTTTTTTTGGGAGGGTCCGAGGTGTGGGGTTATGTGTCTCTTCTGGGAATAGTATACTGTTAATATATTATGTCGGTTGATTGATTTTGTTTGTAGCTATACTTCAAGTGGCAACTATTTCAATCAAGTGCACAACGAGTATAATTTTGGGACGTCCCATATAGCAAAGACAAATCTCTCATTTAATCTGACGAAATTGACGAGATTGTTGATAGTTTTACAACACCGTATGTATCCGGACACTGTACACTTTTCGTTAGAATATTCTGCGGAAAACAGAATAGTAAATCCAATGCAAACAAAGGTGAATAACAATGAAATATCCGTGCATGTAACGCATTAAATAAAATTTAGGAAGAGACAGGTAAAAAATGGGGAACGATGCAACGTCGACAATGATGTTGATATCCCATGATATAAGAATATTGTTCCGATGCGTTGGATAACTTTTCTATCCGCCTTCTAATAAAAAAAAAAAAAAAAACCAAACAAACTCTCATTTCCTTTATGATAGCTCTATGTGATTGCATAGCCATTGTTAATGTATATAATAAAATTAAGAATGGAAATAAGAATAAGAATAATTATCAAATGAAAAAAAAAAGAATTTTGTTGATATGTATAATATCTAGTAGAGTCTAGCGAGTAAAGAAATTTGCTACCTGGGAAAAACAATGCGTATGTTGTTTACATATTTTAATTAAAGCTCAAGTCTGATATGAAAACTCTTAAACACGATAATCTGTCATAAGCAGACCTGTCCTCAGGTCTGGTCAATAGCAGACTTGTCCACAGGTCTGGTCAGGAGCAGACCTGTCCACAGGTCTGGTCTGGGGCAGACCTGTCCTCAGGACTGGTCAAAAGCAGACTTGTCTACAGGTCTGGTCTGGAGCAGACCTGTCGATAGGTCTGCAGCAGTCCTAAAAAAGCAGACCGTAGGTCTGGTCCACCAACGACAAAGTTAACTTGCTTGTCTGCTTAAAATTCTCAAGTTAACTAAGAAAGCAGTCAACAAGTCTGCTCCAAGTTAACTTTTGTCAAGGTTAGGACCGCACCCATCTGTAAGTGTTTTATTGTTCAAAGAAAATAATCTCAAAACTGAATTGTGACTTTTGTCCTGTGACTTTCTGTCCTACATTCGTTTTTATTTAGGAATTTAGGAAAATCAATTTTAAAAGTTTTATTACCCTCAGTATAGGAGTGGTTTTAGGTAAAAAGTCTTTTATTTAACAAGACTCAGACTTTAAAATTAGATAATTTAACTATCTTGATTTGACAAATCTAAGAGAATTATGTATTATTAAAGGATGTAAAATCTATTTTATATATATCTTTATTTAATTGTGGCTGTTGTAATGTCAGTTAGAAAGAAAGTTATTTTAACAATAAAATTATAAAGAAGAGGTTATTTGGTCAAGTATGGTCCAGACTGGTCGAGTATTGTTCAGACCTTTGGGCGAGTATGGTTCAGACTGAAAATAGGTCGAGAGCTGGTCAAGTATTGGTCGAGTACAGGTCGAGACTGGGTTAAGACTGTTTCAGACTGGTCGAGTAATAGTTGAGACTATTTTCAATAGCAAAGATAAGGGTCAAGTACAAATCAGTACAGTCTAGTATGGTTAAGACTGGGTCGAGTAATATTAAGTAAAATTCAGACCAATTCAGACTGGTCGAGTAAAAATCAGTACAGTCGAGTACAGATATAGGCCATTTCAGACTTTTACTGGTTTGTAGTGTTATACAATACATCCTAACATAAAATATTACTGAATTATTCTGCGGCTATATAGATTTACATAATAAAGTGCAAATGTGGTCAGTTTAGATTGATGCGGTCAAATAATTTTGTTATACAAGTCAGCCGGAAGTACCAAAACTACTGAAATTTTGTTACGTATCAATAAATTGAACAAAAGGAGGACATACTGGTACTCTACATTTTTGTGTTCCAATATTGCTGTCATTTGTATTATACAATACATCCTGACATAAAATATTACTGCATTATTATGCGGTTATATAGATTTACATGATAAACTGCAAATATGGTAAGTTTTGGTTGATACGGTCAAATAATTTTGCTATACGATTCAGCCTAGGGTATCAAAACTACAAGAATTTTGTTACGTATCAATATATCATGTATATTGAACAAGAGGAGGACATGCTGGCACTCTAAATTTATGCGGACAAAATTTTGTAGTTGTTGTGTTCCAATATTGCTGTCATTTGTATTATACATTAAATCCTGACATAAAAATATTGCTGATTTACTATGCGGCTATATAGATTTACAAAATAAAGTGCAAATATGGTCAGTTTTGGTTGATGCGGTCAAATAATTTTGTTATAGGGGTCAGCCTGAGGTATCAAAACTACTGAATCTTTTGCGAGACAATATTTTGATTAAAAGTGGACATGCTGGCAATCTAGATTTATGCGGACAAAATTTTGTATTCACATTGTGTTCCAATATTGCTGTCATTTGTATTATACAATACATCCTGACATAAAATATTACTGAATTATTATTCGGCTATATAGATTTACATGATAAAGTGCAAATATGGTAAGTTTTGGTTGATACGGTCAAATAATTTTGCTATAACAGTCAGCCTGGGTTACCAAACCTGCTGAAATATTGTTACGTATAAATATATTTAACAAAAGGAGGACATGCTGGCACTCTAAATTTATGCGGGCAAAATTTTGTAGTGATTGTGTTCCAATATTTCTGTCATTTGTATTATACATTCTATCCTGACATGAAAATATTTCTGTTTGACTATGCAGCTATAGAGATTTACATTATAAAGTACAAATATGGTTTATACGATTTAAAGAATTTGATATGTATTTAAATATATATTCAGCTCGTTAGCATTGTAACCAATATCGTTTTTAATTTGTAGAAAGGCGGATCACGGATAAATTTGTATATAAACAAGCAAAGTTTTATGCGTACTTTATCTACAAATACATGTATTTAATCATGTTTATATCACGGAAGTATTAAATTGACTTTATTTTTTAATGTATATACAAAGAAACAAAGACATTAAAATATTTTTTAAAATCGATGTAGAGCGGTCCTGGTTACAAGTTAACTTAGTGTTGAGCAGACCACGCCAAAAGTTAACTTGAGATCAGGTCTGGTTCGTTGTCAAAATCAAAGTTAACTTGTGTTAACTTATGGCAGGACTGGTTTCGAAGTTAACTTATATCAGTAGCGGACCTGTTTCCAAGTTAACTTTTCGGCGGACATAAACACAGTCCTAGGACCAAGTCCGCTTTTCAAGTTAACTAGATTGTGGTCCTAGGACTGGTCAGAGCAGTCCTAAATCCTGTCACAGGTTAACTTTGACCAGTCCAAATGACTGGGTATCAAATTAACTTGCTGTACAGGTTAGGACTGCACCCATCTGTATAACATGTACAAAATATTGTTCATGTTATAACTTGTACACTGCAAGGATACAAGTAATAACATGTACAAAATATACCAAAAAAAAATATATATATATACAACGAAAGAACAAATGACAATTACACAAACACATTTTGTTAAAGTCAACTTCAATACAACAATGTTGTCACTCATCAAGATGTTTGCTCAAGAGAAAAAAAACTTTCAAATTTATTTTGACACTACCAATACTTATTTCACAGCCATTTTTGGTTGTCTACTTTAGCACCAATTTGGTTGCTAATGCTCGTTGTAAGTTTTGTTTTGCTGTTTTAGGTATTTCCTTTTGCAAAAGATTTATCCGTGTCCATCTTTGGATATAAAAATCGACCTCTGGTGTTGCTCTCCTTCTGCCTAGCATTATTTTAAGCTACAATCAAAATGAAAAAAAAAATAATGCTTCGAACGCTTGATAGATCATACCGAAGTACAAGGACCACAAGTAAAATAATTGACTTATCATAATCAAGAGAAAATCGTTCATCTGAAGTTTATGTTTTACCAAGTGTTGATGTGCAAGCCACATATTGTTCCTTGGACAAAATAGCTAATTAAGAATTTGATTAACAACCTAAACCTTACCCTGTGTACGAAGTCGAAATCCAGAACTTGCTTCATTAACTAAGGACTTTACTAGTTTTTATAATTTTAGGAGTCGGCATTATTTATCATTTTTTTTCTAAATCTCATATTGTTACCTGTATAGGAATATAATGCAAAACTTCGCTTATCAACGACGATAAAATGGGAAGCAGAATAAAGGAACACGTTACAACAGGCTGTTAAACAAATCAATCATGTGTCCGATTCCTACTTCGTTCGTAGTGATCATTTCTTTTAACCCGAAGTTCTCTTGAAATTAAATAAACGTAGGTGCTAGAGTTAATCACATATTTGTTAGATAAGTTTTAGACAGTTTGTAGTTGTGTTACATAAATCTGAGCATATATCTTTTCCTGCATTAAATTGAATGAAAAGAGGGGTAATACAAGTATTTTTCTATGCACAACGTTTACGTCAAAGCACATTCATTTTGTTTAATAATATACCTGAAGCACAGAAACAAAAATAAAAGATAAGTATGTACACCTACAATGCTTTGTTTTATAAGAAAGAAAAGAAAGCGTAATTTGCAATGGGAAATCGAGAGACAAAATTAGGTGTCGGTAACATATATAAAACCCACAAGGAACATCAATACGTAAATAAATAAAACAAGAGAGACACGAATTTTGCGGATAAAAACCCAGAAAAGGGTGGATATTCCGGTGCTACCGTTTGGTAAAAAAACGTTCCTTTGCAAAACAACCACCGAGTCGAGATAATTTTTGGTGAGCGAGGAAGGAAAGAGGGGCCTGCGTCATACTGTCATAAGGAAAATTGTGACTATATATTTGTTGTTTATGAATAGTAGGTGGTTAGGTCTGGTAGATTTATTGATCTCCAAACATTTCGATGAATTTAGATGTTATAACTATGATAGTTCATTTTACAAATAAAAGATGTTATAATTGGATCATAATTCTCTTAAGATTCTTTGGAAAAATATAAGATGGGAAAATTCCGATGAACAACAAAAGAATCAAATTGATTGCACTCTTGCTATCTATTCATTTGTGCTCATTCAGTATATCTTATAGTGTTATATTTGAAAATAAAAGCGACTGTACAGTCCTTTGATGGTGTAAACTTCCCACTAACACCATACACCATTACACCATTCACCATACACCATTACACCATACACCCTGTGCCATTACACCATACACGTTACACCTTTGCACCATACACCTTACACATTCTATCTACACCATCCGAAATTACCCATAATGCAATTTAATTTCAAAGAAAGCGTGCGACTACAAAATTATTTATTTATTTTAAAAAACGAATTTTGATCACAATATTGTAAATTAATGTATAAAATTAAAAATCAGTTCTTATCAATATTTTGCATAGTTTTAAACTTTGATAACCACACTTTATATACACGTTACACAATCACACCATTCCTCATACACCATTCCCTTACACCATACACCATAGCACCAAACACCTTCTACCATTGCACCATATGCCATACACCATATCACCATACACGTTTTTGGGAAGTTTACACCATCCAAGGGCTGTAGTGCACTCGATATGGTTTAACCTTTTTCTTCAACGTGAACCCGTCTTCACATGTTTTCTTTTGTTTTCATTCATCAAATAAAAAACTCCAGAAGAAATTAGGAAGTAATAGGAAAGGACTACATTTTAAAATATATATATATATATAAACTTGCCAGTATTAGCTGCTATAACTAAATCCTCTTCGTTATCCGTACGGAAAACTAGTATATCTGAATAAACATTTGATTTTAATCCAAAGTTTGAAACAACACAATCACTTATTACGACAACACTTTCTTCGTATTTTGCCTTAAGAATATACTTTCACCGTCGTATTCATTTTGAGAATCCAAACCCATGTGAAGGTATTCACGGAAAATATAAAAGTACTCTAGCGCACACAAAATATGATACGCATACACTGTGTCTTCATGTACATGTAAATTTACCTTCAACTGTACTTTATTTTTGTCTATTTTTAGGGTGACCTACTGTTTAAAGGGGCTAAAATGTAGGATCATGTACATAAAGTTTACCCACACAACAATTTATACACTGGATGAAAATAAATCCTAACTAAAGTTTGTATTTGTTTGCTTTATCACCTTTTGACATGTTAAACAATGTTTTAAGTACGATATAAGCCTCTAACAGTCCATTCTGTGAAATATTGTCCAATATTTATAGGATGGACTGTTATCGACTTATATCTTTTACGTCTTCATGTCATTATTTGGTTTTGCAGTCCACCATGGCCCACAGCAGTGTGATTTTGTTTAGTAATATCAAACATTTCCTTAATGGCAATACAGTATATAACGGGTTCATCTGAAATTGTTTAGAGCAATCATCCCATAAAAATTTTGAATTATACCCTCCCACCTCTTTTAACATGCAAAAGTTGTAGCAAGGTTTCCTTTGCGTACTCCGTAAAAGCCAGAGAGATAAAATGATTTTCATTGGACCATACTTCATTATGAATAACTCTCGTATTATTGAACCTGCTCTTTAACATTTTTGGCCTATTATTTGATAATTAATTAAATCATTGCATTAGTCGAATGCCATGTTGATGTTTAGATTACTATCCTCTCCTTTGAAAACAGGGTATTGTTTACAGAGGAGTCTTTCCTCGACATGTCAAGGATTTCATTGTAAAATCTATGCTGGCTATCCACTTGCATCTTAGATCTCAACTAGAATGAAAGTATTTTCCTATTGCCTTTTGAGTGGAAACTTACAATTATAATTCATCAGGAGAGAATACTGAATAATATAGAAAAGAATTTGGTCGACTACATGTGTGTTTTAAAAGTTATCAAGAAACTACAAAACTATCCATTTGGTCATTAACTTATCAAAAGGAAAAACATACGAACATGAATAAACAATAAAACAAAATGATAAAAATTATATTGAGATAATTGACATGTGTTGTAAAATAAAAACTTATCTTTATTTTCAAATTTTGTACAAGTTAAACCCATTGTTAAGCAATAAATTGAACATGTTATAACATTTACGAGGTACTTTTGTACATGTTATAACTTGTATGTTTGTATTGTACAAATTATAACATGTACAGTTTTCTGTACATGTTATAACATGCACAAGTCGCAATTGATACACAACATATATATGCTTCTTCGTCATCTTCGCTATAAGTTATGGAGGCGTCTTGCTGTAAGGATGTGAAACTTTCCCTATACATTTCTAAGAGTGCTTTTATCTCTTTCTTTCACGTGTTTTGTCCTTAAGTTTTTCGATTTTTAGGCCTTCCTTTATTTCGAATGTTCAATTACGCATAACTCTAACAGATTATGAAGATATAAGTAAAGGTACTGAATTTGATGTTATTCATTGTTAGAAATCAATAATAGTTACAATGATTTAGATGTTTAAAAAGTAGCCAGTAATCTACAATATGAAATGTATGAGATGATGACCGAGACTGATTGAGTTCAGCATTCCAAGTTAATTGGAACTATATCAAACTGTTATACTAGTAAGAATTGTCTAGTCGGGATTACGACAGTCAATTGCCTATCCCTCCCTTTGGCGTCATTAAAAGTGATTCTCCAAAGCGGTCAGTATATGGCTGTATGTTATCTTGCTTTGGGAATATGCATTATAGCTTGTACTTTCCCATATTTTTGTTAACATATTCCTGTAAATATCACATATGGATTTTTCGTTAGGTAGTTTAGAGTTTTAATCCAAATTTAGTTGATCTAATTATAGACATAATAGGTCAAAATGTCAAAATAGGGTGCAGCAGTCAACATTGTGTTATAATCTAAACCACTATAAAACAAGTATGCCAACAAAGGAAAACAAAAGGCACATAGACAGAGCACATTAGCAAAAACAAAAGACAAACATACAAAAATTTACCATAGCACAATAACACAATGACGGGATGTACAAATACCGAGCCACCTCAAATGGATATTACCAAAAATAGACTAAACAGTAAAAGAAATAATTTACAAAGACAGATTAAAGAACACTATAACACGTTACTAAGATGATAAACAACGTCAGTACCTAGAATATATACTTCAAGACCATCGTATATCATTTGTGAAGTGGAATATTTATCAACAAGGTCTTGATATCTTCCGATGAACTTTTCAGAAAAAGGACGAGATGTTCTTTGACACAACCCTGTGTCATTAACTTTCTGCTCAGACACTGGTGACGTTTTACAAAGTCTGCATAGCAGCTTCAACCTCTTGATTCCCGAATGAGTTCGGAAATGTATATACCATATGCAAGTGAAGTTGGTATATTGCTACTTAGGTGGGGAAATTGATAATTTCAAAATCAAAATCGTCTCGTTTGTTATAGATTCTGGTACTTAGATGACCGCTTAAGTCAAATTCGAGGTATAAGTCTAAAAATGAGGCAGAGGAAGCGGTGTCTGTTGTTTCTTTAATTACTATCTCTGGAGGATATATTAATGGAACCCAATCAGAAAAGTTTGGATTGTAAATGGAAAGAACATCATCAATATATCTGAATAGGAAATTAAAGGATATGGCTTCTTTGATCATTTTGTTTTTGACAAGTGTCTGAAGGAACTCCGACTCATATGAAACTAAGAAGAGGTCGGCAAGGAGAGGCACACAGTTCGTTCCAATGCCGACAATTTTTGAAAAGTCTACCTCCAAATTCAACAAATATGTTGTAAATAACAAACTCCAGCATACTGATCACTTGTTCCTCTGTGTAGCATGCTTTACCTTTTGTTCACTTTTAACAAAATATGCCATATGGTAGCCCAAAGTAATACATTTATAGTGTATGCTACAATTTTATGTCAAAAGTATTGTGGATTTTTCTTTTAGACGATTTTTCAATTTCATATGGGGAATGGTGGTATACAGGGTTGAAAATCGAAAGTTTTGATTGAACATATTTCAGAGAAAGATCGATATTTAGAAAAATCCAAAAGTTCTTTAGAGTTGTTAAGAATCCACAGATGGTTAATACCACTACGCGAGTAAACAGTTTAACAGTATTTCTAAAGACCCTCTTTCACTGCGGACAGAACATAGAAAACTAAAGACTGAGCAACACGAACCCCACCAAAACTGGGGTGATCTTAAGTGCTCAGGAAAGGTAAGTAGATCCTGCTCCACATGTGGCACCCGTCGTTTTGCCCATGTTAGTAAACTTATTACCGTTATTATTGTTATATAACTTAAACAGTTGTTTTCCATTTGCTATATATTTACATTGATTTCCAAAAGTATAAACCAATGCATCTTCGCTAGTCAAGGGTTACGATATTCTCCAATCCCCTCCACCCTTGGCAGATTAAGCCAACATTCGTGATAACAATGTTGCGCCATCTATCGATTAATTAAAGTCACACCAATTTCGAATACATTATTATTGACCAATGGTAGCACTTGAACTCTCTTCAGTCTGGGGTGAAAACACGGTAGCGTCTAGAGTCCACAAACTTGCTGAAGCAGGAAAACGAAAATATTCGTTGACATTCCTACATTTGTGCAAGACACATACACAGGAACTTCTATTATTTGATTAAAAAAAATTAAATTGTCACTAAATATCGTGATATGTTTTGGGGGTTAAAGATTTGTTGCACAATCAGCACGTGGCAATTGTTTACCTACATTTTCTACATTTACACGTGATCATGTTATAAGCGCTTTTTGATTGGATGCAGCCAGTTACGACTGCAACCAATGAAAATCATTACCTCGTGGATCCGAAATTCTCTCTTAATCCGCCAAGGGTGGAGAGGAGGAGTGGATCGTAACCCTTGGCTAGCGAAGATGAAACCCATGATTCCATTTGAAACAAAAGATAAACAATCACAATAATCAACAATTCACTTATTTTGTGAAATATTATGGTCAGTAATACATGTAGTAGGCATTGTCCTTCAATTGCAATGTACAACCAATCTACTTCCGTTCCCTAGTTGAAATGGATATGATAACAATATAAACATGTTTTGAATGCAGGTAGTGTTTTACGTCGAAAGTACAATAATCAAGCAACATTCTTAATTTTAATGAAAATATATTGTGGACAATTTAATTTCAATATAATTTAATTTTGGGTGTAAAAGGGGACGAAAGATACCAGAGGGACAGTCAAACTCATAGATTGAAAATAAACTGACAACGCCATGGCAAAAATAAAAAGACAAACAGACAAATAATAGTACAGAAGACACAACATAGAAAACTAAAAACTAAGCAACACGAACCCGACCAAAAACTGGGGTGATCTCAGGTGCTTCGGAAGGGTAAGCAGATCCTGCTCCACATGTGGCACCCGTCGTGTTGCTTATGTTATTACAATTCCGTAACATGTCTTCTGATTGGCTGAAAGTTTTTGTCTATCAGCTCATAGACATAATTTTGTCATGTGACCGTGCCGTCATCAACGTTTTGACGATTTACTCCTTAAAATGGAATTTAGAATTAAACTTAAGGAATAAGTGTAATATTTGTTTGTCTGTTAGAAAAAAATGTGGTGCACACAACGCGGTTCATTCAGTGTGTACCACATAGTTGATGTTATTTCTTCATAGACAGAAGCAAATTTTACAGACATTCCTTAAATATAGTAAACGTTCCTCTTAAGGTCCAACAACTGTTCATCATTCGGATAGAATATTTCAGTAAATAGTGCAAACTTTTTAATAGAACTGGATATAATTTGTTTAATGTATATACTGTTTAAATGAAGCACAACTGGTGCACAACAGTTGGTACTCTTAATGTCCGTATGTCTTCAAATCGAATGATAATTTTAAAAGAAAAGAAAGCAATTGACAAACTCCAAAGAAGTATTCAAACTCACAAGTCGACGACAAAGTGACAACGTCATGTAAAAAGCGTAAAACAAGTAAAAGATTGAGTAGTATAAACAAATCAAATTTAGTATTCCCTATATGCAATAATGCTTGCAACACCACCGTTATAACATCACATTAGAACACTCTATAAAACAAAGAACCGAATGTAAGAAAATTGTTTCGATGACAAGACACACTAGCTCTTAGTACAACTATGCATTTTTTACACGCCATATGATGCATCAATGACAGATTTTATTCAAACACAATACCTTATGATTTTGGTATTTTCAGATAAACTGTGTTTGATTGTTGAAATTTTATAGTCAGATAGTTTGCAAGTTGGCATATGCATGCTTACAAAGAACCTAAAACAGAGAATGTTTTGACAATTCACAATTAATAAACGTGTGATGCTTTGTGATTTTGATGATTTTAGATTATTTGAACTACAATGTATTAAACTTTCTGACTCTGGACTGATTTAATTGGCAATTTTTCAACATTGAAAGGAACTTGCATCATTTAAAAATAATCTTTGAAAACTTGAATCATGACCAGACAGATCACAACTTGTTGATGACGACTACAGTAAATAAAATATTAAACCCGATAGGTATTAATCATCGACACGTAACTTAAGCTGATTCTTACAAAACGTGGCGCTGTATAAAATATTAAACCCGATAGGAATTAATCATCGACACGTAACTTAAGCTGATCCTTACAAAACGTGGCGCTGTATAAAATATTAAACCCGATAGGTATTAATCATCGACACGTAACTTAAGCTGATCCTTACAAAACGTGGCGCTGTATAAAATATTAAACCCGATAGGTATTAATCATCGACACGTAACTTAAGCTGATCCTTACAAAACGTGGCGCTGTATAAAATATTAAACCCGATAGGTATTAATCATCGACACGTAACTTAAGCTGATCCTTACAAAACGTGGCGCTGTATGAAATATTAAACCCGATAGGTATTAATCATCGACACGTAACTTAAGCTGATCCTTACAAAACGTGGCGCTGTATAAAATATCAAACCCGATAGGTATTAATCATCGACACGTAACTTAAGCTGATCCTTACAAAACGTGGCGCTGTATGAAATATTAAACCCGATAGGTATTAATCATCGACACGTAACTTAAGCTGATCCTTACAAAACGTGGCACTGTATAAAATATTAAACCCGATAGGTATTAATCATCGACACGTAACTTAAGCTGATCCTTACAAAACGTGGCGCTGTATAAAATATTAAACCCGATAGGTATTAATCATCGACACGTAACTTAAGCTGATCCTTACAAAATGTGGCGCTGTATGAAATATTAAACCCGATAGGTATTAATCATCGACACGTAACTTAAGCTGATCCTTACAAAACGTGGCGCTGTATGAAATATTAAACCCGATAGGTATAAATCATCGACACGTAACTTAAGCTGATCCTTACAAAACGTGGCGCTGTATAAAATATTCATAATGATTTGTGAATACGTGTTATTTCTTTAAATGAGAAAAATAAAAAAAAAACACATTATATTGTCCAATGTCAAGTTTATAAAACGAATATAATGTATCTGGTTATACATGTATTTAACTGCTGATTCATGTTCGTTGATTTAACTAAGTTAAATACATTGTAGAAGTACAATAGCAGTTTACTTCACTATGGTATGTGATACGGGGTAATTGTATAACATCACGTCAGCAGATTTTGATATACAAACAATAATGGATTTAAAACAAATTACAAAAACGTATCGTTAGGGCTAAATAACTTAATGTAACAAGACTATTGTTGTTCTTCTATCATTGCAGTCAAAATTACAAGCTTTATGTAGAAACTGCTGTATGTGACACACACGTTTTCATAGGAATATTCATCCATTGTTTATTCTTTTGTTTATAAAAATATCTTTGTTAAAATAGCTCATCATTATTGCACGTTCTCTTTCTTCCTGTAGTCATTAAAAAAACATTTTAATTAATTGATTGAAGTTAGCTATAAATGTAATAAAAGGCCCCCAATCTCGGTCGACAGGGATGAAGGGCGGGAAATTTGAAATGAAATTTTAGGATGTCGAGAAAATTTAAGCATTGTATATAAAGCCACTCACGGAACTATCAAAGAGTTCTAGCAAGGACCCTTAATATTAAAAGAGCGTGGCGCTCTCTACAAGAGCAATCGGATTTAACGTCTTCATTCTTACTGAACTTGGTTGCAAATTTAAAATCTTCGACAGCCAAATGAACGGCCTACTGGGGCAAGGGTGTTACTGCAAGTCCAAGTCCAAGTGCTGAAGATATTTCTATACCGCAGTCACTCTTGTAGTCTTCTAGATTGATAAAAGAGGAGTATAAACCTAATGTTATTTCTACACATCTTTGGTTTTGCTCTCTACATCTATACCGCAGTCACTCTTGTAGTCTTCTAGATTGATAAAGAGGAGTATAAACCTAATGTTATTTCTACACATCTTTGGTTTTGCTCTCTACATCTTTTATCTTATTTGTCTTGTTAAAAGGAAATTTGGCTTTCATGAAAATCTTTCTTTAACTTTTTTAGAAAGATTTATATCTTTAAAACCATTAGGATGAGAAATTGTATTGACACTTGTATCTTGTGGAAAACTGCATGTTGACCTCTAGATGTCTTTTCATCTTTGTGCCTTTGGGAAGCTGACTCATTGATCAACACCACACAAATAATTTAAGCACTACCAATTAATTTACTAAAGTCCAGTCTATATGTTATGATGAATACTTGTTAAAAATTTAAATCTGATACATGAAGGAAACAATTTCAAAATATAGAAAATACTTCATATTACACAAATGTAGGTTAAATGGAGATATCGATAAAGCGTATTTAATTTAGTGGCTGTATAAAGGGATTACAATAGCTACTTCAATTTTCAGCTTAATATTTGGTCTGAATTCTTTTAATGCATAATCAGTGGCGGCCCCATAAAACCAAAGTGTTGAAGTCATTCAAAATGACTGTTCTCCTGGCTATAGTACTCGGGTAGATGAAAATTGACAAGGAAAATCAAATTTTGATTCTTAAATGCCACTAAAGTTTGATTGCATGACATAAATGTTAAAAGATATGAACACAAACGATCGAGTTTTATTTAAAATGAAATTTCATCTACTCAAAAAGAAAACAACACCTTATAAATTTTCATGCGTCCGAAGCGCTTTTCTGGATTTACCTTCATCAGGAACGCTCAAAGCCAAATATTTGACGCCGAGGATGAATAAAACCAAAAGATTTGAAGAGCTTTATAACTTTAGAATAGCCAAAATCATCTAAGGCCAACGTTGCCTGGGGAGTTGAAACCTTAGTTTCTTTTAATTTAGGAACGGACAATTTTAGAATGATTTGTTATAAATCATGTCAGTACCGAAGTACTGACTACTGCACTGATGTTACCCACTACAATTGTACACTGAAATAAACCTACAAAAGGTTCCAACACGTCAATCATCGTCGTTAATATATCAGTTGTTTTTTCTAATTCTCGTTTGCTTTAGAAGATTGAAAATTGATTTTGGTTTGAAACGTAAATGACATAACACTACTTACATCACTAAAATTCAGCTTATGTCTGTCTGTGTAATTTACAGTTTTTTTTCTATTCTAAAATGTATTTACAGTTGTACACATTTGTTAATTCTTCTGCAAAACGTAAATCTCAACTTCAGTTGGACAAACAAACTTTCATCATGAATCGGACTCCTTAACATTCATTTTAACCAACTATATTCAGTAGCTTATACTTAATATTTTGATATAGAATAAATATTTCAATATGACTTTTCAGCTGTAAACTTTGTATATAAAATTTTAGTCAATTAATGAAGACCATTTGTTTAAGTGTGGCTTTGGATAGACTGTCTCTTACTCTCAATCGCCTTATTTTATACTCAAAACAATCATTCTAAACATACACCTTGCCACATGTTTATAACTTTTCATTTCTATAACCAGGAAGAGGTGACGTGTCTAAACCTTTTATAAGAATTCAAAAGTGCTTAATATTAACATTACTGTGGTTTTAATTTGTATATTCATTTATTTCAAATGTGTTTTTATTTTCAAATGTCGATTTCAATGGTTAACAAGTTAATTCGAAGTCATTTAAAGGAGCGAGTCTTTTATACTCGCCAACTTCATCGATGTTATACGAAGTTTAGTCTGAGGACACAAATCCGATTCATGTTATATATGATTGGATAATATTGATAGATATTATAAAAGAACTCTGAACTGTTGTTTCATATGATTAACTTTGAATGAATCAATAATTTATTTTGTAAATTGTTTCTTAGGCAGTCTTCTCTTGTATTTCGAACTGTTAACATGCGTGTAAATAAATCTGTATATATTGAATGTGGTCTTGCGTTTAAAGCAGCCAAAGTGTCGAATATAGACAAAACAAATTAAATGTTACCCATAACATTGTAGAGTTGTATTAGTAAAGACTAGTATTTGGTTAATAAATGAACTGGATTTTGACTTCGGCTTCTCAGGCGATATTATTTCATTTACTCTAAAATTACTTTATTCAAAGTAGGGTGTTATTTTCAAACCGTTTGATTTCTTAAGATCAAGATGAGATGACACATTCGTGGGAATACCCTAAAGTAGAATGATTTATAAAGCAATTTCATACTCTTTAATTAGTTTTAGTAAAATAGTAAACAGTTTTGACATGACAGTACTATAATGTAATAAATACTATTTGCATGTTTGGGACTAAAAGTGTCCGGGTATGAAATTTATGGAGTCAGAAGTCTCATCAATTTAGAATAATCTGAGACGAGAAAAACACAGCTGTATTCCCAGTGTCAGGATCGGTTTTAAAGTCGACTGATTTAATGACAGTTAAAAATAAACATGATATGATTTTTATACGTAGAAGAGATAATATTATATAACAGATTCACAAAGGCTACATCTGGATTTGACTCTAGAATCTGAAATATGATCTACTTATCTCTGCTATAACACGAAGAACAATGTCACGCCATTTATTTGTGGTTTAATATCTTTTTAAATAATACAAATTGGAAATAAGGTAGGGCTTGATAATATACATCAACGTTTACATGGTTTAGGCATGTGAATAATTTTGCTAAATAGACGAAATTTCATCTTTCAACAAAATTTTTATAATATTCTTATTACTTTTTTATATTGAAGACTCTACGTTTATTTACAATCAATATTATTATAATCACTTATAAGTTAGTTTTAAATTTTTGCATCAAACAACTTATTCATATACAACAAACAGTAAATTGTTTTCCTATGCTTGACGTTTCTCTTATAAACATGTTGTTAATAGTATAAAATTATTTATTCCTAGCAATCTTGCGTTTCACTAAACAACAATTTGTGAAAATTATATCCTCCTATATTTGAAAATAATTTTGAGGTTTGACTTACCAACATGTTGTTATCAGTATATAACTTTTGCCAGGGCCATTTTACTTGCAATTTGGTGAAAGGTTTTGCTCTATATTGAAGACTTTACTGTGACTTTCATTGATTGATTAGATTGATTGTTGGTGTTTAACGCCACTTTCATCACACTTGTCTATATCATGGTGGCAAGTTTTAATTTTGGTGGCAAGTTTTGTTTTGATGACAAAAGAAGATTTGTCGGAGATAACTACTGAACTTCGGCAGAAAATAAAACAAAAGTCAATTAAGATCGGAATCGAACTCACATGCCACGAGCGGGATTGAACTCACAACCTCGGGTTTTGATCGCTGAAGATGCGCTTCATATACCAGTCTGTTATCGAGGCCAACTATATTTTTAGATTAAACACAACAATAAAAGCGCATTTCCTTTGCCTAATTGATTTTGCGCCATAAAAACGGATTTATCTCATACAAATAGAGGATAACAAGTATTCATATCATATAAATATGCGTAAAATTGAAGTATAGCCAAAATGTACCATTTTAAAGTGTGACACCTTTTAATCCGTATTGTAGGTTTATTTAAATGTCACCTGAAATACCCGTAAATGTCTGTATCGCAATAACTCCTTAAATTTATTTTCCAAATTTGGTCTTAATGATTTTAAGTGAACCTGTGTCCTTTATTCTTTTTAATTTATTGTGCAAATCGAATGATAATATTGTTATTAACTTCAGAATCTTGAAAATTATGAATGTGTCAAGTCAGGATAATTGAAACGTATAACTATTTTTGAATCATTCATTGCACAACGTAAATACGACTTACGTTAAGAAGAATATCTATATTCTTTACAATTATCTATAATATCAATGTTAAACGAATAATCTATTGGCACAGTATAAAATCGTTATCCGAATAAGCCTTCCTTATAAAGCAATATTTCCTTCTAGCGGGCAGTGAACGTAAAGCCAAAGTATAGCAGGTGTTTATAACAACTGAATAATTTGTGTTGTATAAAGCCATGAAATGTGACTCATGCCTTATTTATCACAACGACGTGTGTGTTTTTTTTTTTTTTTTTTTTTTTATTTCTGTAGATCTATATGTCGCAGTGAACAAACAACACTTTTAGTAATGAATAAATGAATCATTATAGGAAAATTGAATAACTAACGCATTAGGAAATAAGATATACAAAATAACAAATAATCAACATATCTTTATAAAATCAAATTAACAGCTGCTTATTACTTGATTCCTTTTCCAAAAGCACTGGAATACAATACGGAATTATTTGATTATATAGAGTTTGACGAGGTAAAGTAAACGATCTTTATATCCAAAAAATATCGTGTTTAATATAACACATGCACTCTTACAATCAACGGAGCATACATGTTAAGTTTTACTATACATGGATACATTTAACATAAGAGACACAAAACCGTTCGATGGGTATGATAGACGGTCGCCGAAGGAGATTATACAATACACAGTTTATGACATGCTTTTTTTTTTTTTTAATGAATTTCTTTTTTTTTTTTTTTAATAATTATTCAGTTTATTGCACAATTGGTTGTTAACAAATACCCTAAAAGGTACAACTATCCCAAATAGGTTTATCCTGTGTGTGAATTATCAAATGAACCAGGGATTCACAAGATAAAATTATTTCAAAAGTGGTTAATAGAATATTACAGTCGATATAGTTTACAAAATCTGCATAGCGACAAATCTGGAAAACATACGTTCTCTCTGTTTACGTTTTTCTACTTATTTTAATTGTATATCACGTGGTATAGATGTTTATTATGTATCTCGAACACGTGTATTTTATTCATTCTTGTGTGTTGGAGTATTCTTAACTTATTTGGTAAGTTTTAAATTTAATGAAATAACTGTTTTGTTTTCTTTAACGATAACTTGTACACGCTACAGAATACTGAAACAAAAACTGGAAGCATTATGAGTATATATCAATCATTGATGACATTCTGATGGTAAGTTAACATGATCAAAACATGGATAGAGAATGAGTTTTTGTTGATACTTTGTATAAAGTATTGCCATTCGTTTCGTGTAAACAGAGAAACAGTATACATAAAACATAAATGAGAAACATAGTATTGCTCTACGAGTATAATGGCATAACTTTCACATAAACAGACACACACATATACCTACACAAAAACATGGTCACAAAACTTGCAGCACTCACTCCCTGTCACACAACTACTCAACCATGAGTACTTGCACACCTCTCCTATTGAATTACATTGCGGTTAATTAGATATATTTAAATGTATCTTTCAAAATTTACTACATTTTCTTTCTAAGAGTATACTATTTTCATACCATTCTAAGAATTCTAATTTAAAACACTATATACATCTATGTACTTGTGTTTTAACTCTGATGCATAATTACTTTTGTAAACAGCAAATAAAACAATTGCTAACAACACATTAATATCAAAATATGAACTATCATGAATTTTGTATCCAAGTATTAAATTTTGCATTGATAAAATATGTGTACCTATTTTTATTTTATCAAGTAGTAACCCAACTTTAATCCAAAATTCTTGTAAAATTCACATTCTTTAAAAAATGATCATAATTTTCTACTTGGTGACATATATGGCATTGATTATCCTTCATTATTTTCCATTGATAAAGCAGTTGCTTACATGGTAATATGTAATTGATCAATTTCCACCTAAACATTATTAGTTTGTTATCATTTAACTGGTGAAATGTAAAGTTTAATATATCATGTATATGATTTGAAGAATTTAGATTGAATATTTTTTTCCATTTTATGAAGCCAATAGGTGTGTCACTTTCTATACCTTTGATATAATTATATATATCCTTAGCTTTTAATTTTTTAATGCAAATTGATTTGGCTTTATTTTTTGCTTCCAAGTAAAGATTTCTGTCTATTTGAACTTTAGTTGAAATTGATTGATTTGATTTTAACATGATTTTCCATTCCTTTTTGATTGCAGATTTTAGTTTAGAAAGTTCTGCTATCCAGTTAGATTTTTCTTTCAATTTATTTAAAATTACTTTTTGGGAGATATTACCTTGTTTATCTATGATATCATTAATAAAAAAAATGTTACTTTCTATCCAGTTTGGAAAAACAAGACTTTTACCATATAATTTAATTGATTGATTACCCCAAATGAATTGCTGTCTTACACTTTTGAAATTTAACCCCTTGCTTATCTTGGAACTATTATGTACTTTATACCAACTTTTAATATTTCTAAATAAAATTCTGGCATAGATTTTTTAAATTTGGTATGTCATATATATTTTCAGGGTTCATGTTAAATAGAGCGAAGTTAGCTCCAAATTTGTTAAAGTAATATAAAGGTATAACCTTCCAATTTGAAAATTCTTCTGTTGTTAACCTTTTAACCCAAGATATATGAATTGATGTTATATAACTATCTATATCAATCATTTTAAACCTCCTTCCTGATAATCATTACATAGAGTAGATCTCTTGATTTTCTCATTTTGTTTTGCCATATATAATTAAATATTAGTTTTTAAATTGTGTTAGAAAGTCTCTCGATAAATTGGTTACTGATGCTAAAAGGTTATGTTTGGTATAATTAATGTTTTATTACTGTTATTCGCCCAATCATTGTAAGCTTTCTTTTCTTCCAATTTGAAATTGCTTTTCTGACTTCCTCAAAATATTTTCTGTGTTTAATTTATTGCATTCAACTTTATTAGTTCCAAAATATACACCTAAACTTTTAATGGGGCTTTTATTCCAACTAATGTTTTCATATTTATCTTTAGAATGTTTTAATTTACCTAGCCATATTCCTTCAGTTTTTGATTTATTAAGTTTTAGACCAGAAAGAGTTCCAAATTCTTCAATAAAATTTAATGCCAGGCTTATTTCCTGTTTTGATTTAAGAAAAAGTGTAGTATCATCTGCAAGTTGTGAGATTTTAAGACTATGTGTTTTAGAATCAAGTTTGATTTGAAATCCTTTAATACTTGTATCTTGTCTTATTCTACATGCCAGAATCTCTACTGCTATAACAAAAATAATCGAACTCAAGGGACACCCTTGTCTAATACCACGAAAAATGCTATAGGTTTCAGAAATCCACCCATTATTGAGCATACAACCTTTGACACCATTATATAAAGTTTTTACCCATTTAATAAACGAATGCGGGAGACCAAATTTTAAAAGAGCTTCATACATAAATGACCATTCTAACGAATCAAAAGCTTTTGAAAAATCTATAAATAATAAAGCACCATCTATATTAAAAGTTTCAGAGTAATCTATAATATCTTGAATTTGTCTGATATTGAAACCAATGTACCTATTTTTTACATATCCATTCTGATCGCTATTTATTATTTTGGATAAAACAGGTTTTAACCGTTGGGCTAAAGTATAGGCTATTAATTTGGTGTCTACATTTAGTAAAGTTATAGGTCTATAATTGTCTAGGGATAGTGGGTCATTTTTTGTACAATAAAGATACTATTCCTATTTTTGTAATGTTGTTAATTCTTCTTTCTCATAACACTTATTGAAAACTTCTACAGCTAGTTCTTTTATATTATCCCAGAATGCGCGATAGAATTCAACACTTAGACCATCTATACCTGGTGATTTGTTTAGCTTCATATTAAAAATGGCTTCTGTGCATTCTTCTATTGAGATGTTGCCGCCTAGAGAGCTTTTCTCGTCATCAGTTAATTTATGATCTATTTTTGTTTCTTCAACATATTGCTTAATATTATTAACATCTGGATTTGTACTTTTATATAAATTTTCATAGTAACATTTTTCTAAATTTAGAATTTCTGATGGCTCTGTTATGATTTTGTCTTGCTTATCTTTCAATGCCGAAATATTTTTTTTTGTTTGTCTTGATTTTTCTAAACCTAAAAAGAATTTTGTGTTTTTTTCCCCTTCTTCTAACCATTTGACTCTGGATCTTACTTGTGCACCTTTAACTTCATTTTTATAAAGATTTTCTAGATTTTTTTCAATTTTTTCTATTTCATCTTTAGTTTCTTTTGAGTGATTAATTTTATTATTTAATCTTTGTAAGTTCATTTCTAAATCTTTTATTTTATTTTTCTTTTCAGATGACTTGTATTTACAATACATTACAGTTATGTCCCTTACTTCAGATTTAAAGATATCCCAAATATCTCTAGAATCTCTGGTAAGTGCCTTTTCTTTATATTTTAAAATAAGGTTGTTTATATGGTTTTTATAATTATCATCTGTTAAAATACTATTATTTATTTTAAAGAAACCTCTTCCTCTGCCATGGGGATTTTGTCTTATTTTTAACGAAATGGCTTGGTGATCAGTATGTGATATCATAGCAGGTCTTATATCAGAATTGATTACGTGTGGCCTTATGTCTGGACTGATCAAAAAGAAGTCTATTCTACTTGTTATATTGGTATTGTTTTTCCTTCTCCATGTAAATTGAATTTTGTTTGGATTTATTTCCCTCCATATATCTATTAATTTGTTTTTTTTTTAATGAGCTGTTTAAGACTATTTACTGGTTTGTAGTATTTATGAGAGCTATTTGATTTCCTATCTATCTTTAATAGGGTTTCATTCATGTCCCCTCCTAAAATTAAAATACCTAAGCGATTATTTTCTATGATGTTATTTACGCTTTTAAAAAATTTATTTCTGTTAGTATGAATGTTGGGGCATATACATTTATTAAGGTAAAATGTTATCGTTAACTTCAATGTTGATTAAAATAATTCTCCATCATTATCTTTAATTTCATTTATTAGTTTATAATTTAAACTGTCTTTAATCATTATTGAAACTCCTCTGGATTGGGAACTTCCATAGCTATGAAAAAATTTACCTTTTACTTCACTATTAATAATATGTTCATTTTTCTCTATTAGATGGGATTCTTGTATAAATAATATATTACATTTTTGATGTTTATTCCACAAATATAGTCTCTCTCTCTTCTCTTTCTGTCCTAAACCTTGACAGTTTAAGGATATAATATGTATATTGTCACTCATTGTTTTTACCTAGGAAGTGTTCACTTTTATACATTAAATGTAACTGTACAATTATGGTACTCATAATTAGTGTAATAACCCACCCAATAGTACCTGTTAATGAGACTACATGTATTATTAGAACAACATGCCTTATTACATTCTTTACATGTTTGTATATACACAGGGTTAAATGCACTGTTAACTTCTTTTTCAAAGACACAATATTGTAATAAAAATATCATTATAAAGAAGGATAGTTGTAAGAAATGACCATTATAACAGTGTAACATAAAATAAATAACAGATTTGATTATGCTAACCACTTTCGAGCTAAATTTTGTTTGTTTACATATCAATACTATGTATCTAATATAAGAATAACAAAGCTTAAGTGTATTTAAATATACAAATATATCATTCAAATAACTATACACTTTTCCAATAATCAGGAAAGACGCTATCATGATTCCTATCGATCTCTGAATTGTTTTATCGAGTAATCTATTTTAGATTCGGTGAAAACCGAGAAATTTGTGGATTTTGGAATAGGGTCTGCATGAATATAACTGTAGTTATATTGTTTTTAGTTAGGTATGTCACATGTATGACGATAATGTGAATTAAATAGAGAAAATTTTTGAACATTTGGATATAGTTGCAGATACTTTGTGTTTGACAGACGATACATGTTTACATTGACGACTACATTGATTGACCTACTTAAATAGTTGTTTATTGATGTGTGCGTTTGATATGAACTATATTGTAAAAGAACAAACAAATAACTTTTATTTACGTATGTTTCAATTCTTTTCAGGTAATTTAGAGTGGCAATCACCATGGATGTGGAAGTAGCTTGTACAAAAAATACATGAACTATATAGAAGGAACTAATTTTCAGTGTTTGGGTACCTAAGGCAATAGTGGTGTTTTTAATATGCCAATCTTTGAAATTGATACTAATTGTGTCCAGGTGAACTAAGTGAGATAATGTACATGTATATGGCAGACGTTGAGCAGTTTTAAAGTTATTCCTGGTACATGTATATGAGGAATTGAGACATTTATTAACATGGATTTTATATTTCAAGGAAGTGATTTCATCAACTAAGTGATGTGGATCGCAGCTACAGTTAATCAATTTACCAATCATACTTGAACCATTCAGATCGGGATTTACACGTGTTTTGAATTGATTCTTGGTTAATAAAAAGATGATAATAACTTTCAATGGATCGACTATTTGATCATGTTCATTTGTTTTCATGATAATCATAATAAAATATTTCATATCAACATTTAATATATTTTATGTTTATGACATGCTATCAAATATGATATATATATATTGGACTCGAAGGTGCGTTTTCTGTATGAAGATAATTCGTCAAAGGCTGTAACTTTTTATTGTAAATGATGTTTCAACCTAAAATACACAATATGACAATATTCAAATAACACACAAGTCACAAGTTTGATATATGTTGACATCGCGATTGATAAACGTTAATTAGATACGATCAGCAGTTCAAACATTCGCTAGACAATAATGTTGATATCACTTACGCATTGACGGCCTATATCATATCAATCATTTGCTATTAACTTGTTGGTTTTCCAGGATGAACAAAACAAGTTCAAAACCATTTCAGTGTTAATCGAGAAAGGGAAAGAAACGAGTCTGTATACTGTACTTTTCTACTCATAATAATACCTCCACTATTTGGAGTACCACTTCTTTAACGTATACTGTACTTTATCACATCATAAATTCAGGATAAATCCGTCATAAAATCAATACTAATATCGGAAATGTTATCAGATTAAAATAATCGCCATACAATCCAAAATTATTATCAATCAAAAGTTATAATGTTTATCGATCCGATACATTCCCGCCATATATTTTCTGTGAAGTTACATCTCATTTGTTGCTAATTTGTTCTTCAACTGGAAGCAACACTACAATTCTGTGTGCAGATCTTCGGATCAATAAGTCCTGAGTTCCGGTGTATTTAGTTCCAGGTCCAATGTTCTTGTATCGAACGGTTACATCCCTTGTCACACCATCTCTGCTTGACTTTGCTTCAACTATTTGTCCTAATTTCCAATTACTACGAAATGAATTATTGTCCTGTA
Organism: Mytilus coruscus; assembly: GCA_017311375.1. NCBI lineage: Eukaryota > Metazoa > Mollusca > Bivalvia > Mytilida > Mytilidae > Mytilus > Mytilus coruscus. The sequence goes on along the minus strand of CM029598.1, from coordinate 4,177,888 downwards.
CAAGAACAAGGTCCAAAACTTGAAGGTTCCGCTTACTGACATGCCATTTTTGCCTAATAATTAGCGATGGAAAATAATCTCTGTGCCATTTTCTCCAAAATGTATTAACTACTTGTTGCACGAACTTCCAACGTTTTTTGAAATTGTCTGATTCATCCCAATGTCCTACTGGCACATTCGAAGATGCTCTTCCAAGAATAAGATCATTCGGACATAAGTAAGTTCCCTCGTTCGGATCAGACGTTGAAGTTCCTATAGGTCGCTCATTCAAAATGTTGGCTACTTCAAATAACACGGTTTGTAGTTCAGAAAATGTCATGATTGACTGTCCAATGGCAAGACTCAAACTTTTCTTGACAGATTTAATCAATGCTTCACTGCATCCATTTTCCCAAGGAGCGTCAGCTGCTTTCGTGAATTCCATTCCATGCCATTACCGTTCCCAAACATTTTGATCGTATCCCAATGCCAATTTTGTATCACTTCCTTTAGTTCCTTACTAGCTGATACTAGTTGTGATCCAAGATCCGACCTTATTTTCTTAGGATATCCTCTTACAGATGTGAATCGTCGTAAAACCATAATAAAACTACTAGTATCGTATCCATCAGCGAGATCCACATACACAGCTCTACTGCTCATGCAATTGAACAGTACGCCATATGCTTTTCCATGAGTGCGCCCTTTAACGGTATCCTTGATTGTAAGAGGTCCAAAGAGGTCAACTGAACAGTACGAAAATGCTGGTGATGGTTGAAGTCGTTCCAAAGGTAATGGTCCCATTTGTTGTCCAATACATTTGTTATCTCGCCTTCGACATATAACGCACCTTTTTCTAATCATTGAAATGGATTTGCGCACCTTTGGTATCCAGAATTTGCTTCTCACTTTAGCTAAAGTTACATCTACTCCTGCGTGATCCTGATCATGTACTGACTTTAAATATAACCACACATAATGCCCTTTATTAGGTAACAGCATTAAATCAGTTCTGTTCCAAGTAGCTTTCAGCCAATCAGCTAATCTTTTACCAACAACAACTATACCCGCCTCATTCTTTTCTGGAGATAGTCTTCGAAAGGTCTTTGTCCAATCATCCGAAATGTCTCTTTGTAAATATCTAATCCATTCAAGTTCTGCAGCATTTAGACTTTCGGCAGTTATACCAATTGAAGCACCTTTGAATGATTTCGTAGTGACGATACGCATCAGTATGCATGTTACTCGCAAAAGTTTTGAATATGAAGAAATGTTTTCCAGTTTAACATCTTCAAAATCCAACCCAGACATTGTATTAGTCATCTTCTTGATGTCAGATGACATAACAATACCTATCGTGTCGGGTAACTCGTCATTACCTAAATTACAATCTTGCCTTAAAGGCCACTGGTCTATTGGATCATTCAAAAATTTAGGTCCATTTTTCCATATTGAGTTCTTAACCATATCATTAGGAGATGTAATCCTTGTCGCGAGGTCCGCTGCATTGAACTCACTTGGCACCCACCACCAATCGGACGGTTCAGTCTTATTTTGAATTTCTGCTACCCTTGTAGCAACAAATGTGCCGAATCCATAACTCTCTCGTTGAATTTGTGCCCTAACAATCATCGAATCGACTATGTGTATTACACGACTAAATTTGTAATCCATCTCCTCAACTAACTTTTGTCTAATTCTAGCTGCCAATACAGCTCCACATAATTCCAGTCTTGGAACAGACATCTGTTTAGTTGGTGCTATACGGTTCTTTGCTATCACTAATCGTGATTCAAATCCTCCGTGTGCTGTTCCCCATCTGACATATGCACATGTTCCATAAGCCAATTTACTTCCATCCGAAAATATGACTAGAATGGGATCCCCAACAGCATTATCGGGTTTTAAACACCTGTGAAATTTCAACTGTTCTATGTCGAAAAGCTCTTTGAAAAAATCCATCCATTCTAATCGTGATTCTACTGACATGGCATAATCCCATCGAGAATTGACTATAGTTTTGTCATTCGTATTGTTTTCTATGCATAGCTTTCGCATGAGAACCTTAGCCGCTAAAGTATACGGAGTAGCAAGTCCTAACGGATCATATACACTAGCAACCTGGCTGAGTACCATTCGAGGAGTTAATGATGTAGGTACGCTACTTTCAATCTGTGATTTCGTTATATTTTCTCCTTTCCGAACATTCTTGTACTTAGGAGAAAACTTAATCTTCACCTTGAAATCAAACAAGTCTTGTTTTGGATCCCACCTCATTCCGAGAATTTTTTCGTGTGCAAATTCATCTAAATCAACCTCCACGGATTCACCACTATCTTGGGATTGTAATGTACTGCCGCATTTTTCATTTCCAGATATAATCCAATGTTTAATGCGGAAACCTCCACATGCAAGCATTTTCTCGGTCTGCTGGGTTATCAAACGAGCATTATCTACACTTTCAACTGACTGTAATATATCATCTACATAACTGTTTCTTATCACCATCTTTGATGCATCTGGGTAGATGTGTTGATACATTTTTGCTGTTTGATGTAATGCAAGTGTCGAAATCGCTCCACTCGGTCTGTCGCCAAAAGTAACTGTTAACAATGCATAGTGATCTGGATCTCTGTGTGTTTCTAAATTTCTCCACACAAATCGGTGTGTGTGCTGATCTAACGGTGAAAGTCTTATCGCATTGTACATTTTTGAAATGTCACCAGCCAAAGCTATGGATTCTTGTCTGAATCGAATTAAGACCGCTAACAAATCATTGATCACATTGGACCCTTTCGCCCAATAGTCATTGAGAGTGTGTCCCATATAAGATGACGAGGAGTTAAACACAATTCTTAATGGTGTTGACTTTGATTCGGGTTTTAACACCTCGTGATGTGGTATGTAATGTACCGGACCGCTATGTATCTCCATCTCCTCCTTTGTCAATTTTCTTGCTATGCCACGTTTCACCATATCCATAATCTGTTCATCGTAGGCACTTGCATATTCTAATGAATTTCAAGTAGTCGTTTTCAGTAGATCCAAGTCTTGATACGGCTGAATTCACGTTATTTGGAAGGTTGTTTGGATTTTTATCCAGGGTAATTTACTATCCATTGCTGTGATTCTTCATCATGTGTCATGCCTGATTTAATGATATTTAATTCCTCTCCTCCCTTATACTGTGTTGTGATTGTCCTATAGCACATTTGCCACACTTACAAGAGCCACATTTCAAGGTGGTTTGTTTCCTAGGCCCTTCTGTGTCAAAAAGTGAATCTAATTTTTCCTTAACACTGTCTCTGTCCAATACATGAATATCATTTAACGGATTGTTTTGTCCGGATGCCCAGTAAATACGGAATATGCCATGGTTTGACAATTTAGGCACTTCTGGTAGTGGATGGCTACCACGAATGCAGTACCCAAACTGATTTCTCATTAACTGTAGATTTCCAATTTGTTCTTCCTTATTGGGCATTAAAATACAACAATCTGTGCCGATCAATATGTCTACTTGGCCAGTTGGCCTTTGAATGTCATTCTTGTTGATACCTTTGAACAGTTGGTCTACTCTACTCATATCGACTCTTGCAACCTCGGCTGTAACTTCCTCCATGCCATATGCTTTTATTGTCCATATTTTACCTCTAAGGTCAGTCAAAGGTATTACATACTCTTTACTTTGTACGTGTTCGGTTACATTTCCAACCTTCGTCACAGATAATGTTATATCTTGTCCAGATAATCCTAATCGTTTAGCAGTTTTGTGTGTGATCAGTGACATGTTCGCTCCAGGATCCCAAAGTGTTGTCAACGACATGTCCTTACACTGAACTGAACTGATCATTAATAGTACTCCATTCTTGTTCTTGTCATCGTTTATCACCTGTGTAGAGTTATGAAAGGATATGCCATCTATGTGTGCAGTGTGCAAATTTTGTGATGAATTTTCCCACATGTTTGATGAAGCTCATTTTGTATGTCACAAGGTTTACGGCTGTGACAATGTCTTGACAAATGTCCTATCTTTAGACAACTGAAACATCCACCATTTTTCTCACTAAATCAACCTTCGTCTGACTATCTAATCTCGCAAATATAGAACAATCACCTATTTCATGATTATCTGATTTGTGATACCAACACTTAAACTTCCCTTCTGTATTTCTATTTGTACCGGTATTTTTGTCTGAATTGTATCGATTTGTCGGTTTGTTTGACATTGCTTGCGCTACCTGTGCAAGACCTTCAACAACCTGTTTCATCACTTGCTGGTTCTCTTGTAATTGCACTTGTAAGGGATCTACAGCTACACCATTATTATTCTCGTCATTTTCCGATTCATTTGCATCAAAAGTATTTATCTTTCCTTTTGCTGTTCCATATTCACGCAAATCAGACTCCATGTACTCTAGAGCACTTTTTTCCTCTAATAAAAAATTTAAGAATTCTTTGAAACTCAGTGGAATACTTTTCGATTCTGTCTTCTGTTTTCGTAATGCCCATTCACGTTTTTGTATAGGCGGTAGGAGTTTTCTATCTGACTCACCATAGTTGCTGTGTTCATCTCTGCTTCGAGGTTCATGCGTTTTAAATCAAGCCAACATTTCTCGACAGTTTCTACTAACGAAATAAACTTCATGTTGTCACCTTCTTGAACTTTCTTTAATCTTTTCAATTCATTTAATATGTGATCGATCAATTTCTCTGCTCTGCCATATTTCATATCAAGACGCCGAAACATTTCCTCGAAATCATTGTCAACACCTTTCACGACAGTTAAGGCTTCACCACTTAAACATTGCTTCAGAGCATATGGATCTTTACCGTATGACGATAGCATGTGTCTTTCATAATCAACTTTGAAACTTGGATAATCACGAATGCTGCCAGCAAAAATAGGAGCCTCTAATTTTTTTACCCTAAACGTTTCAGTATCTTTATTTTTCTTAGCATGCTTCATCGAGTTTTGTTCCTTTAACTTACTGTCTTGTTCATGTTTTATCTTTTGTCTTAGATTCTCACACAATGATCTTGATTTACAAAGTTCTCGGTACATACCAGTTAGATCATGATTAAGTTCATTTATCTTTGGTTTGTCTTCTTCACTTTCAGAATCAAATGTTTCTAAAAATACCTCATGTCTTGCTTCTAGTTCTGTATATGCTGTTTCCAAATCTTGAAGTATTTTTTCAACCACAATTGTCCCTAACTCATCCTGTATTCCTTCTAGTAAACGACCATATATTCTATGAAATCTCCCTTTGGCCGTACTTCTTTTCTTCTTTGTTAACCTTTTGTGATCAGCATCAACAGACATCTTGCCTTGCGTTGAAATGTATGAAGATAATTCGTCAAAGGCTGTAACTTTTTATTGTAAATGATGTTTCAACCTAAAATACACAATATGACAATATTCAAATAACACACAAGTCACAAGTTTGATATATGTTGACATCGCGATTGATAAACGTTAATTAGATACGATCAGCAGTTCAAACATTCGCTAGACAATAATGTTGATATCACTTACGCATTGACGGCCTATATCATATCAATCATTTGCTATTAACTTGTTGGTTTTCCAGGATGAACAAAACAAGTTCAAAACCATTTCAGTGTTAATCGAGAAAGGGGAAAGAAACGAGTCTGTATACTGTACTTTTCTACTCATAATAATACCTCCACTATTTGGAGTACCACTTCTTTAACGTATACTGTACTTTATCACATCATAAATTCAGGATAAATCCGTCATAAAATCAATACTAATATCGGAAATGTTATCAGATTAAAATAATCGCCATACAATCCAAAATTATTATCAATCAAAAGTTATAATGTTTATCGATCCGATACACAGTAATTTTCAATCATTTTTGACTACAACTAACTTGGTGTTAAAAATTAAAATAGCAAAAATACCGAAATCCAAGGAAAATTCAAATCGGAAAGCCCCTTATCAAATGGCAAAATCAAAAGCTCAAACACATCAAACGAATGGAAAACAACTGTCATATTCCTGACTTGGTTCAGACATTTCCTTATGTAGAAAATGATGGATTAAACCTGGTTGTTAAGCTAGCTAAACCTCTCACTTGCATGATAGTCGCATACAATTCCATTATATTGACAAAATGTGTGAACAAAACAAACAGTTTTTTAAGTGTCTTTTCTGCTGATTTATTTTACCCCCAGGGCATCATACACTTAGTAGCTTTATATATGATAGACGACAATACAAAGAACATTCCAGCTAGGACCTTGCAAGTGTTTCCAATGTCCTATGTTGCCTCACGGAACATTGTAGCTCTTAGTTTGTGTGTTCCATCGAATGTCCTCAAGGAAACACGTTCATTGAGTTTTGTACAGCCAGAAGGTGATACGTACTTCAAGAACTCAGATAGAATTCCAAAAATTGAATCATGTACTATTAATGCTGTGAATATTTAAACAGCCCAGCCACTACTGACTCTTTTCCCATTATTTCAACTTACTCACAGAAAAAAGAAAGAAAAAGGCACATGTGAAGCATGCAATATGTTAAACCCAAATCCGGAGTTCATAAGTAATTTAGCAGAAAAAAGTAAAACAACAAAAATACCGAACATCAAGGAAAATTCAAAACAGAAAGTCCCTTAGTGGATTAAGCCTGGTTTTATAGCTAGCTAAACCTCTCACTTGTATGACAGTCGCATAAAATTCCATTATATTGACAACAATGTGTGAACAAAACAAACAGACATAATAGGTAAAAATGTCAAAAATAGGGGTACAGCAGTCAACATTGTGTTAAAATCTCAATCACTATAAAAACAAACAAATGTAACAAAGAAGCATAAAAAGGCATACATCAAATTTAACATCCTCATTTTGCTTTTTTATTATACGATTTTATTTATCTATGTAAAATCCACCCATAAAGGATGGAAGGTTTTAAGTACTGGCATAGAATCGCGCGTTTGACGTCACACAGGTAGATATAAAATAATTGTGTCGTTCAAAGTATAACGGGATACATATTCTATTAAATAATTTGTGCCTCTATGCTTTTCCAGGGATAATATAATTTAAGGAATATAATGTATCTTGTGTTGGCTACTTTTTTGCTGAAACTCGACAAGCATTGCATAAAATGATGAACCAACACCGTTCTGATAATAAAATCCACTATGCGTATGTGTTTTGTCTATAGAGTGTCTATATGCCATTTTGTTTTTCTTTGTTGACATAGTTATTTGTTTAAAATAAAGGCAACAGTAGTATACCGCTGTTCAAAAGTCATAAATGGATTAAGCGAAAACAAATCCGGGTCACAAACCAAAACTGAGGGAAACACATCCACTATAAGAGGAAAACAACGGAACAACAAAAAAAAAAAAAAAAAAAAAAAAAAACAAACATACATAGAAACGGACTATTAGATAACAACTGCCATATTCATGACTTGTTACAGGCCATTTTAAGACAAAATGGTGGGTTGAAACCTCCTGCTTATATGGCAATGTTAAAAATACCGCTAAAATGACAACATTACGTGACAGGAATACAGTACAAATAAACGCAAGAGCACTCAGGACAGAGAAATACATAAATAAATAATATAAAAGTACATTATAACATGTAAACCACAGAACAACAACGGACACTTCTCATGAGTTTAAGACAGTACACCAGGACACCACAAACGAATTATAAATTGTGCATCACACGAATGTATCAACGCCACAAAAAGAGATAAAAATTATAGCAGAATGTTGATTGCTGTACCCCAAGTTTTGACATTTTTACCTATTATATCTTTTTATTTAGCTCACACATTGTTGTCAATATGATAAAATTCTATGCAACTTCCATACAAGTGAGAGGTTTAGCTAGCTATGAAACCAGGTTTAATCCATCATTTTCTATATAAGGAGATGCCTGTTTCAAGTCAGGAATATGACAGTTATTTACCATTCGTTTGATGTGTTTGAGCTTTTGATTTTGCCATTTGAGAAGGGACTTTCCGTTTTGAATTTGCCTTAGAGTTCGGTAATTTTGTTATTTTACTTTTTTCTATTGATGATTCTTTATAACAATTTCAATTAACCGGACCATGATCTTTCTTTAACAATGAAAGTACGCATCTTTGAGAAAATTTATCACCATACTAATATGCCTTTCCAAACAGATAGAGTGAGTTTCCAGATGAAGGAAATTAGGTACTGCAATGCCATGCGGTTGCAATGATAACATCAAAGGTGTACCAAATGTGTCACGTGCCTGCAGTGAAATAAATGTCATGAATTTATTCAATAAGAGCTTAAAAGCTAAGCGTATTCATGGTCAAAAACATTAGCAACGTCCAAATGTTAAGAAGCTTCCAAATCTTGATCACTCAATGGGAGCTTTTTTGTCGGCGACTTAGTCATATTTACTTGTATAATTGTTTGAATTTTTAATCAATTGTGTTGTATGTCTGTGATGTTTGTTAACATAGTTTTTTTGCTGGATCCATTAACCAATGTACAATTACATTACTTGACCTGGCTGTTGTAGGTGTCAGCTCTTTTTGTTGACATGAAATATCATTGATATGTTTATTTTCTGTAAATTTAGTGTATACAAAATGTTGAATAATTCAAAACACTAACGTTTTCCACCCCAAGGTATAAATTCCTTACCTGGGGGTAGCAAAAAGACTTATTGTTTCGAATTAATCAACATTTTATAGACAATGATTCACAAAAAATGAACATATCAATGTCATTTAATTTCAAATCAAAAGTGCTGGGCAAGTGATATCATCGGGCACGAAACGTCAACCAGTAGAGGCATCGAAACAGTAGTATCAAACAAGTTCAAAACAGGATGTAATTTTACCTCAGTCAGCTGATGATTTCGAAGAACCTCGAATTAACGGCCGGGAATCCTCCTTGTATATATGAGGTGCATACAACGACGCGTTAAAAATTTGTCTTTAACATTCAAGGTCAATCATATGTACCAATCTAAATGAAGGCCAAGCGATTGCAAAATGTTGATGTAAGTATGAATGTATCAGTCCTGACACGGATTAAATAATATAAAAACTAATTGAAGATACCAAGTATATATTTGTGGACGCCATTCGCGCGTTTTGTCTGCATATATAAAATTTATCGGTAGTGCTTGAATAAAAACAGTCGAAAGGACAAATCAAATATGAAATTGTAGAGCTATAAAAACCGAAAATTCCGAAAAGTTGTTAATTAAATGGCTAAGAAATCAATACCTTGGGGTGGAAAACGTTAGTGTTTTGAATTAGTCAACACTTCACTAAATTTACAGAAAATAAACATATCAATGATATTTCATGTCAACAAAAATCTGACTACTAAACCAGCCACATCTAATAATAAGCTTTAGAGTTGTTTTAAATACGGCTACGGCAATTTATACCTGGGGGTAGAAAAAAGACTTATTGTTTCGAATAAATCAATATTTTGTATACAGTGATTCACAAACAAATGAACATATCAATAACATTTCATTTCAAAACAAAAGTGCTGGGCAAGTGATATCCTCGGAAACGAAACGTCAAAAAAAGAGGCATCGATACAGTAGTATAAATCAAGTTGATAGCAGTTACTAAGAATGCAAGCTCAAAATCAGCTTTTATACTATAATATATCATTCGTATTTCACTAGTTGGTGTAACTTACTCTTGCCGGGAAACAGATTTACGATCACAAAACGGTATCAACGGCATACTTCATTATTTTAAACAGGTAGTAAACCGTTGTTCCGTCAATATTTCCGGAAACCAGACTTGAGATTACCGAGATAGTCAATCACATTTTAACACATTGATACTTCGAGCAAAAAACGTACACTCACCTCACTGTAGCCCAGAGACAATATGTCTGTATTTACTTAAAAGTTTTATTTTTTTTTACATCAAACAGGAAGGCACTAGGTTTTTTTAATCTTCCTTTTAAAAGAGGACGACTATACATAAGGGTTATCGACAATTCAAATGAAAGACGAAAAAAAGACAAGTACATAACACTCTTAATAAAAACTAAAGATTGAGCAAAATAAAACCCAAAAATGTACCGGTGATCTCAAGTGCCCAGGAAGGATAAACAGACCTTACTCCATAAGTGATACAATGTATATGTCGTATTGGAGATGTTTAGTACACATTCGTTGATAAGTCTCATGTTGTGTTGTTACAATCAAGAAAAGGAAGAAAATAAGGTAATGACAAGGTAACAACTAACATAACAGTCAACCAACTTTAGATGGCGTCCGAAGAACGTTTTAAGGGATTTAATATTTTTGTAATGAGTTTGCAAACCTAGTTTTGCACTGTTTTCTATGGTGGCCGGTTAAGGCCATTTCGCGTTTTCGCGTTTTCGCCTTTCATATTCTATAGGGCGAAAACACGAAAACGCGAAAGGCGAAATCACGAAATCGTGAAGTCGAAAAGGCGGAAGGCGAAGTCGAAAACGCGTTTTCGACTTCGTGTTTTCGCGTTTTCGCGTTTTCGACTTTGCGTTTTCGCGTTTTCGACTTTGCCTTTTCGCGTTTTCGCGTTTTCGACTTCGCGATTTCGCGTTTTCGCGTTTTCGCCCTATAGAATATGAAAGGCGAAAACGCGAAAACGCGAAATGGCCTTAACCGGCCAACATAGTTTTCTATAAGTACTATATTGCAGCTTTAAATTACAAGAGAAAACTCTGGTAAACGGGAGATAATCTAATTTGAACAATGCTACATTACCTTATTTGCCTGAATTATAATCCTGGTATCCTTCATGGTTTTTGTTTCAAAACATCATGCAAATACCCCATACTGCCTTTTGAATAAAAATGCAAACCATAATTGAAATAATTCATATTTCTTTCAATCTATTAAAAATATGTACTGGCCATTGTAAATACCGATGGTATTGATAACTGATATATAGAGATGATCGTGTATGCGCTGTTTTTCACCACAAAAGATATTCGTATTAGTTATGGGAAGATTTAACATATTAGTCGACCGTTCATCCGATCATTCAATCATACCAAAACATGTCAATGAAAAATGATAATTCATTTTATGAATGACGCTTTTATGTGCCTGCTGTACTGACTGATAATCCTGGAATCTTACCCTGCTTTATATTCTAATGGCTTTCATCTGCCTATCTTAAATATAGGTGGTACAAGTGTACTTTCAATTACAGAAATTCAATATGGTGGGTGATAACGTTCTGTGGCCCACATTAAAACTACATAATGAGCTTATACGTCGTAGCGCCTCTACAACACGCAGAAAAACAGACTCGATTGAGAGGTTGATAATTCATTTAACAACATTTACTGATTATCAAGTTTTTTGGTTTAATTTTGTTTTGTTTTCAGCTATAAATTAAGCACCATAGATCATCTTATCAATGCCAGTGGAAAGTAGTATTCACATGGCATTGAATCTCACCAAGATATCCCGACTCTTGTCATCTCAATAATCCAAGACACCGTGAATGATATTGTAATAGCACAATAACCATATTTCCTCTGGACTATAAGCCAAAATGTAGGTTTTTATCATGGCCTACCGTGTTTAAAAGATAAAAAAAGGGTTTCATCATACCGATATTTTTTATTCCGTTGGAAAGAATTGGGAACCTCTTTATACTTTCCATTACAAATTCATCGGTGACATTGCATAAAATGTTGAATATAAATGTTTTTTCAATAGAACATGTGCATACACCTCATGGTCCTTCTCAAAGAACTGTAATGTATTTTGAAAGTCAACAATATGTAGATGAGTAAAGAAAATTTCACTAAATTTTCACTAGTCCGAATGAATTTGAACTAGACTCGAGCATAGGACTGGTGTTCTAAGGCACAGACTAAAAATATAACCTGATAAGGCACCACTACAAACAATCATTGTGTTGACAGGTCTTCGTAACAGAAAAAATGTGTTAAAATACTTTTAACCAACATCAGATTTTTCCTTGATAAAACTGAATGTTGAAATCCGATTTGTATGTTCTTGTGGAATGTAATTATAGGTTTCTACTATCATTTATATTCATCGTCTATAACACTACATTTACGACAAATGTAACCAGACCTTCTTGTGAACCTAAAGCAAAATAATGAATCATTTTTATTGCAAAGGATTTAGTTGTTCACATGTTTTTACAATTTCTATTTAAAAATAAGAAGATGTGCTATGATTGCCATCGAGACAATGATCTACTAAGGTTCAAATGAAGAGCATGTTAGCAATTATAGGCAACCGTACGGCCTTCAACAATGAGAAAAAACCAAACCGTATAGTCGGCTATAAGAGGCCTCGAAATGAAAAATATGAAAAAAAACTAACGGCCTAATTCATTACAAAACAATTTACGAAATATAAATATGACAGACATAAGCCAACGAAAACCACTGAACTACAGGCACCTGACTTGAAACAGGCACATATCAATGTGGCGGGTTGAAACGTGTTTATGAGCTCTCAACCTAGTTCATTTCATTGTTTTTTTTTTGTTTTTTTTTTTTTTGTTATTGTCCTGTTCCAGTTTGGCATTCTTTTTTTTGTTTTTGGAATTACATTTGATTAGTCACAGTAAGGGGAAGTGCTAGTATGTTGAATTCAATATAACATCTGGGAGTTCCTCTCTTATTTCAATTTCATGTTCATTACATTTACTGTCCATGTTGGCTTATAGTTAAGTATGAACTCTGAGCAATGTTATAAACGAATTTAAGTGTATATTTAACTTGTATGACATGTATAAATTGGGCCTTTTCAAACAAACCCCAGAATTGAAATTACAATAAAAAAAAAAAAAACAGGTTTTCATTATGCATGTATTATCCAATATTTGAGCCGCGTCGGATAGAAATCCACCTTATGCAAAAAACTCAATTTGAGTTTTATTCATATTCATTTCGCTAATAGTCATACAATTTGAACACAAAAACTGTTTTACTCTAGCTTTCTTCTTTAAAAAGTTTCGCCATTTCAAAGTTTTGACGGATAAATATATTTAACCTCAGAATCTCACGACAACGTCGTGAAATTAACGTTATCGTGCATTAATTTTATTCTGTATCGGTCCTTTTCTCGTAATAAAGAGAGACATGAAAACATGCATTTGTATATAATATTTAATTAATTTATAAGATTGTAACAAAGAAAACATAAAAGACTCTCAAACTTTTAATCCAACTTTAACCAGTAATGTACATGTAAATGTTACTCCTCTGAAGCACGAGGACAAAATTCGTCACAGAAATTAAACTGAACAAAAGGACGGACTTCATTGTACAGATAACTCCTTCTCTCCTCTGTCAGCCCCGCTGGCTGAATAACTTCTGGAAGTGTCGTGAGCAACTCCGGTAGGTTTGCGCTTTCCTTTAGGAGAACCAGTCTTTTCTCCGGTTGATCAAGAGTTTCTCTCGCAAATACGACTCCTACTTCGTCACCGGTAAGTCTGAAGTGATGGAATTTTCCTATACCTCTAAGTGGTTTGAAATATTTAGTGAATAAATTATCCCGTCTGTATCACTTTAAGCTGTTTTCGTCATCGTCATTTTCATTATAAACTTCTGACCTATTACATTTGGCAGAATTGTCTACAAATTTAACCAGTTGTGATACAGTGTTTACTCCAAATATTTGAACCTTTCGAGGTGTTAAAAAGTAAAGAGCTCCAACCTGTTGAGACGAATGTGGCAAGTTTACATATTGTGAAAAGTCAAAAGTGTAATGAACATTTTCAAAATTTGTTGAACATGGAGTGTTATACTTTCCTATTGGAGACTTAGCCAAATTTAAATCATCGCGTGATCTTTGTGTACAAAATTTATAATATCCACGCTCCGTTCGTGCAGACTGTAAATGGTAAATTAATTTTGAGTTTTCACTAATTTGGCGTCTTCCTAAATAGATCTGGAAATTTCCTCCTCAACTGAAAGCACGTTTTACACAGATCCGTCTTTGGTTTCATAAATTGAATATGAGGGACACATGCATTCCAAACTTCCTTAAATACGGTTAGTTGGACATATTGTTGTTCTGAGTTAACGCATGAATCAACATATTTAGAGTCTACATATTTCTTGCTCTCGCTACAAGGTAGAAGAATGGGAGGGTATTGTCGGTTGCCCGAGGCGCAGCCGGAAGAGGAGACCAAATTCGTCAGCATACCGCTTGATAAATTTTATCGTATTTTCAATCACTTCAAATGAATGTTCGCGATTCGATGTTCTTCCACTAAGACTATGTGATCGAGGGGTTACGCCATTTTCATTTAAGTGCTGTTTTAAACTTTAAATTCGCTCCTCCCAATGTTATAAACATTTCTCTATGTAAACTCGCATATCTCAACTCCTTGAAACGAAGATCGGTATTGTTTTCGTTCTCTCTTTCCGCCTCTGAAAACCGAGTCTGTTATTTCTAAGTTTTCTAATTTGGAAAGCAAGTATATGTCACGCTCTGCTTTTGTAAATTCACGGACAGATAACGATACATCATAGGCCTGTTCTCTGAATGATGAAAGCTTTGTAAAACAATTTTGGTGCAATTACAGTCGTTAGCAAATAGAGCATTAATTCGAAGTCGGAAAGGATCTTCTTATTCATCATTTTGATTAAGAGTACATGTATTTTCAGATTGATCATGAGTGACGGAAGTGGAATAAAATTCCAGGGCCCTAACTTGGATTCTATCACATGTATTATCAATATCAGACTCGTCATTTTCAATATCAGAATCGCCTTTATCAGACACATTCTGTTCATTACTGTTTGACGCCAAAACCTCTGATATTGACCCTATATATTGTTCAAAATACGTAACTGCTTCATTTTCTAGTTCTTCGCATCCTATATTATTGAACCAGTCCATTTCAGGAATTTACTACAACATTAAAAACGGTATGGAATTAAAGAAAAATTGAACCAAGAGAATGTTTCGACACGACAGGTTGTCGCGATTTGCGCCATAATAGTTCACCAGTGATTTGTGATATGTAGATCAAAATCTCAAATAATTTTAGTAGTTCAAATTTCAAAACATACGGTTTTTGAGATGAAATTTTGGTTTAGTATCCATTACCCCAACATCACAGTTTACATCTTTTAAAATTGTAGCTTAATCACGCGGACGGACGGACGCGAAAATACAAGACCCACGAATGCATAGATCGGGAATTTTATTGCCCGAATACTAATTTTAAAGTATATAAGTATAAGGAAATGAAAATGTAGGTTTAAATGCTTTTATCTTGATATTCATTAGTTTTCCAAATCCATGTACACATGTATTTTGTATATGTTTCCATTTTCTTTCAAGATCTAAATAGATATGAACAGAAATAACGCGAAATTTCTAAATTTCTAAAAGATATGAACATAAATTGAATGCAAACAGTACAAAATCCACCTTGAGCACGCACAACGTTTTCGTCTCTCTTAATATTGTATATTTGTGTTGTTGTTTCAAATTAAATTTTCCAAAATGGCAAATGCAACGGTACAGTGATATTAATAACTTTTGACTTCTTTTTGTTTTTTATGTTTGTGGCTAAGTTTTGCAATACAGCACAAATTTCGTTATAAACCACCAGAAATAGTTTTTCTGCCAATTACCTTAGTTTAATAAAACTTAGGATTTGTATACAATTATTTTATGACAGATGTTATGCTACTAAGCGAAATTAAGATACATTTTACTAAAATAGATAGTACTTTCACCTTGTATAAAATGTAAACATAGATCGTGGACGTAAAAACAACTGAAGTTTATTATTTAGAACGTATTAGGAAATACATACCTGAGCAAAACAATGTATTCTTGTAAGCCAAAACTGATACTAAAGATTGAGAAATATGTTATTTAGAAAAGAACAGGATGCTGGAGGAAGTTATTTTATTAAAGCTGACGACACGCGACACGGGCAGGTGACCAGATAATTTGAAAATGTTCATATCGGACCGGATACGGCGGTTTCCGTGAAAGATTATCGGCATTTTTTATTTAAATTATCAGAAATAATATACTAGTTTTGTCCTATATGTATGTAACACGTTAGTCATAGGCCCGATTTAATCAGATTAAAATTGTATGGTTTCCCGAGAGTTTAGCATTATATAAACAGTGCATGGCCAAAAGTTTGTTTTTTTACATATTTCATATAAAACCCACTTTTTCAAAAAATATTTTGAAGGCATTTTATGTTGGATTTTCACAAATAGGGAGTTAAAAGACACAGAATTGTCTAAAGTATACTTGTTTAATTTGTCAATGTTTTGTCGTCCATTATTTTGTTTTCTCATGCTATGAACATGTATAACAATTTTTACAATTTAATTTCATAGAAATACGTAAGAAATTTCTGAACAAAAAAAAAAATACTGGTGGTTATATTACCAAAATTGAAAACGTTCTACAACTAAAATATAACCAAATAAACAAATATGACTGTAAGTCAGTGGGATTTTGGTCTGATGGATCAGAACTATAGAAATAGTTCATCGTATAAAGATACTAGAGAAAACCTAATCATTTAGGTTAAACAGTGCTTAGAACGACTTAAAGAATTAAAAGTTAAAACTGTCTAACTGCCAGACGAAATCAGTTGTGGAATAGGTGGAGTAACTGTATTACATCGATAGGGAACAAACATTTGAGAATTGTCCAAGACAGATTGTGCAGAAACCACAACATTTGATTCAAAACGGATTCTTTTATACTGGGATTGGAGATCGAGTTACTTGTTTCTACTGTGGTGTAACCGTAAAACAGTGGGAAGCATCCGATTGTGTAGAAACAGAACACCAAAAATGGGAACCAAATTGTTTATTTGCAAAAATGGTGACTAATAAAGTACCATTCTTTAATTATTTTTCTACGTAGACATTGCTGGCATTTTTCTTTCTCTGAAATTTTATCAAATACCAATCACATCAACAACATACCTCAAATAGTTTTGGTAAAGATATCTTTGGAATTTTAACTTCTTCAGTATAAAAGAGTATGGACACATCTTTTCCGTTATAGGTATATCTAACTTCAGAATGGATGTAGGCGAAAACAGCATTTGTTTCATGCTTAGTATCTATAACGTCAAGTTTGCTTCTAAACTGAGAGAAGATGTTGCCGAACTATCAATAAAGTATTGTTATGGTTGTGCAGTTCATCATCCTAGCCAGGTACAACATACATGTTTAATGTGGAATGAGTTAGAACATTTGGAGATGCATTTTGAAGAAGCCTTATCCCACATCGACCACAAAGCAGTGCGCACACAGTGGCAAGAAGAAATGAAAAAAACTAGAACAATCCGATTGGACAAGCTGTTACACTGTAGACATAAGTGAACACGCTAGGGATACATTTCTTAAACTACTTGACGATGTTGAATGGTGCAAGAAAATTTACCAAAACCAGATAGACTATACAAGGACGTACAAGACTTCTGTGTATTCTTTCAAAGATTCTATGCAGAGGAACAGAACATATAAACCTCAGTTTTAATCTTCAACTCCATATAACATGACAATGTTAAGACGAATTATACATAACTCCCTTTTTCTGAAAACCATTTACCTAGTGGATCCCATTGAAAGAAAGGCATTAATTGATTTACTGAGGAAGAACATATTCAAGCGTTGTGCGATATTGCTAAAATCATTTTTCAAGGAAGAATAACAGTCAAGCAAAAATTAAAACAATACAAGACTCTTATTCGATCATTAGCCAGCTCGAGAATTGTTATGGCAAGAAAGAGAAGAATGGTATTAACATTTAATCATTCATTACCACTTTTGAAAAAAAACAATTTTACACATACTAGATGAAAGTTGAACTGTTTACTAACAATCCAACATACACAACTGTACATATATTCACTAAAAATTGTATCAAAATGTAAAAATATTTTACTCGTTTTTATTTTTTTGTCATTTCACAGTTCACCATCAACCAATTACCACAATTCCTCCACATTATCAATATGGTGAAAAGGCAGGATTATAAGAGAGTCGATTCCATTTAAAAAAAAAGATTTATTATGATTTATTTACAGCAGGTGCCTATCTTGGTCCTGATGCCAATAGAGAATGTTGACCATTTAGAAAATCAAAACTCATCAAATCCATTGACAGTTAAATTGGTCTCAACCGCGCAACAGACAGTTGAATAAGCTAAAACCGAACTCCAGGTTTTGAAGAAGGCTATTAAACGAAGAGCTTCATCGAAACCCATCAGATTAACTGAAAAACGTCGAACTGTAAAGACATCACGAGCTTTGCAAAAGAGAAAATCTGGAACTAAAAAACTAAAGAAGACATTCACTCATAGAAATATAAAAAAAAATCGAAGAATATTAGAAAGATAAAAAAAAATCAACAAAGAAGATAAGAAAGATCAAGAAAGCAAAGGGGAAGAAATTAACTTCTAAAATATTTAAGGACATCTTCAAAAATAATTATGGCAGCACTTAATATAGTTGACTTCCGCGAAGCACAGCCTAGTGGACTGAGTTTATTCAGTTTACCACCAAACCAATCAGCAGTAGAACTCATGTATTTTCATGAAGTTTGTTCAAACATTCAATTAACGGGAAATATTATAGATATGGAGATTACTGGAAAACATGGTATGGAAAATATAGACCTTAAACGACCAAAGCTTTATTTTAAGGCTAAACTTTTAAAAGGTGATGATAGCAGTTTAACTGAAAATGAATATGTAGGCCCACTAAATTTGTTTCTACAATCAATGTTTTCGGAAGTAAAAGTTACTATGCAAGGTAAGCTAGTTTCATCTACAACTAATCATTATCCATATAAAGCCATGATTCAGACATTATTGTCATATGGTAGCGAATCAAAATCCTCCCAACACACATATCAGTCCTGGATAAAAGATGTGCCAGGCCACTTGGATGACAACGACGTTAATAATGGCGCGAATGGATCTCTCAATACGCGCTCTTTTCATTTTGCTCAATCAAAAACAGGTGACATGAAAGGACCTCCCTGTCACGATCTATTTCACATGGATCGACATATTTTGAATCAAGTTGCTATTAATGTAAGACTAACCAGAACAAGACCAGCATTTTGCCTCATGACGTACGAGGTAGCCCCAGATTTTAAAATGATCATCGAAGACATTGTTTTGAAAGCTTGCAAAATACAAATCAACCTTGCAGTCATTTATGGACATGCTGAAATACTTAAATCTGTGAATGCGAAGTATTCATTCACCAAAACAGAAGTGAAGCAAATAACTGTTGCAGTAAGCACAGTAAATTTTGCCTAAGACCAATTATTTCAAAACATTAGACCAAACAGAGTAGTAGCTGGATTTGTCAATGCTCTAGCCGCTGCCGGTGATTATACTAAAATTCCATTCAATCAAATCGGATTGTTTGTCGACAACATACCAGTATCTGGGAATTTAATGAGATTGAATTTCGATGCTAGCAGTGGTCATACCATTGTTCCAGCTTTCAATAGCATGTTTAAAGTAAATGATAAATGGGCATGTGATTCAGGTAACCAGTTAAACAGAAACGATTTCGGAGGGTATGCACTGTATTGTTTTGAAATCGAACAAAATTTTGGAGATGATGAGACATATCTACACTTACTTAAACAAGAAAACGTTAGTTTAGAGGTTAAGTTTAGCTCAGCACTTCGAGACGCTATAAGCTGTATCGTGTATGCTGATTATCATGGATACTTTGAAATAAATGCGGCAAGAGATGTAATCTTGGAACGATGAATACCAATCAGTCACAGTGTGCCATTAATTGTGGTAAGGAAACGAAAAACAAAATAATGAAAGTTTGTGCAGCAGATGAAATACAACAAAAACTTCAAACACCACCTTTTGGATTCGTCACCAATACTGACCCACACTAGCTTCCCTGAAGACATTGGGTTGCATGCTATGTTGATGAGAACAATATTTTAGAGATATTTGATTCCTATGGAAACTCTCCAGACACACTATCACCATGCATTACACAGTACATGAACTTGTTTGAGAGAACTTTATTCAACCACAAGAGACTACAGAAACGAAAGTGTGTATACAATATTGTTTATTCTACTTTATGTGCCGTTGTAGAAATTTTTCACAAAAAGAAGTTTTTGGCATTTTGATGATGATTTTAAAGGAATGATCAATTTGTATATAATTTTATTGAACAAAGGTTTCACTGTTGCGTACACAACACTTCTGTTTTTAATCAAATATATAAATGTATTAATAAACTATGATATTTTTCTTGCTTTTTAGTTGTTTTTTGTAATAAATATATCTGAATGCCCATTTGTTTTCATTCTAACAAGTGAACGCGGCATGGATTCATGGTGGGAAAAAGAACGTTTATTAAACTTTGAATCTCCAACATCTATTTTCACAGCTGTCCCCAGCGGATCTGGAAAGACTGTTTTCACAAAAAATATTTTAAAGCATGTCAAAGGAATGTTTAAGGCTCCTATCTCTAAAATATTCTTTTGTTATTCTATGTGGCAAAAAATATACAACATGTGCAATGAAATATAAAAATGAAATAACAGACATTCAGTTTTACAAAAGTCTACCCACGATGGATATGTTTAACGAATGGGGTGCTGTTTAGGGACATAAGATTATTGTTTTTGATGACCTTATGATGCAAGGAGTAGAATCAGAGGAATTGGTGCAACTCATGTGTGTTGACAGTCACCAAGCAAACATAACGATTATATTTCTAATTCAAAATATTTTTCAAAAAGGAAAATCAATGGAACTGACATCAACTTCCTGTTTCTCTCTCCAAAGTGGAAACATTTGAAAAACAAAATAATTTATCCATTTACGTGTTTGGATGGGAAGATGGGGAGATCAATCCAACATTGACGTAATTTTGATGCTCGTTTCCCAGTTCTGCTTAAATCTTTTGTCGTTACAGTTAGTATTTTATTTTGCTCGTCATTAATTTTTGTCAAAATGGTTATTTTTCTCACAAACTTCATTTTTTGGGGGTGGGGGGTTAAATTGTAACGTTTTCTAAGTTAAAAGGAATATTTCATTTTAGCGGACTCTTAGGAGCCGGACTCCTACATTTTTGATCTTTGCTTAAAGTATTTTATTCTTTTAGTAACTTTAGGAAAGTTTTAAAATTGTTTTAAAATATCTTTTGGGTTAATTATCGTATTATGCTGGTAAAGCTTTATTTCAAGTTATCTTTTAAAGTTAGGATTATTGTACATTTGAATTTAATATTGTAGTTGGCGTTTAGTGTTAACGTAATTTGTCTTGTTCTAAAAATAGAATTAAATAGGAAATTATTTGGCAAGTAAGGGATACTTTCCTAAAGGTCTGGAAATTATAATAAACACAACAGTTTATTTAAGGTATAAACTGTATTTCATTGTTAGTTATTATTCGGGAAAGGTTCTGAATATAACTAATAATAATAAACATTTTTATGTAACTGGTGAGGGATCAGTTACTACTATACAAATATGTCAGAAAGAGGTCTTTTGAAAAATTCTCTTGAAATTATTCATTTTTTATGTAAGTTATTTTCTTGGTAATATAGCAGGACTCAGCCTTTTATGTATTTTGCAAACATACCAACAAACAATTATTGGTAATAGCAAGTGTTATTTTTGATAAGAATTGCACGGACAAAGTTATCCTGCAATCATATTAATAATATTCATTATCTCTTGAGTGTAGAGATAAATTATTACATGTATACATAACAGATTCTTGTCACATCATCTAAAAGTCTATAATTTAATTATCTTACTACTTAAAATTGTTTGTTGTTTATCCTGAATATTAATTAAAATATCTGATTCTCGAAATGAATAAAATATAGAAACTTGTATATGTTACTTTTATTAAATGCCTTTATTATATTGACCAGATCATATCTTGTGATACTGACTTAGCAATCTACAAAACTACTCATAAAATTTGAGTAAAACTTTTGGTCAAACATTTGAAGCCCTTGTCCGCTACAATACATTGTAAATAATAGATACAGTTTTAAATTTACACAGCTGGTTCTGTTTGGTCGCTAAATATTGTACTGTATTGATTGTTTATTGTACTGTGTTGAATTGAAAACATAAGTTTATACATGTTATGTTGATAAAATGCCAAAATGCGTTGAATTAATTGCACATATTTAGGTTCATTTTCATTATGAATAGCTAACTATCTGCTATTGTATATATAGAAACAACTTGGACAGTAACAAGTTTAACTGCAATGTGTTCAAAGGCATACACTTATGACCCGTGTAGATTTTAAGAATCCACTTCTGATTGAAAGCGCTGGTTGAATATTTATAATCTCAATATTTCTTACTTGCAGTTTTTTTACTGTAGAAATATGTTTAGTCGAAAATCTTGACGAATAGTCAATTTATCGTCCGTTGTTTATAACAAAGAAGAGAAGGACGAATTTGGGATTTTCTAGAATCTTTTTTCGTGAATGTTGGAGAGGTATATGTAGGATTACCGGTTTTGCTGTGAATTCAAAGTTGAAATGTTTTATAATAAGAGAAAACTTCAAGCTTCACAACAAGAGAAAATTTAAACGTTCCCATTGTTGAAAGTTAACATCGGTGTGTTGTTTAGCTTGTCGCTAAAATTAACGAGTCGTTATCATTTCTTAATTGTTCGATTGAAAATAATCATATGATTAGTGTCTTGTAAATTTGTCGTTAATTTTACCGCTATTTTAAAATGCTTAAAATATCGTTAAATTTAATCCTACTCAAGAAAGATTATTGAATTTTTAATCATGCAATTAAAATATAAAAAATGGCTGCTGTAGCAATGTACAAAATGGTTTCTAATCAAAGTAAAGATGATTTAGCGGTATTATCCTGTGGAAACAGATATCAACAATGATCGTCTATGACAGCGATTCAGATTTGAATGAAACACAATAAATGGTTAAGAGTTGAGATGAAACATGAATTGAAAAGAGATTCGACAAGACAAGTTGAAGGATTAGACGGGCACAAACAAAGGCTATCTGATACTTATAATTGAAACAAATTGCACCTTTTCCAGGTTTTTCTTCTAGTGTAAGATGACACATGATTATACTGACGAACCCGTGTTTGTAAATTGATAAAGGTTATCGTATTATTTATCTACAGGCAATGTGAGATTTCAGAAGCAACTCATTGCTCATTTCCTTTTGTAGTACCAGTGACCATAGCTTCTTACGAAGGTAAAATCAACGTGATTATTCGGCCCACAGATAGCTCTTATTAGACGACATTTATCTCCTTTCGTATTTTACTTCATCAGATATTCATGAGCATGATAAACACTCAAATATATATATTAAATATTTACCAAAGATAGTATTTTATGACAATGATTAAGTAAAGACTCATATTTCTCAGCTGATATGACATATAAAAACACGCAACTGTTACTTAGAATTTGGTAAACGTCCCCAACCCAAAATATATTTTAAGAAGGAAGCAAATGACTTGAAGGTCACAATGATTTTCATTCAAAACAAAGAAAGTTCCTTAGAAACTTGCACAAGCACCTGTGTCTGTAATACATATGATTTTGTAAAGCGACAAGTACATTTGTACCTGTGTAAAATTGAGGCCATGCAGATGTTTACCTAGTAAAATAAATCTTTTGACTTGTATATACACAACTGACAATGGAATTAAATACTAAAAGATTTTGGAATTTTTATATAAGTGATTTGTATATGCTTAGACACATTTGAACTGGCCTACATGTAATTTATTGTTAACAATGGAAAAAGTACCAGATTTTGCAAAAGGAATATAGTATTGAAACTGAATTAGTACTTCATTTAAACAAGTTAGAGATATTTCATAAGATCTGCATAATTCAACAAAGTTTTATAGCGACCACATTATAAAATGATATATTAAATGATAACAATTGTTGTCTAGCTGTAGGACAGCATGATGGTAGGAGATTGAATATGAATTATTTTCTGCTTATCAAAGGAAATAAGAAAAATAATGGCTATGTCGTTGGTTGATGTCTGTAACTGTAGATTTTGTTCCAAGCATTCATACGCATTTCATTGACGGGGCTTATAATGTTTAATGCCATGTCCAACGGGCTGATAACTCGGGACCCGTCCGTCTGCTATTCAATGAAAACTGGAGAATGCTTTAATCAAACACAATGAAACTTAAATGCAATATTTGAATTGTTACAAACAAGCTACTTTTTAATTAGTTTGTTTGTCATTCTAGAGCTACGAGACTTAAACCGTTAAATTTAAGGCAACGGTTTCCACATATCCTGCACTATAACTCAGCTTGTTCTGATCTGCTCAATACCTGACGCGTTTGATTAGGTAGATAAAAAGAAGTGCCCATTTGATTTTATAAACTTGTCTGTATCACATTCAAGACAACATATATACGTCTAATAATATCTGCATGAAAATTTTAAACACGGTAGTTCTACTGACTTCTGATAAGATCTCTTTTAATATTACATTTCTTATAGCAAAATATTTAATATACATATGAGGACATAGCAAGTGCCCTTCGCACAGCTGTTTATCGGCTTAAATTATGCCGTCCCTCGGTTTCCCATATAAAATAAGTGTTACATTTTGACATTCATGAGTCTTTTTTATCTTACTTAACCATGTATATGGTAAATGCGGTTTGCCCAATGTTGAAGACCCAACCACATCCTGTTGTTCTTTACATCCCTGTTCTTTTGGCTTTTGTTGATATTTTGCATTGGAAATTATATCACATCTCCTGATTTTATATGGATTTATACCCAAGAGAGCACAAAATCACAAACGATAATAAACAAATATTGGCACCAATATGTCTCCCAATGGTCTTTAGTTTTAATATTCACCCATATAATGCAGTAAGCTGTGGAATGCCATGTTAACAAAACCCATCAGTTATAGTAATAAAACGCACACCACAATCTCAAAAATGATATTCTATGTCACAAAGACATGTTGACCTCGCTATCATTCCATACACCAAATATATTTGACCCCAACTTATAGTATCTGTGATACGGAATTTACCACGGAAACGTAACCTTGTCCATTGATTAATTAAATGAGATCGAGGTCAGGTGAACCATGTCCGACGGTCATGTAGACCTTGCAAGGATACCATATATTATAGTTACCAAATATAGTTATCCAAGAACTCATGATAAGTGAGACATTCACATGACGAAAAACCTACTCAGTTTGTTAGCAGTCACTAAACAATGAAAATGAGGTCATTGAAAATGATCATTTGACAGACGGAAAGTTCGTAACACAACGGATCTTTATGGTAAGTATGAAGCATCCAATTCCTCTATCCTCTGAAATATAAAACTATACAACTAGTGTACGCCGTTGCCACCGCCACAGCCATCAAACTGTATTTTGTATGACACACATTCTGCGACTTGTGTCGAATGCGAGTTAATAAAGAGCAATTGAAATTAGTTCTCTGACCTAGACCTGGTCGGTGGGCATTCAAACTAACAGTAGACAGTAAAACGCAATAGCTACTACTAGTTTCGACAACTTTTCTAAATCGATGCTGTACATAACCCTCTTTTGTAGAAAATCTTTAACCTAATGCCAATTGTATAGCCAAAATGCTCAATAAGTCATATAAGTGTGTAAGATGGAGTGATTAACCTGTTGAAAATTGCCATTTTGTTTTCATAACTTTGACAGGCACCCTCCTCCTTTTCACCACATTCCCAATAAGAAAATTAGATATTTACCAAGACAAACTGTACGTACAAGTACTATAAAAAAAGAAAACAAAACGGAAAAATAACAACTTGGGAGGGCAAATTTTAAATGTTAATATCTAAAAAATATGTATAGGAATCACTTGTATCAAATCTTATGTAAAATTGCAAATATTAATGGGCTAAGGTCACTGTTGTTTATTAGTATAAGTACACATTTGGCAACAGAAAGATCAAATCAGTTCAAAATATAGAAACTCAATTCATAATTCTTTAAATTATTCGAATTTATTTCGCTCTCAATGTTTGTAGGAACGGCGAGCTGTCTAAAAGGACTGTCTTTTCCTAAAATTATAACTTTGACCTTTGACGACCCACATCTAAGAAATCTTGACCACTGTAGACAACGACGACATAAATATTTCGATACGGCCTGTTTTCCTCTTTTCAATGATTTAAATACAGATGTGTGTTATTCCGTTAACCCAAATCGATCAAATTCATTGACTGGGCACCCTACTATTGATACTAGATAAGTTTCTACAATGTCAATTTCAAACTGATAAAAGCCAAAATGAAACGAAAAGAACATTGTGGATACATAAATTAAACAGAGACTACCAATGATCTACCATCAACATCAAATTCCGTAAAGTTTTAAGTTTATGCAACCAAAAACATCACGAGAGGACCTAAGACAAACACTGACAACGTTTAAGACTTGGAACAGACAAAGTTGCACGGTTAAACTAGTTTTGAACAATGTTGGACCTTTAATAGAAAGAAAATTTGAACTCATTAAAATTAATTTGTTTGCTTTTTCTTCGACTGATTGATCCCAGCATTCCAGGAAAGAAAATCTGTAAACTATTAAGTTAAAACTCTGGTCCTAGACACGGGTGAAGTGTAAATATTCAATATTGCAAAATGGTCTATTAAGGATTTTTATTAAAAGCAATCCTTTAAATTCTGCATTTACTGAAGTTATTTTCATTTCAACAACATTTGCATTTTAAACTCATCAAACAGGCGATTTTAATGCATTTAAAACTGTTTGTTAACATAATAAATGTTCATGTTTAAAGATATTGTTTGGCACCAAAAAAAAAAAAACAAACAAAAAACTTCAAAAGAAGAAGGCTTTATTTTTAAACCGAAGAGGTAATTATAGATCCTGGTTATCAATGCATTTTGGGAACTGGTTAATTACCAAAAATATTCATACGATCAACAATTAGTACAGTGATTAACTAAAACAATTTTTAAGATAAGTTGAAAACAAAAGTTAATCTTTGTATTTACTAAAATGTAAAATAACAAAATACCGAACTCAAGGAAAATTCAAGACGAAAGTCTTTTATCAAATGGCAAAATTAAAAGCTCAAAACATCAAACAAATGGAAAACAACTGTCATATTCCTGACTTGGTACAGGCATTTCCTTATGTAGCAAATTGTGGATTAAGTCTAGTTTAGTAGCTAGCTAAACCTCTCACTTGTATGACAGTCGCATAAAATTCCATAATATTGACAACAATGTGTGAACATAACAAACTGATATAATAGGTAAAATGTCACAAATAGGGGTACAGCATTGTTTTATAATCTTAATCACTATAAACACAAACAAATATGTCAACAAAGAAAACAAAATGGCATATAAACAAAGCACATAAGCAAAATGAAAGTCCTGTATACAAAAATGACGATAGCACAATCACACAATGGCGAGATGTATAAGTACCGATCCACGCCAAGAGGATATTACCAAAAATGGACTAAACAGTAAAGTTAATAATTTACAAAGACAAATAAAAGAAAACTATAACACGTAATTAAGATGATAAACAACGTCAGTTACCAGAATCTATACTTTAAGACCATCATGCATTAATTGTGAAGTTGATACGGAATATTTATCAACAAGGTCTTAGCATCTTCCGATGAACTTTAAAAAAAAGGACGAAACGTTCTTTGACATAACCCTGGTTCATTAATTTTCTACTCAGACACTGGTGACGTTTTATAAAGTCTGAGTAGCGGATCCTGCGAATAACGCGAATTAACGACAAGTTGAACATCAGACCTCAGGACCGGTATATGCAGTAATAATATACAACTATGATTTTACAAAGTAAATGTGTTTAAACTACAAAATTTAAAACAAAATTGCTGCTTAAAAGATGCTACTACAATACGTAAATCCCAAATTGCCGAGTAATTTGAAAAAAGGAGAAGTCCATAAAACTGACAAATCGAAACGCCAAAATTATATCAACCAATTGAACGACTGGAAAACAATTGAAATATTTCTGACTTTGTACGTTCATTTTCGAGGAAAGTGTTGGTTAGACCTGTATTATAGCTAGCTAAATCTCCAACTTGTACGGCAGTTGTATGCGGTTCCGTTGTATTGACAATATTGTGTGTTCAACCAAAACAAAGCATGGTTAGTTAAGGTAATAACTATTGGTATTCATCCGCCAAAATTGTGTATACCTGCACCATATATATAAAACAAAACTACAGTTTATAATTTGATCAAACATACAATTAAATCTAACAAAATCGCTAACAAAATTTTTGTAATTGATAATATAAATGATCAACTTCTCTAGTATATTTAATGAATAAACCCTTATACCTGCATATTTTGAATTCGATAACGCAGAACCACATATTATGTCATATACATACAATAACCGAGCAGAAGTTTAATTCTTAATTATATGTCAGTAACATCAGACGTCAGTGTGGAAAATAATATTCTTCTAACTTGAGACTCTGAATCGTCGAATATAAGATATAACCCCTGCGGACTTGCTATTACGGGGACTTCGATGTCGACTAAGACCGAGATGTTAAAAACTTTGTGAAAAAAGATCAAAATAACCTCCTCCATCTCAAATAGATTTGAAATAGTGTCGTCAGGTCATAATAAACTCTCTTTGAACAAATTGTAAAGAAAAGTGTAAACAGGAAAAATCCTCTCGTCCTTATTTAAACAAACGTAATGTGTTCTGGATATTCGAATATCACACTTTGAAAATTATTTGAAATAAATAAAAGAGAACATACTGCGCCTTTAATAAGAATTTAATTTTTAAACATACTTCAAGTTCTCGGAAGGTGGTTTGTAATTTTGTACCAGTCAACAAAGCAGCCAAAAACGTGGTGATGGTATGAGGTAAATAGTACACGGGAGTTCTTAAGACTTAATTTATCAACTTTTCTACATTTAGGTCAGTGAGTTACAAGAAAAATAACGACAAAGGGATGATTTGTTACCACAAATTTTATTACCACAAATTAATAAGACCTTTACTAAGTTTTGTCATAGATACAACAATTTGGTTTGGAAGTCTGGCTGTACCTCTAGAAATATTTTTCAAACGGGATAGCACATCCTATTTTGTATGGAGACGATGTTTATTGTGCTCGAAATTTAGATAAGAATCGAGTAAATTTATCGATCCTTTAGTGTTTAGATATACTTATTAAAAATGTTAACAATTCAACACTGTAATTAGATCTTTGAATATTGTTTTATTGGTATAAATATTGTTTTTTGTTATCAGTAAATTAAAACCAAACTAAGATTAATGTTATAGACATATGCACATTCACGATTCTACAATTTGTCGAGACCTCTATTCTGGCATTGCACAAGGTCATGTTTTCTTTGACTGTTAATAACGCTTTTACTGATTGAGATCCTAGATGCATGATTTTTTATTAGTTGTTATTGGCTTGGAACTAACTGTCAGTAACTGTAAGTACTCTTATGTTTGTACTTGGTGTGTTTGTTTTTTGGGGATGTTTAAATACCCTGCTACTTCCGGTTTGAGATTTTGTTTCTTGTTTTTCTGCTTTGTATCAATCTGGTGAGTTAAGTTCTTTCATTTGAATTTTATGGTTTGTTCATATGGTGTACTGTTACATCATTGTCCCAAGTTAGAGAGGTTGGACGCCCGCTTACAGATTAAACCCGCCACATTCTGTATTGGGCGGTTCCAAGTCAGAACCCTGTAAATCAGTGGTTGTCGTTTATTGTTGTATATCATACTTGTTTTTCGTTCTTTGTTTTGTACATGAACTGGGCCGTTAGTTTTCTCGTTTGAATTGTTTTACTTTGTACTTGTTTGGCTTTATAACTATTTTGATCTGAGCGTCACTGATGAGTCTTGTGTAGACGAAACGCGCGTCAGGCGTATTATATTTTAACCCTGGTACCTATTGGGAATAGAAATATTTGACTTTGGTCCGCCACATTCTGTATTGGCCGGTCCCAAGTCAGAACCCTGTAAATCAGTGGTTGTCGTTTGTTGCTGTATATCATACTTGTTTTCGTTCTTTGTTTTGTACATGAACTTGGCCGTTAGTTTTCTTGTTTGAATTGTTTTACATTAGTTATTTCTGTGTCTTTTAAAGCTGTCTATGCGGTATGGGTTTTGTACATTGTTAAAGACAGTACGGTGATCTATAGCTGTTAACGTTTATGTCGGTTGGTCTCTGGTGGAGAGTTGTCTCATTGGCAATCATACCACATCTTAATGTTATGGTATACTATAATAGTAAAACATGTCATGAAGGATTTATAAAGTCAAAATGGAAATCGTCTCATTTATCATAGACTCGTATTGAAATGACTGCTGGAGTAAAACTCGAGTTAAATGTCTTTAAATGAGGTTGAACAATCTGTGCTCCCCAAGGGTGACTTGGGAATAGAAATATGTCACTTTGGTCTGCTTCCAACCGGCAGTCAAACCTTTCCAGATGTTGGGAGTCCGTTTGGCTTTACAAATACGCAGCCATGTACGGCCAGAAAAGGGACGTTAAAACAATGCCTCATGTAGAGAGAGTGCTACGGTCTCTACACGTTATGATACACTGCAACAACTTTTGAGAAGTCCGTTGGTGGCCTGTTGCAAGACTGACTTGCTGTACCTATCTTGTATACCCCATTGCAGTGACAGTTGAAAGTTTAACCAATTTTATCCGGAACAACCTCTTCCATCAATCAATCAATGAATCAGAAACATGACTGCTTATCCCTCTGCAATTTATTATTGTTATATATGTATTAACCATTTGAATACAGATTAATCTGTTTTAACTGTTACTGCA
This sequence comes from Mytilus coruscus, assembly GCA_017311375.1. Taxonomy (NCBI): domain Eukaryota; kingdom Metazoa; phylum Mollusca; class Bivalvia; order Mytilida; family Mytilidae; genus Mytilus; species Mytilus coruscus. The sequence goes on along the minus strand of CM029598.1, from coordinate 4,147,029 downwards.
GTAATTTTGTAACCGGGTTTTATTTGCCAAGAATATAGTATACTTCTGTGTTAACATCAATTATCATTGATTTGGTCATAATTATAAATTACCTGTTTACAAAACTTTTAATTTTTCGAAATACTAAGGATTTTCTTATCAGGAATATAATGATAACCGGAGATGTATTTGCAAAAACCTTTGGAAATTTCGAGTCCCTAATGCTCTTTAACTTTGTACTTTATTTGGCCTATTTTAATAGATATGATAATCATTTTGATTCGGGCGTCACTAATGAATCTTTTGTAGATGAAACGTGCATCTGGTGTACCAAATTTTAATCCTGGATCTATCAATACTTTATTGAAATATATATTGACCGCACATCATATCTGTTTTGTTATTGGCATTTTCTACCTTTTAATTTTGTTTGTGTCCCAATGGAGAGGTTAAGATAAACACAAGTTAGAATATTGTGTTTTGAGTTAAAATGCAGCACACCAATACTTCATTGATTTATTAATACATTATATTAATATATCAGCTTTTTTAAACTTGATCTGTAATTAAAAAAAAAAAAAAAAACACAGTGCTAAACAGAACAAAACAAATCTGCAAAATGGAAATCCTGTTTGAATTTTTGAAACTCATTCTGCACTACAATAAAAATAAAACATTCGTTCAATATTCATATACAATTACAATAATATAATCGCAGAATTAAGGAATTTTGTTTCTGCTGCTCCTGTTTAGCTAATTGAAATGGTACTGGGAATTGATGAAACACGCTCTTTAAAGTCATTGTCACATTTACAGTATAATGTTTTAGACTTCAATAGTCATTGCTATATTTTCATTATGATGTTCTCCACGCCAAAACATGAATTTTACGTACGATTCAGTATTATTCATGGGATACCTAATTTCATGGAATTCGTGGATGCAAGTGAGCCACGCATTTATGGATATAAGAAGATGTGATATGAGTGCCAATAAGACAACTCTCCATCCAAAGTCAAAATTTGTAAAAGTAAACCAATATAGGTCAAAGTACGGCCTTCAACACGGACCCTCGGCTCACACCGAACAGTAAGTTATAAAAGCCCCAAAATTACTGTTGTATAGCAATTCAAACAGGAAAACCAACTGTCTAATCTATATTAAAACGAGAAACGAGAAACACTTATGAACCACATCAACAAACGACAACCACTGAACAACAGGTTCCTGACTTAGGACAGGTGCAAACAAATGCAGCGGGTTTAAACGTTTTAACAGGCGCCAACCTTCACCCTAACCTGAAACAGTAGTATAACATTACAACATAGAAAGACACACTATAAAATATCAATTGAAATGGCTTAACTCGATCAAAAAGAAATATTAACAAAACAAGTAAACATACACTGAACGAATAAATTTGATCTATGACACAATATAAATAAAATATGTAAAACAATGTCAAAAAGACAACTATAACCTGGGACAAAATGGCGTTAAATAAAATAACGTACACAGGTAACTTTAAATATAATAATTTTGTTGTTAGGAGTACTGAAATATTTTTACAAAATAAATTTGTTGTTCATAGTACGAGAACACAAATTTATAGATACAAGTATCTTCTCTTGGGAGGATAAATCCTACTTTGTAAAGAATCACTCTGATTTAAACAAAAATTCTCTGAAACTGACATTATCAAGATGCTTGATTTCTTGATTGACAACATATTTGTTTCGTTTGGAGGACGTGTTTTCAACAGACTGTCAGAATTCCAATGGAAACCAATTGTGCCCTCTTCTTGCCGACTTATTTCTGTTTCTTTATTATTATTATGAGGCTGACTTCATACAGGAACTTCTTAAGAAGAAAGATAAGAAGTTAACAATATCCTTTAACTTTACGTTCCGCTATATATATGATGTTCTCTCACTAAATAATTAAAAATTTGGTGACTATGTTGAACGAATCTATCCCATCGAACTAGAGACAAAGGATACTACAGATACATCTAAGTCTGCCTCATATATTGACTAACCTCTAGAAATTGACAACGAGGGTCGGTTGAAAACAAAACTTTAAAGAGATGATTTCAGCTTCCCAATTGTGAACTTTCCATTTCTATGTAGCAGCATTCCAGCAGCGCCTGCATACGGAGTATATATCTCCCAATTGATACGATATTCCCGGGCTTGTATTTCCTATCATGATTTCCTTGATAGAGGATTGCTGCTCACAAGGAAGCTATTAAACCAAGAGTTCCAAATGGTGAAGTTTAAATCATCCCTTCGTAAATTTTACGGACGCCATCCGAGTCGGTTGACCGTTATGGAATAACCGTTTCGCAGATGATATCGGATATGTTCCCTATGTCGTAACTACAATACCCTTCCCTTTTCACGAATGTGACCTACCGAATTAGACTATTTACCGGATTTGTAATAACATAAGCAACACGACGGGTGCCACATGTGGAGCAGGATCTGCTTACCCTTCCGGAGCACCTGAGATCACCCCAGTTTTTGGTGGGTTCGTGTTGTAGTCTTTAGTTTTCTATTTTGTGTCATCTGTACTATTATTTGTCTGTTTGTCTTTTAGTTTTGGCCATGGGGTTGTCAGTTTGTTTTCGATCTATGAGTTTGACTGTCCCTCTGGTAACTTTTGTTCCTCTTTATAGTAATACTAAAACCAAAGGTGGTATAGTGAGACGAGATATAACACAAAACAAGCAAACATTAAATAACAAAATGCATTACAAATTGTGTCAACAGATCAAATCAACACGAAAGTACGATTTAAGAGTACTCGCAGTTACTGAAAGCGAGTTAAAAGCCAAAAACAATTAGTAATAAAAAATCATGCTGCAGAGACTAAAATCAGGGATATAGTGTTTTAACGACATGGACAGTCAAAGAAGACATGACTTGTGCAATGCCAAAACAAAAGTATCGACAGGTAGTATGATAGTTAGGATTTAACCTTATAATAAATATGTATAATGTTATATATATATATATATATAGATAAAGCAATCTCTAGATAGAAAATAAACGTGGATGGGTATTTATGCATCCCAAAAACATTTGAAAAGAATACAAATTTAGCTATGTTTTAATTTGATCTTAGAACGAATTACAAATTTCCATAGACCTGTTTGCAGTCTTTGGCAAAATCATGAAATTATCCATGAAAATGTAAGTGTTCATGAATCCACAAATATTGATACTCACGACAATATATCAATTCAAAGTACACAGGCAAATTTTGGCTCACATGAATTTCATTAATCTCACGTGAAATTCACCTCAAACGAGCTTATACATAAATTCACATGCAAATTTTAACGTGAATTTCACGTGTACTTTACAAAAATAAATTTATATTTTCATGATTTGAATCAAATTTGAAAATTTAAATGTTATTTCAATAACTTTATTTTTGAAATTACGTGAAATTCCACATGAATAAAATTCATGTGATTTTCATGTGAAATTCACGTGCGATTTACTTGAGATTCATGTGTAACTCACATGAACTGATTTCACGTGAGTTTCACGTATAAGCTTGTTTGAGGCGAAATAACGTGAATTTTACGTAAGGTTCACATGAATTTAGAGTCACGAGAAATTCATGTGAGGGAATTTTCCAGTATAGCTCATCACTTCATTGAATGACCAATCCAGCGAATTACAACATTTTGAATATCAACTTATCAAGTTCATACAAGCTTTCTTCTTACGAACAGAATGTTCGATATTCTACTAAGGCTAAAGATTCTTTTCTTCAATCTTGTACTTTGTAACTAAAGTTCCGACTGCCTTAATCAATGTTGACAAAGTCAACCCTGTACACCACCATTCCCCATGTGAAATTGAAAATCGTCTGAAAGAAATAATCCACAATGCTTTTCGACATAAAAATAGTAGCATACGCTATAAATTTATTACTTTGGGATACCATACGACATATTTTGTTAATAGTGAACAAAAGGTAAAACATGCTACACACAGGAACAAGTGATCAGTACATGCAGTATGCTGGAGTTTCTTATTGACAACATATTTGTTGAATTTGAGGTAGACCTTTTCAACAAATTGTCGGCATTCCTATGGGAACGAACTCTGCGCCTCTCCTTGCCGACCTCTTCTCATTTCAATATGAGTCGGAGTTCCTTCAGACACTTGTCAAAAACAGAAAGATCAAAGAATCCAGGTCATTTAATTTCACATTCAGATATATTGATGATGTTCTTTCCATTAACAATCCAAACTTTTCTGATAGGGTTCCATTCATATATCCCCAGAATTAGAAATTAAAGAAACAACAGACACAGCTTTCTCCGCCTCATTTTTAGACTTATACCTCGAATTTGACATACACGGTCATCTCAGTACCAGAATCTATGACAAACAAGATGATTTTAATTTTGGAATTATCAATTTCTTCCACCTAAGTAGCAATATACCAACTTCACCTGCATATGGGATATACATTTTGAAATTTATTCGGTATTCAAGAGCTTGCGGGTGCTAATCAGACTTTGTAAAACGTCACCAGTGTCTGAGCAAAATGTTGATTAACCAGGGGTATGTCAAAGAACGTCTCGTCCTTTTTCTAAAACAGTTCATCGGAAGGTACCAAGACCTTGTCGATAGATATTCCGTATCAATTTCACAAATAATACACGATGGTCTTAAGGTATAGATTCTGGTAACTGACGTTGTTTATCATCTTAATAACGTGTTATAGTATTCTTTTATTTGTCTTTTAAATATTACTTTTACTGTTTATTTTATTTTGGTGTTATTCATTTGACGTGGCTCGGTATTTATACATCCCGTCATTGTGTTATTGTGCTATGGTAAATATTTGTATTCTTGTCTTTCATTTTGCTTATGTGTGCTTTGTCTATATGGCTTTTGTGTTTATTTGTTACATATTTGTTTTTTTTTTCATAGTGGTTAAGATGTTGACTGTTGTACCCTATTTTGACATTTTACTTATTATGTCTGTTTGTTTTGTTTACACATCATTGTCAATATAATGGAATTTTATGCGACTGTCATACACGTGAGAAGTTTAGCTAGCTATAAAACCAGGTTTAATCCACCCTTTTCTACATTAGAAAATGCCTGTACCAAGTCAGGAATATGACAAGTGTTATCCATTCGTTTGATGTGTTTGAGCTTTTGATTTTGCCATTTGATTAGGAACTTTCTGTTTTGAATTTTCATCTGAGTTCGGTATTTTGTGATTTTACTTTTAGATGAATTTGGCAATTATGTTAGGTCCCTCTTGGTCATATGGGTCTCCAGTGGTGTTCAAGTCTTTTATGTCCTTGACTTTCCAATGTTTTGGTTTTACCATTTCTGATGAAGTTTGCTCCAAAAAACGAATGAATAAAATGTTATTTTCATTGTAGGTATAAAATGACATTTGATTGCATTTTGACAACTAACTGGAAAAATTATTGCAACCTTGGGATCTTCACTATTTAAATATTTTCGGGAAAACTAAACAAAACATTCCAATTAGAGAAAACACTACAAAACTATCAATGATATTGTAATCTCCTTAGCAGATCTAAAATAATAAATAGTAATTATTATAATCGTGTTTACGAAAACCTTCATCTCAGTAGTTGTGCTTGCCTGATTGTATTGACTCTTTTATGAATTTCAACATTGTAACTGACATTTTCGCCTGTCGACTTTTCGTTAATGGTGCAATACATTTTAAAAATAGATTCAGGAAAAGAAAAAAAATCAGACATTTAGATGTGTTAGTAAATCTTTATTCTGAAATGTTATGTGCCATCACCTTTTATTTTACAAAAGTTGTATGTTATGTTGTGTGATGCTGAAAATATACGAAAATAACAGTACTTTCTATATTGTTGTACCATGCTATAATCAGAACAGCCTACTTTATATTCTACAACCACATATTATGTCGCTTGCTTTAGTCGCAACAGTTTGGTTAAGTATGACACAAAACATGGCATCTGAGCTTGATTATTATACTCTACTTCACCATATCGATTATAAGTCACTCCCATGGCTGTGTGTACTGTATTAAGAACCTCATAAAATCTTCATTTACTTCCATATCTTCGATGGCTTTCGACAGATGTCTGATGAAGGAGTACATTCTGCGGCATTTCTAAAAGCTGCAGAACCTGCAATTGACGGTTTTAAAATTCATACCTTGGATAATTTATTTTTGTACATAGACTTATATATTTTACTATAAAGAACATTAAGACTTACTAACAACTAATACCTTTCATACAGTTACTGTGGATGCACTTATTTTCGTGAAAACTTGAATTCATGGTTTTACCAATTATGCATTCAAGAATGTTGAAAACTTGTATTTTATTGATCAGGGAAGTACAAAATAATCATCTAGGGTGATCCAAAATACTAAAACCGAACCATATTATTTTATCAATAGGAAATTCATGCTTACGCGGGAACTTTATTGTGTAAACAACCCAAGTCAGGAGCAATAATGTGCACTAAGTATTATTTTTCCTTAAATATACACATTGGATTCCAAGTTACATTTAGTTTCCCAAAAGCTCATTGTAAAACTATTTCCTCATTTAGGCAGAAAAGATTTAACATACAAAAAGGTACAAAAGGCTAAAATGAATAGTTCAGATAAAATTCATTTGAGAAACATTGACACAGGAGTGTTTACATTGTTAATGTCTCATCTCATTTATGTTTCAAAGGGAATATCTATAGGAAAGGACAGATGGATGGAAGAACATTAGCATTTCTAAATCCCTTCTCTTTATTTGTTTTGTTTTGGCTTTGGCTTTTGGCTTAAAAATCATTATTACCATTACTGTTTAGATCAATTATTATCATTTAAAAATACTCTGCAAAACAGAAATAAACGAAACAACATAATAGACATCCGTCTAGAAGTGAAGGCTGAAGGGTATTAGGCGCCTGTAAACATGTTTTACTTCGCCACAGTCTGTATGTGCTTGTCCTAAGTCAGAAGCCTTTAATTTAGTAGTTGTCGCCAGTTGCTGTAAATCATATTTGTTTTCGACAAACATCAGCCAATAATTTTCTCGTTTGATTTTTTACATTATTAATCAAGAGTTTTTGATAGCTTGGTATGCGGTATTGGTTTTCTTCAATGATGAAAGCCGAACGGTGACCTATACTTGCTAACTTCTATGTCATTTCGTTTCTGGATGAAAATTGTCTCATTGGCAATCATACCTCAATGTCTTATTTATATTATATACTTTGATCTTGCTTTCAGTTACAGGGGACATTCTTTAAGACAGTTGGATTTATCATTTGTTTTGTGTCTATGATACCTTTTATACCTTTATTTAGAGTTAAGGGCATTTAAAATACTGGTTTTTATTATATTTTGTCCTGTACGTTTTAATAATCTATTGCTCAAAAAGGAGAATTGAGATCACAAAAACATTTCTTCTTGATGTACACATCTCCTTTTTTCATATTATATGATCTATATTTCTGGTAACTCTTCTTTAAATCATAAAGATCTTCATAAGTTTGAAATCTTACAAGATTCTATAAAATCTAAAGCATGTTTCAAAATGGCCAGAATTTGGTTCTTAAATGGATCTATTTAAAAACATTTGCTTCTTTGTTAAAAGAAATCTCTTCATAAGAGTACATGTTCGGCTTCAAAATCAGCACATTTTGGATATTTGCCAAAAGACGATGATTTTGAGCATTTTCGGACTTAAAACTTTAGTAAACCCTTGACCGCAACCTAGAATCCAAAATGTTCTGTAACCAAGAGTTGCCAATGATGATATTGAATCCCTAGACACAAAAACTTTATGGATCTTGGGTGGCGGCCAAAATAAATTATACTAAAACTGTTAAGAATTATTAAAAATTTGATCAAAACTGACGTTACAACTCAAACAATGCATACGTAGAGAGTCAATACTTCGTCATTTTTAATATGATGGGTCAAAATGAAGCTATTTTGTATTACTAGTAATATTATAACTATTTCTATGTGAAATCTGTAGTATTATAGCCAGACTAAAAACATTAAAATCTTAGAGCCAATGTTAACACTTCGTGATCTTACTCCTTTACCTCTCTCACAAATACATCATATGATTTACATATTAATATGATATATTTGCATTTAATTACAGTACCTGAAACTGCTGCATATACAAATAAAAATCAGCTTCATTTGGAAGACAAATAGTTTTTGTGATAGGTATCCCAATCCATTCATGATATTCACTAGGATAACGACTATCATCATCTTGGTTTGGATCAAAACGCCAACATTAATCCCACCACTTAAGTGTGTTCCTCTGCATGACTAAAGCAAAATAAATTATTGTAACTATCTATTAGTATTTCGTAACAAAATTTAATGCTGCTTAAACTTCTCAATGGAATCAATTTTGATTTAGTAACAAATCTGGAAGAAAATTGGCACCATATAATGAAATTTTTCACAATATATCCAGAAGTTGTGGTTTCCATGTCCTGAAGAAAACAAATATTCAATTTCATTTAAAAATAAGTAGATTTCACAAACAGAAAATAAAGAAACTGTGAAAACAATATACAAATACAAGAATCAGCATTTTGTCAAAAGTATTGAAAGTGAAACCATCTTTGCTAAAATCGTCCATCATATAGTTATCAAATATGTCTTGTGTATTACATGATAAAATTGAGAATAGAAATGGGAATATTTCAAAGAGACAACAACCCGACCAAAGAGCAGACAACAGCCGAAGGCCACCAATGGGTCTTCAATGCAGCGAGAAAATCCCGCACCCGGAGGTGGTCCTCAGCTGGCCCCTAAATAAAATTGTGTGCTAGTTCAGTGAAAATGAGAACATTTTGGAGTCCAAATTTGCAAAAACATCTGAATTACTGTAATTTCCACAACTTTTACTTTGTTTTATATATCAGGGTCTCTACTTTTTACAACACAAATTCCAAGGTTTATTCAGGATTAACCAAGGGCATTTGTCTATAATTGACATTAACAGATTACATAGATGAAGAAACATTTAATTACATTTGACTTTAAACTATTTCTACAAGCTCTATGTACAGATGTGTTGAACACTTTTAAAATGTGTGCTGATCGGTACCTGAAGTGGGAGATTTGAATTGTGAAAGGAAATAACTCAAAATTTTAAACTTTTATCATTTGTTTGAAAATCTAAGGTTTGTTTAAGATTATTGCAGTAACACAATTTCAAGGGCATCTGCATGCCTGAAACATCTAATATTAGAGTCATTGTTTTTTCCCATTTTCAATGTAGACTTGGAATCTTGTATATTTGAAAACAATGTGACTGGATTGATTTCATACTTATTGGAACTAGCATCTTTAACAAAAATTTCATGTAGGATTTTCAGAAATTGCCTAAAACAATCTCATAACTTATTGATCACAAATAACAAACAAAATTGCTGAAACAAAAATAATTGAATAGAAGGGTGCCATGTTAATCAAGCTGTTTCATCTCAGCAACCTTTACTTCAATATAGGTCACATTTGATAAATTCATACACATGAATGGTTTCTGTTGTAACTTTTGATTTGTAGAATTTATCATATCTGCTTAAAATATGTAGAATTTGCTAAACAAACCAAGCTGTTGTTGTGTCATCACATTCCTTAGGGCATTTTGTTGTGCCAAAATCAATAAGGGTAAAAACGATACGAACAAGGACTCCTCTAAAATATTGCATTTTGCTTTGTTTAAATATCATTTATTTCCATGGCTTTGTTTAAATATTATTTAAACAAAATATAAATAAAATTATGAAAATATGTATCACCCAACAAGTTCCTATGAAACAACATCTCTATTGCGTTTTTATAATTTCTCACCTGTGTAATAAGAATTTTGGTTTGAATCTCAGTGGTGGACAATGTGTGGCATTAAAGGCTTCTATAATATCTTCATTTCTTATCAACTGATCTGTGGCATAAACACCATTATCTGTTCCATGGGACAAAATCACCAATACAAAACAATCCACGGCTTTAATAAATAAACGACTCTTTGCTACAATACATGTTCAATGTACTTTTAAAAATTTGAACAAAACATACACCAGAAATGATCATTTCCAATCCTTATATATTGTTTCTATACATATCCACGGAGGTTTAAGCTATTTTAGCTAATATACGTTTCAGAAAAGGATTTTGAACACTTGAACCATATTCACATGATAAATCATCTAAATTGATTCAAATATAGACCCGTCTTTTAAACCTATTAGTATCAACATCTAGCTTATACAACAGGTGCTATTAGCTTTTAAGTTCCCACAGTTCTCAATTCAATCTTTTAAGGGTGTTGTCAAGAGTTTTATTTAATGTGGTATTTTATATTGTTCGTTGAATCATCAAGCTATAGTGGTGATTGCTGAGAGTTATGAGTTATGTGAATCATCTATAAATTAACACTCTCAGACTGTTATTTGTTGCACATGTTTAATTACCAATGTAAATGATAAATCAACTGATTCGTTAACTTCTTCTGTGTTACATTTACACATTTTGACAGCTTGTTACCTTTTCAGACAGATCAAATTTCAAGATTATTACTTTCAAATTGATTAAAAGTTAATGCAAACCAGGTGGATTGTTTTAATAGAGTTTCTGTTCTATTCTATTTAAAAATCTAATGATATCAATGATAAATGTAGAAGATAAATATCTCTAAATTGATCAATATAGTACATGGTTGTCAATAAATAACTAAATATAAGTTATATTGCATTCTATAATTACCTCTTTCAAACCAATCCATAGTATCAGATTTTGATAAATTTGTTTTAGTTCACATTCAAATCCAAGCCCAGAGAATCGTTGGGCTATACAATAAGCGTCTATATGACTTCCAGCATGATCTCCTAAATTTGCATCATGTACGTGGAATTCTGTGTTGCTGATTATAAGAAGTATTCCTGATTCTATTTTGTAGTATTTACTATCAAACTCTTCCTTAGATATTGCAACTGTTATAGGTGGTCTGTCAATGAGAAAATAGCATATTTCTTATTCAAAGAAAATTTGAGAGAATCTATCAATAATAAACAATTATTATGTCATTACTTACGTTACCACACATTTCCTTAAACCTATTACCAAATGCTTTCAAAAATACTTACATTTGGTGTGGAAGTTAAGCTGTACTTTTAGAAATCTTATAAAATTTGGATATCACATCCAACGTTTTACGTTGAAAATTTTATATCTTAAAGATGATATGATCCATATTCAATTTATTTTTCTATTGAATACACTCTTTAACCATATCAATAAATCATTGTAGTAACATCTTTGAATATGCCTCTGTCGGTACTAACATTGATGTTATTTTAAGACACAACTAAATAAATTGAAGATGTATGCCAGTGAGCTTCAGAAAACTGACCCTGGATGTTACCTGAAATGTAATGATTATCATTACCTTGGTCTTTCTTGTCTCAAGTAACCAGGATCAAAACTTGCCTCTAGAACTACAAAATAAAAAATATCAGTTTGGCTAAAAAATTAATTATTGAACAATGCTATACTGGAAAAAGTAAAATCACAAAATACTGAACTCCGAGGAAAATTCAAAAGGAAAGTCCCCAATCAAATGGTAAAATCAAAGTTCAAACACATCACACGAATGGATAACAACTGTCATATTCCGGACTTGGTACAGGTATTTTCTTATGTAGAAAATGGTGGATTGAACCTGGTTTTATAGCTAGCTAAACCTCTCACTTGTACAGACCTTCTGAAATTCAAACTGACCATTATTCCGTGCGTTCATCGTGTATCGTGCGTGTTGCGTGCGTGTATCGTGCGTGTACCAATCGTGCGCTCATCATTCATCGTTCCGTGTATTTTCCGTGTAACGTGCGTGCATCGTTTATTCTTAATCGTGTATCGTGCGTGTATCGTGCGCTCATCAATCATTCATTCTTAACCGTGTATCGTGCGTTCATCAATCATTCATTCTTATAACCGTGTATGGTGCGTTCGTCAATCGTGTATAACTGTATATTATTAATCGAATATTTTTAAGGATTTGTGATTCGTTAAAACTTGATCACATGTACATTTGTATTTGCTCAGTTTGCACGCCAATACTGTGTGTTTAGCTTTTCGTAGGTCAAAACAGCATATTGCACAGGGTATACAGCATGTTACTAAAAATAGATTCTAGAAATCCTTAATTTTACATTGTTCATGCAATAGTTGTTGATTAATAATATAAGAATTGTAGCCTTTGGTTGAGGTCAATACGATGTTATATCGACCCAGAAGCATATCGACCTCGGACTTCGTCCTCAGTCAATATGCTTCTCTTAGGTCGATATAACCTCGTATCGACCTCATACAAAAGCTATAATTGTATAGTACTTCAGATAACGTGCATTTGTCAAACGTTCATCTAATCGTGTAACGTTCATTCATTGCGGTTTTTATATGATAGTCGGTTATAGAGCTCACCAAAGCTTATATTTTATCTCACGGTTAAAATGTATATATATGTTCCGACTTTAAATAAAATTTACATTCATACTTACTTTCTTGTGAACACTTAATTAACTTCATCGTACATAACGTTCATACATATTCAAGACTTTTGTGTAAAATTTATTTATCATCTGTAAACATTTCGTGGTTATTCAGTGAATTTGGCTGGGACTGACACATTTTAATATAATGTTTCATGTTCTACGTACAAACAATAACATGATGACATTTCTACGACAGAACAGTTAAAATTGGAATTTCTATTCAACTGAGCGAAATGGGCTTAAAAATTTACTGTTGGCCAACTGTTATTTGTTAAAATTATTCTGCCAATTAAAACAAAAGTGCTTTTGCAAAATTTAGATGTGGGTAGCTCCACTAAAAATAGAAACTGGAAAGTATGAAAGAAAAGAAGTCCACGAGATGACATGTTGTGTAGCTCTACTATTGAAGATGAACTTCATGTCATTTTAAAATGCCCATTATATGTAGATTTAAGACAAATTATGATACATTAAGCTAAATATTTTAATGAACATTTTAACCTATAATTATCAGATAGCGAAAAATTTATATTTTTATTTAATAACGGCAATGTTGCTGCTATAGTTGCCAAAAACATCAACAATATTTTATTGGAAAGAAACGGCATTTTATTTCCTAGTTCTCAAAGAAAAAAATGTTTTATTTTCATATAGAACAGGTGGACACTGTGAATTTTATCTTTTGCTCTAAATTAACACATACGATTCTGATAATATAAGGAACATTGTAACTTAAGTAAAAAAAAGAGATTATAATTGTTTAATCAGTTGTTATGTAAGTTCGCTAGTGTCAGTCGGATCACTGATTTTCGGCAATATCAAGGAAAAACCGGCACGTTCCAAATATTGTTCAACTACTCATTTATTGGTGGTTCTTTTCTATAAAATTGGAATTTATGTATTAAAATCTATCTATCTCTACCATAATATGAAAACAGAGTACAAGTAACACATCCTTTCTAGTCCTTAGTGGCATATTATAAGTCCTTAGCAGTGTTTAGACGTACAGGCAGAAAACAGTCGAAGGCCACCAATGGGTCTTCAACACAATGAGAAAATCCCGCACCGAAGGAGTTTTTCAGCTGGCCCCTAAACAAAATGAATTTTAGTTCAGTGATAATTGACATCATACTTAACTTCGAAACATATAAATTTTCCTAAATTTCTGAACGTAAACAAATGATAATTAATTAGTTAAGGTAACAAATTTAGGCAGATAAAAAGAAGAATGGGAGGGGTGTCATGGGGTTGGAACCTTTTTTTTACGATCAATGCATTTGAATGGGGACATATGGTTAAAACCACCCTTTTATCCTGGGTTGAGAACCCTCTTTTCAAAATGGCTGGAATCGCCACTCTTTAAAATGTAATAATTTATGAATATTTTTTTTTATCTTATTTATATTAAGTAGAATTATAAAATCGACGAGTTGTACAATTTGACAACACTCATTGATATTGGAAATACTATACTACAATTAATTTATTTAATACATGGAATGTTTAGTAAAACTGTCGACCAATCAACACAGAAAGCGAGATATCTAAAATTTGTATACCCTTAAATATTTTTATTATCATACATCAATTTTAAATGCAATTCCAAATAAAATGGCTTTGAGAACCGTGTATTAAGCGCTTATCGTTCATTCGTCAATGAACCATTCACCGTGCGTGTATCATTCATCATTCATCGTGCGTGTATCGTGTGTTCATCATCGTGCATCGTGCGTGTATCGTGCGTTCATCATTCATCATTCATTTTCGTTAATCCTCCGTGTAACGCTCATCGCTCATCGTGCGTGTATCGTATCGTGCATTCACCGTGCATTCACCGTGCGTGTATCGTGCGTGCGTGTATCGTGCGTGTGGTCAGTTTGAATTTTAGAAGGTCTGTATGACAGTCGCATCAAATTCCATTATATTGACAACGATGCGTAAACAAAACAAACAGACACAATAGGTAAAATTGTCAAAATAGGGTACAGCAGTCAACATTGTGTTATCATCTTAATCACTATATAAAACAAACAAAGGTAACGAAGAAGCACAAAAGGCATACATCAAATTTAACATCCAAAATTTCAATAAAGAGCTGCGCTATGAGCGCACGATACGCCCTTCGCTTTTTCAACAGATAAAGTTCCATAACGCCTCAATGTCATATCAGAAATTTATGAAAAAACTAAAGGGAGGTTATTTTAGTAGATATAAACCAGACACCAAAGTTTCATAAAACTGCTAAAAGCGCTTTTGAGTTGTTGTGCGAAAACTGGAAAATCCCCTTTTATCAATAAAATCCCATAACTCGAAACGTAAAATCTAAAATTTATAAAAATCTAGAGGAGCTTAGGTTAATAGATATAAACAATTTGCCAAAGTTTCATGAAAACTGCTCAAAGCATTTTTGAGTTATTGTCCGAAAACTGGAAAATCCCCTTTTAATGAAAAAACCCATAACTCGGAAATATATAATCTAGAATTTATAAAATTTTAAATGAGCTTACGTCAATAAATATAAACAATTACTTTTAAGTTTCGTAAAATTGATTAAAGTCTTTAGAGTTATTGTCCGACATGTTGACGACGGACGGACAGACGGACGAACAGACGGAAGACAGACGGACGGACAACGGTATACCATAATACGTCCGTAAACGGGCGTATAAAAATAATTTATCAACATGAGAATTTATACCGTTAAAAAATAGGCACACATCAGTTGGAATACCAGGATTGCGAAGAATCAGCGTATAAACAGTCCGCATCCGATTTCGACAACATGGCAATAGACCATCAAGGCCGTATTTTGGAGCAATTTTGAGCCGCTACACAGACAGGAAAGAATTTGATGGTGCAACAGATTGAGGGCTGGACATTCAAAACTGACAAAGAATCTAGTCCAGCGATGAGTCCCGTTTTCTGCGCAGAAACGTTATGGAAGAATTCGTGTATACCGGCGCTGTGATGAACTTTTCGCTTACTCGTGTTATCAAGAAGAGGACCGTTTCCGTGGAGGTAGTGTCATGATGTGGGCGGCTATCTCGAATGACCGTTAGACAGTAGTGGTACATGTTCAAGGTAATTTAACAGCTCAAAGGTACAGAGACGAAATTCTCTAACCTCACCTTATGCGTGTTATTGATCGACAGAAGGAGTTATTCCAGTAGGACAATGCAAGCCTTGATACAGCGCGTTTAACAATGGACTATGTTGAGCAGACCAACATCAATGTGCTACCATAGCCTTCAAAATATCTAGACTTGAATCCGATTGAACACCTATGGGACCAACAGGATAAACGTGTGCGCCAGCGTAAAACTCCTCCTCAGACTCCGACAAATTTTGCAACAGGAATTGTGAGCAATTTTTCTACATTTTCACTAGTACTGTTAATCTTGTCTTGTAGTTTTCCCTGATAAGGAGAGATGCTCTTGTTTTTCTTTTATT
This sequence comes from Mytilus coruscus, assembly GCA_017311375.1. NCBI lineage: Eukaryota > Metazoa > Mollusca > Bivalvia > Mytilida > Mytilidae > Mytilus > Mytilus coruscus. Next base: position 4,131,013 of record CM029598.1, on the reverse strand, counting down.
ATTACATAATATAAAGGTCATCATTTGAATTCCATTTATGTTCTACTTTCATTGTAATATAAGCTCTATTAAAGGAATTTTGTTTGATTTTCATATTTGACTTGCATATAAGGAGAGATAACAATGTTTCACAAATCGGAAAGAAAACAAAGCTAAGGTTTGAAATAATTTGTTGTTTGTGTATCCAAAACTCTATATAATGAATAACTCTAGGAGAGGTTTATTGTTTTATACATGTATAATGAATTTGCTTTATTGTAACAAATAGGCTAGCACAACATGTATGAACAAAGGTATACAGAATGGCATATTCACAGCAAGGAAGTTTTAGATTAAAACAACAATTGAATATATAATGGTATAACATTAGGTTAAACGTAAATAATATTCTCTAATACCGAGGGAATCTCAATTCGTTCTTGGATATCTATTTGTGGTGTTTAAATCAAAATTGATAAACCAAAACCGACATTATTAATTAGTCTGTAATTGTGATTCAGGGACTCCAGTATTGGTTATATTCCTCTTCAGAGAGGTTTGTAAATGAAAAGTATTTCTCTAAGTTCATGCGTTCCTTTAAAAAATATAGCATTTAAATTTGGCAATATTGTAAGTAAAATAATCTTAGTTTTAACAAAATTCGATTTAATATTTCCGAAGTTACCAAATAGAATAAATTTGATATTCAAAGGCAGTTCAATGTTTGTCATTTCAAAATCCAGTTGTTTAGTGCATGCCAGAGACTGGAGACCATATGACAACTCCAAAATAGATGTTCTATTGTCTTTACTTCATCTTTGCAAAATTTACATATATTGCTACTATCTTTTTCATCTTGTAAAGTAGTGTATAAGTTCCAAAATTTTATGGATAATTCTATATTGAAAACAGCAAAGTTTTGTGCTTCTATAATATTTAGCACACGCAGTGTGTATTTTATCCAGTTAATACAACTTATATTAAGATAGTTTCCCATTTTCCTTTGCGGCAAAAGAAATATATTTTTCATTGAATGCTTTGTACATGTCCTTTGAACCTTTATTTGATTCAAAGAAAACAACTTATATTGAAGGTAGCATTGCTTGAATTTTTTCTCCGTTACATTGATATTGATCGTGTTTACCCACTCTTTAGACGAGTGTGATATTACATAATAATGTAAAAAAAAAAGGGTCTAAATTGATATAATTGTTGGAAAGTTTGAAATGACATAATTATGCCCCGGTTATTTAACAAGTCATGCACTGTCCAAATTCCCGTTTTAGCACAGTCATTATAATAAACACTCGAACCACCAATTTTAGTGTTTTCTCCATCCCATAAAGGATAAGATAGAACTTCATCAATACATCTGGGTTTTCTAATTTTATTTAGGGTTTCTAAGCATCGAAACCTCTTGCCAACATTTATATGATGACCTTTTCATGGGCCCAATGTAACTTAGTTCAATAAAATGTATTTGGTCCACAATAGAGACTAATCTCTAAAGACTTTGAATTTGAGTTATAAAGTCTTCTCATCCATCATCCATGTAAGTTTCACCCTGTATACATGCTTTTAAATTTAGCATTTGAAACCACCAATATAATAATCTTGACATAAAAGATTTCGCTAGACCTTATCTGGTTTATTATCCCTGATAAATGCATATATTTTATATGTTTAAATACGTAACAAATTCTCATCTGGACTATGGAGATAGAAACAGATGATTTAATTTAAAATGACCAAAGTTTTCAAAATGGTAAACTTTCCAAAGGGAGTGATATACTGTTTTGACCATGTTTTTCAAAGTGTTGTTTATATTATCTGGCCAATAATGTAAATACATCATTCTATCTAGATCAACTGAAAAGTATTCCAAGGAGATTAAACGTACTGGAGCCCCAAAAGTAGAAATTCTGTATCATCTCTATACTATTTCTTACTAAAATGCCTAATATTTCTGCACATAGCAAGAACAAAATAAGGGATAAAGGATGACCCCGTCTACAGCCTCTCTCTACAGCGAAGAATTCTGACAGAAAAACAGTTTTATGTCACTGCAGCTGTTATTCTAATCAAATGCCTTCTCAACCAACAAGAGAATTCCTGAAATATTATTTTCTACAATAAAATGAGGGATATCGTATTCTAATCGGCAAATTTCCCCATATATCTACCTGGAATAAAAGCGGTTTGATCAGAACTTATTTATTTTGACAAAACAGATTTTATTATCTCTGCTATACAGCTTGATGCCAAAATATATGTAGAATTTAGGAGAGTAATATGTCTCCATTTTTAAGAAATTGGTTTGGTTTACCTTCTTTTGGAATACATGTAATCACTCCTTGCGTCTGTGTGACTGACATTTGACCCTTCCCATATCCACAATTTATAGATCTAAGAACAAATTTACCAATATTAATCCAAAAGAATTCAAAACATTCTGCAGTGTAACCATCAGAGCCTGGACTCTTGATATTTGTCATTCTCTTTGATGCTCCAGTTAATTCAATGAAACTAATATTTCCTCCAATAACTGTTTGCATCCTCGTTCAACTTCAGTATATTATCAGAAAACATATCTTTTGTTTAATCAACACTTTTCAAACAATCTTGTTTTTATAAAGTTTCCCATAAAACACTGTTGTCTCACTTAAGATTTTCTTTTGTTCTTTCACTACAACCCATTTTTAATGTAAGATTCTGTATAGTCTTATAATTATAATTCCTAGTCTCTAGAATTAAAAAAAATTAGTACGTTTTCCCTTCTTCAAACCATTGACGTCATTTTTGTTTATCTTAATAAAAAAATTATTAAAAGCTTCTGTAAATTAAACCACTGTGTAATATATTAAAAGTATCACGTGGTTTCTTCTTATGTCCTACAATTACAATGTATGTAATTGTTTACAGTTCTGTAATTTATTTCCCCATCCGAAGTAATGATTTAAAATGTTAACTTTGCGTTCTATACTAGATAGAAATACGAACGTGAAGGAAAGCACTCTTAAAGCATCAACGCTAACAGAGATTACATTCCATGGACGTTACATTTCGACGATTTCCTCATTTATAAAACCAAATACGTGTATCTGAAGGAAAAGTGTATTAAATTTTAGTGTTGACACCTATATCGATCTGCTGGCTGGATGAAGAATTTTACGGAGAAAAGCTACAGCTCTAATATATAACTGCCCTACTTTTGTTTTAAGACCGGGCTAAAATAAGCCTCGACCTAGTCCAAATAATTATGACGTCTTGAAAGGCTATTCTATTTTCTTCCTTTGACGCCTTACGCAATAATTATGAAAATTATTTGGACTAGCCTCGACCATGGTAAATATTGTTGCAGACGACGTCAAAGTGTCAACCAATTAAAATAAGAATAACATTACTTTGGTCGAGGCCTGTGGCCAATGCGAAATTTAACCAGAAAGGTTCGATCCGGGTATTACGTCACATTAAATCATCGATGGGGAGTAGCCTCTCGGCTGATGTTGAGTTACAAGCAAGCCAAGGACTTGCATGGCATATCCATTCTGAATGTATTATTAAGAATTTAATAGCGTCCTTCGTTCAATTAAATATAATAGTGAGTTAAAAGACTATTAACGTTAATTAACGTTTGTGCAACGCAAGTAATAGACATTTCAATTTAAGTGTACTTTTAATAGACTATTTACTTTAATAGACGTTTGTGCAACCCAGTCCTCCTTTTATAAATTCATTAATCTTGAAAGAAAAGATGACTGGTGAATGATCAGACCTGTAACTATTATCAATTTTAACATCGCTAACAAAGTGAAAGATAGTATATCAGAAATCAGAAAAAGTCTACACGAGATTGTTTAAAAGGATTTTTTCCTCCAAGTAAACCTTTTCATATTGGGGTACAATTCAAATCCAAATGGACCAACTATTTTATAGCCTTCCATTATCCCTAGTAATTTTCTCTAGACTTTGGGTTGTTGATATTTTCATAATTATGAGTGAAAAGATTGAAACTTAAAATAGGTTAAAATTACTACAAAGAATATAAGACTGCCTGGTTATCAAATACCTCAATAATGTCTACCATCTTTGATAAAAGCAAGGAGTGTCTACATGTGGCCCATACATATTAACTAAGGTAATTCTTTGTTCTTCAATTGTTATAACTGATTCAAGAAGGTTTCCACCCTCATCGTTTTTAACTTTGTGAATTTGAAGATCAAAGTTTTCATTAAAAAGATGGCCACATCTCTCTGATTGGATGTAAATGAATTGAAAAGCATTCTCCTTCCACTGATTTTTAATGTTTAATTTGTCTTGATCTGTGAAACGTGGGTCTTGAAAACAATAGATGTTAAAATTCTTTGACTTCAAATAATTCAAAACATCTCTCCGTTTCTCCTTTGTATAAAGACTTGACAATTAAAAGAAACAATTTTAAGTATATCACCCTTCATACATGTGATTAGCTGTATCAATATTTAGTACACTAATGATGAGTGAACATACACGAATACACCTTGGTATTTGTAAAATCCAGGGACTTTAGAATTCTCTTCCTTTAAAACTGTATCATTTTTAAAGATCTGTGACACCGTGAGACACATTTGTATTGTACAATAAATACATAAATATGAAAACATAAAATTCAAGAACGAGTCAGAGTCCAACTTTAAAATAAAATATTAAATCTGCACACTGAGACATTCACTGTTATTGTGTAGGAAAATCACTTTCCTGTTCTAGTGGAGATAACTCAAAAGATATTTTAATAATTAAATAAATCAGATTCAGATAGAAATTTAACTTGAGTAAATTCAACAGTGAATATCTGTATAATTCATGCTATAAAATTGAGAATGGAAATGGGAATATATCAAAGAGACAACAACCCGACCAAAGAGCAGACAACAGCCGAAGGCCACCAATGGGTCTTCAATGCAGCGAGAAAATCCGCACCCGGAGATGGTCCTCAGCTGGCCCTTAACTAAAATTGTGTGCTAGTTCAGTGAAAATGGACGTCACACTAAACTCCAAAACATATCAATGAACTAAAATTTAAAACACATACTAGACTAACAAAGACCAGAGGCTCCTGACTTGGGACAGGCGCTAAAAAGAGGTACGAAAGATACCAGAGGGACAGTCAAACTCATAGATCGAAAACAAACTGACAACGCCATGGCCAAAAATAAAAAGACAAACAGACAAATAATAGTACAGATGACACAACATAGAAAACTAAAGACTAAACAACGAACCCCACCAAAAACTGGGGTGATCTCAGGTGCTCCGGAAGGGTAAGCAGATCCTGCTCCACATGTGGCACCCGTCGTGCTAAATGCAGCGGGGTTAAACAACCCTAAATATCTAAAAGTGTTATTAAATTTTGAATCAGATGTTGTTTCGATGGGTCTTTGCTGATTTTAGTCATAAATTGTAACTCATAACAATACAGAAACAGGTCCGCAATAAGTGGTGCACAGTTAGTCCCCATGGGAATTCCGATAACCTGACGATATACGGAATCTCCATAGCGAACAAAAATGTTATCTAGTAAAAATTCAAGGGCAGTTATAGTATCAAAGCAGGTCCAATTGACATAGTTCTTTTGTTTGTTGTTACTAAAAAATGACCTAAAGAGTTTGAACATATATATTCGCATTCCAACTTTTAAATGCCCATTTAATCAGGTGTGTGAATTTTTCTTAATAAGATTATGAGGCAACGTGGTATATAGGGTAGAAAGATCATAACTTTGAACAGATTCAAAATCACCAATATAAGCATGCAATTTATCAAGTACTTCCAACGAATTTTGACACTCCAAAAGTTATTAATTCCACTATTTTCAAAGGCCTTATTTTGAACAATTTATTACCAGGGTTTTGATTGTACCAAGTGTACTAGTAAGTAGAATAGATAGTTTAGTAGTGGAACAATGGCTTGAAGACGAAATAAATCTATATTTGTATGGAGTTTTATGCAGCTTCGGAAGCCAGTACATAGTTGGAACTTTCATTGTATTTGGTTCTGCTTGTAAAGAGGTAGCTTAAAGTTTATGTTTGTTACAGATGTCATTTTCCGAAAATGGAGTCAGTTGGAATGTTGGTGAATTCGTGATTTCCTTTTGTAGAACATCAATGTAAAATTTACGTCAAACAATAATGATATTGTTAGCAGCCTTATCAGCCGGGACAAAAATATATTCCTTGGCGAGTTCTTGTAGCTTATGTTTGATACGGTAAATTAGGAGTAAAATTATCTTTAAACTGTTGAAGACGTATATCAACTATGTTCATTACCGAATTAAAAAAGAATCTAATGATTTCTTGTCAGCTTTTCTCGTTTTATCCATTTAGAGCAGTAAGTACGGAGTGAGTCGTGGATGATGTTACGACACTCATTCCAATTAATAATTGAAGGGGGACGATATTTAGGTCATTTACTGAGGAATGATTTCAACTCTCAGTCGCGAACGATGTTAAGGTCTCCTGTTATAACATGGGAACTAGGGCCATAAATGTATTCGGATTTACTGCAATTTCATGAGGTAGGTGTATTGTCACTGATATTAACATCTTTACACACTTCGCTGTAATTAAAGACATATTTCCGGGTAGATTTTTGTAAACATAACAAATAAGAGGGAGTTCAGTATTATCAAAATAGCCAGGAATTTGTTCTTTAATGATCATTAAAAATACTGGCAATATTTACAAAATCAAAACCTTTATTGACATATTTAATTTTAATAAAATGTTTTTTGTGATCTTCAGGGCGATCAATTTTGGGAAACAATTTAGAATAACAATATGCAATTATAATTTGGACGGTTTCATACTTAGGACTGCAATATGGAATTGTGTTGCATTCCTCCAACATTTGATGTAATTTATTAGCAGGTAAAGAGCGCTTGGTTAATAGATAGTGTCTACCGTTGTTTTTTGAAATAGATATAAGGTCCGAAATAGTTGTATTGTTATTACGAAATTTTCTTAGATTGCGATTTATTCTACGCCCATGAGAACGGTTTTACGTACTGTTTTAAAAACTATATCCAAAATATTAACAGAATCTGTTCTAGATATATTACCAATTCCCATGATATTGTCATTAAGACCGAGAGGATAGACTGTCTGTAATTTTTAATCCAATTTAATTCAATTATTTTTCGTGATCGTACAAATTTTGAATGAGATTCCCAGGCTGCTTATTAACTACTTCTAAAGGTTGAACTGTTAAATATTTAAAAGGATGATTGTGCTTCTTAAGGTGTTGATAAATGATACTTTTGAATTTATGGGGTCTTTTAAAACGATAAAGGTGTTCTTGCGTGCGTTTTGATAAATATCGTCCAGTTTCACCTACGTACTGAATACCGCATCCCGGTTTGTTTCATGTGAGTAAATATATAATACTGTTAGTTTTTCAAGTGATATCAGTTTCAAAATTTAGGGAAAATGTGCGACCATTAAACGTGGACCTTACCGTATTGTTGGTGGAAAGACGGGGACATGTAAGTCATTTTTTGGCATGACACTTATAGATAGAAGGGTAACCACGATTTTTGTTATTAAAAATGTTAGCGATTGTAGTATTTTTAGATAATCGATTTTGAAGATTGAGACGTGTAGATACCCTTTGAAGATATGTAGTATCTTGGAAGATCATTTATTTATATAATTTTCATTTTACATTTAATTTCGTTACTGTCATTCATTCCAACATACAGAGACATTTTTATATTCTGTTAGGTTATGGCAAAAGAAAAGATCACACAAGAAGCACAACTATACAAACTGTCCATTATTTTGTGCGTTCAAATCTGATCCAGTCAGATTTGTCAATATATTAGCATAAAATGTTGTCTTTTAACATCTTGATTCTTATTCAAAACAATTTTAGTTAAATGAACTACATACATTCTAGATAAGCATTTTATTTACAATATTTCAAGTATGTCAAAGTTGTTTAATTTACTAGAAAGTAGTATTTCTATGTTATTCTTTCGTATACATGTATCAAAACTCCCTGTCAAATTAACAAATTTATATGATCCTTTGTCGATTTAATAAGGCAGATTTGTTTTATATATTCATTATATCTCAGATACGATCAAAGATCAATATTCTTTATGTGACGTAGCTAAATATACAAGATATACCTGAAAGTAAATATTTATTTTTGAAAAACTATTTGCAAAAGCAATGTTTACTTGAGGGACAATATCAAAATTAAGAACTCTGACCGACTTCAAATGTAGTATCACTCTTGACAAATAGCAATACTTTTGGCATCAAACAGGTCAAACAAAGTAGTACATGGTCAACATATCATGAAAACTAACAAAACTATCTACCAATCAAACACAGACGACACATCCTAAATATATGTATGCATACAATATTAGTGAGTTAATTTCAATAGAAATAGCGCAAATATTATTATAATATATAGATATAGGAAGATGTGGTGTGAGTGCCAATGAGACAACTCTCCATCCAAATAACAATTTATAAAAGTAAACCATTATAGGTCAATGTACGGCATTCAACACGGAGCCTTGGCTCACACCGAACAACAAGCTATAAAGGGCCCCAAAATTACTAGTGTAAAACCATTCAAACGGAAAAACCAACGGTCTGGTCTATATAAAAACGAGAAACGAGAAACACGTATAAAATACATAAACAAACGACAACTACTGTACATCAGATTCCTACCTTAGGACAGGTGCAAACATTTGCAGCGGGATTAAACGTTTTAATGGTACCAAACCTTCTCCTTTTCTGAAACAATAGTATAACATCACAACATAGAACAACACACGATAAAATATCAATTGGAAGGCTTAACTCAATCAAAAACGTAAATTAACACACTATGAACGAATAAATTTGATCTGTGATACCTGAATGTAAATACATAGTTAATAAAATATTAGGGACAAACATTCAAGGCCAAAAGCAAACAAACAAGTCCAAACAAAGCCATGGCAAGACACAACCGCGAAATATTTAACCCTGTTATGGTCACTTAAGTGTAATGAGCATGTTCATTTTAAACAAAAGCAAGAACAATACCTTGCATGGGAAAAACATTAACATCGGCCTAATGTAAAAAGTCTTCCAAATCTAGATCGCCCTCTAGGAGTTTTGATGACCTTCTTTCACATCTTCATCATTCGCTAAGGTTACATTACATTAGAACTATTCTTTTTCACTGCCTGTTAATTTTCTAAAATGTTTGAGAGATTTTGCACTTGACAAAGGATACATAAATACATTTTCTCCAATATACAGACTGGTCAGTACAATTTGTGATGTAGCTTTTTCCGTCTTTTAAATCAGTAAGATCGGAACCTTTACAAGAGGAAAAGAGGAAATTCCTTCCTGTTCAGTTTACCAATAAAGGAATTGATGCAATCAACATCAGCAACGTTCTACATCACAGGAGGTAACATCTAAAGTTCCACTTTATTTTCAAAATCAGTCTGTTCCTATTGTATCCTAAACAAAACCATTGCACCTAAAGTATTTATCTATAAGCAAGCATTGCAGGAACTTGATTTAGAACAATGCCTAAAAATCCTCTGACATGTGACTGTTCCCACTCGCCTTATATTTACAGCCCTCTGGCCGTGTTATTACTGGGGATCCAAACATTATTCAACAGGAATATCTCCGAAAGGTGATATCTCATGGTCCTAAGTTTAGAGAACCCCAACACATCAATTGGAATCATAACTTCAAAATCATTACGGATTCCATTGAGGAATACGCCAGAGCATGGGCTAATGAGAAGAAGTTGAACTGGACACTTTGTCAGAATGGGTCAACACAATCAGGTGTCTGATAAAACGTGGCATTCATAAGTTGAAAACTGTGTGAATGATCGACCAAAGTTCGTTTTCAGAGACAAAGAGGCTGTTAAATGTCTATCATCTCTTCACGATACATGTAAGTATGTTGTTGTTCCTGCGGACAAAGCTTCATATAATATTGTCTTTGTATGTAAATCGTACTACTACGAGTGTCTTGTAAGAAAATTAGGAATAAATGAGCACTCAGGTAATCTCACATACAAACACATATCATTTGACCAGGATGATATTTTGGCGAATAATAAGTCCTTCATGACTTCAATGAACATCACATTGAACAGCAAATTGGAGGACTTACCTTGACTGTATTGGATACAAAAGCTTCACAAAGTTCCGTACAAACAACGGTACATTGCCGGCTCATCTGCATGTTCGACGAAAGAATTGTCCATTAGATTGACAAAGATTCTGTCCGCAGTGAAAGAGGGTCTTCAGAAATACTGTGAAACTGTTTACTCACGTAGTGGTATTAACCATATGTGGATTCTAAAATACTTTAGAGAACGTATGGATAATTTTCAATCTCGATCTTTCTCTGATATTACTTCTATCAAAACTTTTGATTTTTCAACCCTGTATACCACCATTCCCCATGTGAAATTGAAAAATCGTCTAAAAGAAATAATCCGCAATGCTTCTCAACATAAAATGGTAGCATACGCTATAAATTTATTACTTTGGGATACCATACGGAATATTTTGTTAATAGTGAACAAAAGGTAAAACATGCTTCACAGGGGAACAAGTGATCAGTATGCTAGAGTTTCTTATTGACAACGTATTTGTTGAATTTAAAGGTAGACCTTTTCAACAAATTGTCGGCATTCCTATGGGAACGAACTGTGCACCTCTCCTTGCCGACCTCTTCTTATTTTCAAATGAGTCAGAGTTCTTTCAAACACTTTTCAAAAACAAAAAGAGCTATGAAGCCATATCATTACATTTCACGTATAGATATATTGAGGATGTTCTTTTTATTAACAAACCAAACTTGTTTTTGTATTCTTGTCTTTCGTTTTGCTAGTATGTTTTGTCTATATGCCTTTTGTTTTCTTTGTTGACATATTTGTTTGTTTTTATAGTGACTAAGATTATAACACAATGTTGACTGCTGTAACCCTATTTTTGACATTTTACCTATTATGTCTGTTTGTTTTGTTCGCACATCGTTGTCAGTATACTGTCATACAAGTGAGAGGTTTAGCTGGCTATAGAACCAGGTTTAATCCACCATTTTCACATAAGAAAATGTCTGTACCAAGTCAGGAAGATCACAGCTGTCATCCATTCTCCTGATGTGTTTGAGCTTTTGATTTTGCCATTTGCTTAGGGACTTTCCGTTTAGAATTTTCCTCGGAGTTCGGTATTTTGTTATATTTCTTTTTTTGCAAACAAACATCTCATTCTGAAATTTGAAGCATCATATTATAAGTGGTATATCATATTCAAACTTCAGCTCATTTGTGGCAGTCTGTATCTGATGTAATAAAGCAAGCATAAATTAATAGCATTTAGCAAGTTATAGCAGTTCAAAATAATAAAATAACTAGCAAAAGCAAACTGTAAATAATTATACAAGCAGCAGAGAATAAAGCACACACATACTCGTCAAAATTCAAGAGTCTATCCTAAATTGAGGTAAATTGTATGGCTTTCCAAATACCGTTAACATCACTGAAGAGACATTAATTGTCGAAATCCGGATATTGTGTACAAAACCTTTGCACCTTTTGTTTGCGGTATATCATCTTTCCGCAAATTTATTGTTTTCTGTTTAGTATTAAATTTTCAATTAAGATCAATTTATTACATCAGTGATCCGTTTATTTGGCAATCGCCAATGGCAGTCAGCAGGGTTTAAGAACATTTGTTGTTCGACCTGTTAGTCAAATGCGTTTTGGTAAAATATACTTTTCACTTTTTGGCCTTTTGGAAAATGTTGTTTGTGCTGTATTTAGACCCTCTAACAAGAAATTTGTTTTGCATGCACACGTAATTAAATTGCGGTTTTATCTGCGATGTAATAAATGGATCTTAATTTTAAATTATAGAAGCAAACATTCAACACAGCAGGTTGGATAATACATATAAAGCAAAATTTCAGTACTACCTGTGACATACTCTGATTAATGGTGGCCATAAAACTATGTCCACAATGATGGCTCTTTATGTCCATCATTATACCCTATTGCTTAATTAATACATAAGGTATTAATAAAAAAGGGTCAAGGGTAAATGGAAATCATGATTGCATTTAAGTGATAAATTTTGATTACTTACAGGTTGTGTGTCTCAGGTACAGTATATGTATTTTTCAAATTAAATTACTGTAATAATGGCAACATAATTAAAAAATAAAATGTAATAACAAAACTAGTTGAACATATAGCTTAATAATATTTTTAGGAACATTGCCTCATAACCTCAGTTTTCATATGTACTTATATGTTCATTACTACCATGACTGTTGTTTTGCTGTTATACCTTTTAAATAATTATCTCAATTTAATCTATTTCTTACATGTATTTTTTGGCAAGTGTAGACTAAATGAATCTTATCTTCTAATATATATTGCAAACTTTCATAGTCTCCAATTTCTATGGATCTTATAATGCCTGTCTATTTTTCTATTGAAAAGGTGTTTCTCAAAATATTTTATCAAATTTGTCACTATTAAGAGATTCTGATCTGCATTCAACATTGATTAACAAATGTTTAAGATTATCTTTAGGATTTTATTCAAATAAAGTTTAGGCAATTCTTTCGTTATCTATTGACATTTCAAAATATGCATTACAGCAAAATTTAATCATATCTTTGTTGTCATATAGAAAATGAAAGGATATGGAGTAAATGTACATGGGACAAAATCGCACACAATACATAGAAAACATAGAAAATTATCAATGAACAGGGCTTTTATTCCTGTTCTTCATCTTGACAGTTGATGTAGTTATTATTTACATAATTTATTTAACATAATTAGTTTGTGACAAAACAAACACAATCGTAATAACGCAAAGAAAGAAAGAACAATTCTATAAGAAATGAACCCATGGAAAAAATTCTAATGACTGTTTAAAAGGAGCCAAATATTTTAACATGTTCCATGATACAGGAGTTTAGCATTTCTTTTACTTTTTGTTCTTGGGTAAGCGACATAATTATGAGAAGGTAGACACTTTTCAAATAGATTATCTCTTAGCTTATTTGTTAATTTTACATTCAAGGAGGAAATGTTTTCATCCTCCAGCAAGTGGCACAGTTTACTTATTTACATGTAGATAATTGGAAAGGGACAAAACAATGTACCTGTACATGTAAAATTTTGATGCAAGATGTCATTTATACACCTTTTCTAATCAATAGATAAAATCAGTGCATCTCTCAGGTAACCTTAATAGATTGACCACCAACCCATGGTTTATGACCCCAGTAAATGACCAACATTCCAGGTTTGATGAACCCCAGTTTGATGTTGAACATAGCAGATGGTGATCATTTTTCAGAGTATGTCACAGGTTGTACTGTAGCATATACATTTATATGTGTATGCCACTATATTGCAGACAATCAAGTAAAACTGAAATAATAAAACAAAAGCAAAAAAAAAAAAAAATATGTGTTTAAACAGAAAATTATCCTGAAATTAAATTCCTGTGATTCCCCTTCTATACTTACAACTTGGTTTCAATTTTATAACTGTATCTGTGAAAATATGATAAAGAAAACAAGTTATACTCAAACAAAAGAGAAAGAAATTTTTTAACTTGGGACAGGTGCAAAATGCGGCGGAGTTAAACATGTTTTGTGAGATCTCAACCCTCCCCTATACCTCTAGCCAATGCAGAATAAACAACACATAGCAATACGCACACCAAAACTCATTTCAAAAGAAGTCCGAGTCCGATGTCAGAAGAAACTAAGCAAAATGACAATAATACATAAATTAACAAAGGATTACTAGCAGTTACTGACATGCCAGTTCCAGACCTCAATTAAACTAATTGTGTCTTCATCATATGAAAATCAAGCACAATCCCTGCCGTTAGGGTTTAGTATCATTCTATCATAAAATAAATGAAATGAACATAACCCGTATCATGTCAACAGCTGGTTTTAGAATAAATGTGTTTATTTCCGATGCAAAGACCCTATGAGTGAAACAATATTAATTCCAAAATATGCCATCTTTAAAGACCTGACAACAATATCGTAACTATATCATGATTTTGATTGAATTAAGTGATTACGACCAGTTGGTGTAACTTGGGTTCACGATCCTCAGACAACTGTTGAATAAACAAACCAATTTTAGACATTTGATTTAAACAATTATTATGGTCATACCATAGATATATGTTTCATTGGATTTTAAATATTTGATTATTCTTTTAATGTGTGAATTAAGTAAATTTTACGGACGCCTTCATGAGTTGTTTGACCGTTATGATCTGAAAACTATCCTAATACAGGCTAATGCTAACAGATAACCTACATTAGAACAAAGATAGTAATAAGATAGTGACAGATTTTTATCTTCGAATACATTGCATTTAGTGTCTAATCGGCGACAAGGAAGGAAATCAACGTTACGTATCATAATTTTGATATATCAATTCGTCTCAAGGATAATCGTTCCATACTGGATATTAATAATTTTCCGTATAAACTTGACTACAGCTATTATTGGATCATACAATTTTCATTTTGCACACAAAATAATGCAAAAGTGAGACTTTTTCTTATGTCTGTAAAAGTAAAAAAAAAAAAAAAAAAAAAAAACCAATGAACGACAAATGGTTTGAAAATTGTGTACATTTCAAGCGGTCAAATTCCTCAAAAGCTTGTGATTTTCTAGGTTTGAAAACAATAATTGTTTCAAAATTTGTTTTTTTATGAATTAAACTATTGATATATTTGGGGCAAAGTTTGAAAAATTAATGTGTTATCTGAGAGTGCCAGATTGCCAGATTTTCCGTTTGTTCAATGATTTTAAACTATTAACTTACAAATGTATCAAAAGGATTTCGTTCATTTAGTTTTTGTTATAAACGAGGAGTATTAATTTCGTGATATTAAAAAAAATAAAAATAGGAGTTTGAAATGCAAATTATTTTAAGCTTCAAGCTTTTATATACATATAATCACTGATGTATAAAATTTCATTAAAATTTTCTCCAAACATGTGACTTCCGTATTTATTGTGTCTAAAATGATTAAGATTGTAGTGAATTTTGGGGATCGCTGTACAAATGTATCAAAATCATCTCTTTCATTTAGTTTTTGCTATAAACGAAGAGGGTTAATTTCGCGATATTTAAAAAAACCGTAATGCAAAAAAAAAAAAAAAGGTTTGAAATGCAAATTATTCTCATACAAACGTTCAATCTTTCGTTTTTTTTTTGTGTCTAAAATTACCCAGATTGTAGTGCATTTTCGGATCGATGAACAAATGTATCAAAAGGATTTCGTTCATTTAGTTTTTGTAATAAACGAAGAATGTTAGTTTCGTGATTGTTAAAAACGTAATGTTAAAAAAGTTTCATATACATTAGTTTAATACAAGTGTTCAAGTGTTTTATCTTAAAATGTCCTGTGCCAAGTCAGGAATATGGTAGTTATTATCAAATAGTCCGTTTCTATATATATTGGCGTTTGTTTTGTTGCACTTCGGTGTTTCTGTTGTTCTGTTGTTTACCCTTGCAATTGATGTGTTTCCCTCAGTTTTAGTTTGTAACCCGGATTTGTTTTCTTTCAATCGATGTATGACTTTTGAACAGCGGTTTACTACTGTTGCCTTTATTTTATATATCTATAATTACTTAATGTTTCATTTTAACCTTTACCTTTGATTGTGACTTTCGCATCTATTCATTTTGTCTAAATGACCAATATTGTAGTGAATTTTGGGCTATCTGTTCAAATGTGACAAAAGGATGTTGTTCATTTAGTTTCTGTAATAAACGAGGAGTGTTAATTTCGCGGTGTTCCAAAAAGTGATGTAAAAAAAAGTTTGAAACGCAAATTATTTTTAACAAGACAAACGTTCAGGCTTTTCATAGACTTATAATTTATTATGTATAAATGTTTCATTTTAACCTTTTCCTTATATTTTTACTTTATAGTTTCTTAAATGACCCAGGTTTTAGTAATTTTTGAGGATCGCTGTACAAATGTATCAAAAGGATTTCTTTCGTTTAGTTTTGTAATAAATGTTGAGTGTTAAAACAATAACTGTTTTCTAGTGATTCTTCAATTCCTCACCCCAGTATCTCTTTGCAAAGAATAATATACTTTAAAATGTACCCACACCAACGATTATGCACTTATACATTTATATAGGAAAGACTGTTTAAGTCCGTTTGACTTTTAAAAACAAAAATTATTATAGATAACTAAAATACCTCAATAACATTTCATTTTGCATTCCTAGCACTTTAAAAGGGTTCTCAATACTTGAATTCTTAAACAAAAGCTGATTTTACATCAATATTGTGTTTTAAATTTTGCAAACAAACAATCAAAATTGACATCAAACATTTAATCTGATCGCAAGGTCTTAAGCAACATATACTGATGTACACACTCAAAACAGTTATAGCTCTGATCCTTCTCCAATAATATGAATAATTTCACAATTAGAAAAGGACGATGGAAATTTAACAATTCACTTCTAAATGACATTAAATATTCAATTGTTGTCACAGATACCATAAATAAAGTAAAATTACAATATTCATCATTATAATATAACAAAATTTAACTTTAAACTTTAAAAAGATACATGACTAAGATTATTAATTTACTGTTAATGATCAACTCTTTTAGAAACTTTATTAACATAAAAAGTATAACATAATTACTGAACTCCAGGGTAAAATTAAAAGGGAAGTTCATAAAACTGACAAAAACAAACGGTATTAATCAACGGAATACATGCAAGTCAATTGCAATATATCATATCTTAAATGCAAAGGATAGCAGAAGGAAAAAACCTTAAACTCTTTTTCCCAAAATTTAGAAACTAAACACTTCAAGAAATAAAACTATTCCAGAATGAGTCAATGAAACAGGAGACACTATCAGTAAGCAGAATAAAATATTAAAAGTGGCAAAAATTACTGTAAAGGGCTATATACCAAATCAGAAAGTCTGAATAATGCCAATCTTAATAGTGAAATTCCTGATAGTGACATTCAAAACTAAATAATACTATAAAAGATTCTTTGAGAGTGAGATTACTTATAGTGAAATAACAGCAAATTTAAAAGAACGAAATATTGAACAAGCCTTGGGTCAGAAAATAAACTGAAAACACGATTACAAAAACGAAAATGACCAAAAGACAGACAGTTTACAAAACACAACATAGAAAACTGAAGACTTATCAACACGAACCCCACCAAAAACCACGGGTGATCTCAGGTGTGCCGAAAAGGTAAGCAGATCGAGCTCTACATGTGAAATCCGTCATGTTGCTCATATAAGTGCAAAACCGGTGATAAATCTAATACGGTAAGTTACATTCAGGAAAAGATGACAGTACACCAGAATCTCTGGAAGCATCTCTTCAGTTGAAAACAAAACTTTACGACAAAAGATATGATTTCAGCTTCCCAATTGTGAACTTTTCGTTTCTATGTAGCAACATTCCTACAGCGCGTATATATATCTCCCAGTTGAAACGATATTCCAGGGCTTGTATTTCCTATCATGATTTCCTTGATAGAGGGTTGCTGCTCACAAGGAAGCTATTAAACCAAGAGTTCCAAGTGGTGAAGTTGAAGTCATCCCTTCGTAAGTTTTACGGACGCCATCACGAGTTGGTTGACCGTTATGGAATATCCGTTTCACAGATGATAACGGATATGTTCGTAATGTCGTAACTACAATCCCGTACCCTTTTTCCGAATGTGACCTACCGAATTAGATTTATTACCGGGTTTGTAATCACATGAGCAATACGACGGGTGCCACATGTGGAGATCACCCCAAGTTTTTGGTAGGGTTCGTGTTGCTCAGTCTTTAGTTTTCTATGTTGTGTTTTGTGTAAAAGTAAAATAACAAAACATTCTGAACTCCGAGGACAATTCTAAACGGAAAGTCCCTAAGGAAACGGCAAAATCAAAGCTCAAACACATCAAACGAATGGATAACAACTGTCATATTCCTGACATGGTACAGGCATTTTCTTATGTAGAAAATGGTGGATTAAACCTGGTTTTATAGCTAGCTAAACCTCTCACTTGTATGACAGTCGCATAAAATTCCATTATATTGACAACAATGTATGAACAAAACAAACGGACATAATAGGTAAAATGTCAAAAATAGGGGTACAGCAGTCAACATTGTGTTATAATCTTAATCATTATGAAAACAAAAAATATGTCAACAAAGAAAAACAAAATGGCATATAGACAAACACATAAGCAAAAATGAAAGACGAGAATACAAAATGACCAAAGCACAACAACAAATTGGTTTTAATATATTCATATCAAAATATGTGCATTTGAGGTGGAAAGACATTAAAATATTTCGACAATATCTTTTACCAATTTGCACCTCTGGAGTCGGTTTCACAAACATACTTATGACTAAGAGTGATTGTAAGTATACCGAATTGTTCATGACTTATGATCAATCTAAGTCGTAAGCTTTTTGTGAAACCGACTCTTGGATCTAAAGAATAATATTGACCAAGGAGATCTGGAGATTCCATATGAGAGTTATATCCCATTATTGGTTTTTATTTGAGGACCTTGGTCCACCAAATGAAAATGAGGTCAAGGTCAAAAGTCAAGGTCATGTTCTAAATTTTGTTTTTCTTGTTAGTGCATATACTCTCAAATTATAAAAGCTAGAGACTAAAGAACTGATGCAAAATGTTTGGGTTATTGAGAGTACGAAATGGTACATTCGGTTCAAAGCTATATGATGATATCTTGTAGGAGTTATTTCAGATGAAATGGCAACATTTTGAGTTAATTGGTAATTACTTCATACTGGTACATGATGAAGACTTGGGATCTTATGCTAAGGGTTATGTGACCATGAAAACATCAACCGGAAGTGACCTTGTGCAAACCGGAAATAGCTATTTTGCACTACTTTAAGGGAAAAATTAGAAACTATATATTTTTGAATCAGCATACTGTAACCTATCGAATGATACCGGAAATGACCTTACGTAGATCGGAAGTAGCTCATTATCTCCCTGTTGTATATAGAAACCATATATTTTGGAATCAGTGTAAAGTGAGCTATTTTATGGCACCGGATGTGACCTCCTGTAAATCGAAAATGGATAATGATCTCCTGTATTACAAGTGAAGGTACATGGAAACCATATATTTTGGAATCAACGCAAAGAAAGCTATCACATGAGACTGGAAGTAACAAATTGTCTCAATTATTTAAGGCAAAATTATATAGAAACCATATACTTTTGTTTTTCTTTTAAGTGAGCTATCTAATGACATCGGTATTGACTTTCTATAAATCGGATATGAAGATTATCTCCTTTACAGAAAAGTCCATAGCAACCATATATTTTCAAATCAGTCTTCATTTTATATTATATCGGAAGTGAAATCTGTTAAACCAGAAGTAGCTAATAATTTTCCTTATTTCAAGAGAAAGTACATTAAACCCATATTAATTTGGAATCTGTGTTTAGAAACCCTGTTTTCACATATCTTTAGTTTTATTTCTATCTTTTTATCTTTCTTATCGAAAACGCTTAGTCTTATCTCATGTGGAAAGACCTCTAATTGTTCTATAAACAATTGGTTTTGAATAGTATTGCGACTTTTCCGTGGAAAGACCTTTTAATTTTGTTCTGATTATAAGGTCTATCCACTTTTCCGTGGAAAGACTTGATATTGTCCTTATTATTATTTTTTCTTCTTACGCCACTTTTATTTCTTACGTTTTACTTTTGTTTCGCAACATGTCGAAAAATTTGTTAGTATATGATATCGAACAGTTTATGCGCTTTTGAAACTGAACTTGCTTAACCGAATAGTTTTGTTGTAGAGATATCTCCGCAAACACTGTTTTTCTTGTGAGTACATCTCCTCTGTAACTGTCAAAGAAATCGACAAATTCATTTTTCTAAATTGTTCGTTATGTCCTCAGGATGTTCTATCCGATTATGACCGAAGCAATTCAAAGACTCAATATGAGAGTTATTTTCCTTCTGTTTTTAAAATAAGTGATATATATTGATATGTGGCATGAACCGTAAGTGATAGAGACCTCTGATGTTATGATTGAGGTCCTTGGTTCACAACAAGGCATTTGAGGTCAAGGTCAAAGGTCATATATTTAATTTTGGCATCAATCTCATGTCGCTTCTACTCAGAAAGAATTATGGATATCGACAACAAAATATAACCAAACGTTAGTCGCGACATGTCGTAACTGGACATTTTTTGTCAAAATGTTACGAGTCATTTTAGTTGGGGTTCAATGCAAAACAATCAAATAAACAAATTATTAATTATAACTTCAAACTTTGCAGCTACCATGATGTACATGTATCTTATATCAACCCCCTAATTTTTGCAGTGTTCACAATTCTATTGTAATGAAAATCGCCTTCTGTCCTGTAAATGTTCCTGTAAAATGAATGCAAACCGACTACTGAAATAGAAATCAACCCTGCAAAAACTGCTGTAAAATAATCGTTATACGTTTTGTTAAATTACTACAACAAGAGCATTTTTTACACGAAATGAATGAAGACCAGTGGTCAGTGACTAGACATCAGTTTACCTGTACATAAATTAGAAAAATATTCCCGTTAGCACCAGCATACATATGCAGTCAGCGTGATGTCCTCACCTGGACTGAGAATTTAAAATCAAACATGCATTAAAAGACAAATTTGTGTTCCCGTAACCATGGTTACAATGTTGAAATATGTACATTTTCTGAAAATAATCGATAAACATTTTGTCAAATTCTACACTATAAAGTTTCACAAAGGTATGGATTGCACGAACATACTTGACCAAGAATCAAACATCAATAAATGAAAAAAGCCGTTTTCACAATGTTTATACGCAGGTCTGGTCTTGACGACATCCTAATCTTAAAAGAAATTAAAAAAAAAAAAACCAGTCATTTTGTGTTGATCAGCTTCGTTCGTGACGTCATAATTCCACCATCTTCAGTGCGCGCAACCACAAATAAAACAGGATTTTCACCCATTTAAAAAGAATAAGAAATGTACACAAAATTAAACAAAAGTAAAGATCCAGGTCCGATTTTCTTACAAAACTAAAAAAATGCCCACATTACAAATAAATCAGAATCAATAGAAATAAAGAACAGAGTTCCAATGTCCCCGCGTTGTACATATTTCATCTATCCAAGGTACAAGGGCAATAACTAAATAAAACACTTTTTTGTAGCGCTAACGAGGCCATTTTCCATAAATTTAATATTTCCAAGGGGCATAACTCTTTAAAAGTCGATCGTCCACCATTATAGAACTTGTCCGAGCTATTGCTGATATTAACCTATAGTATAAGTTTTATAAAATCTGACAAGAATTGTACCCGTGACATTTTCGATAAATTTAATATTTCCACGGGGCATAACTCTCTTAAAAAAGTCTTTCGTCCACCATAATAGAACTTGTCCGACATATTGTTGATATTAATCTGTAGTATACGTTTTATAAAAATCTGGCAAGAATTGTACCCGTGAGAGCGCTAACGAGGCCATTTTCCATAAATCTAATATTTCCAAGGGCATACCTCTTTAAAAAAGTCGATCGTCCACCATTATAGAACTTGTCCGAGATGTTGCTAATATTAACCTATAGAATAAGTTTTATAAAAATCTGGCAAGAATTGTACTCGTGAGAGCGCTAACGAGACCATTTTCTATAATTTTAATATTTCCAAGGGACATAACTCTCTTAAAAAGTCGATCGTCCACCATTATAGAACCTGTCCGAACCATTGCTGATAATAACCTATAGTATAAACTTTATAAAAATCTGGCAAGAATTGTATCGTGAGAGCGCTAACGAGGCATTTTCCATAAATTTAATATTTCCAAGGACATAACTCTAATAAAAAAGTCGATCGTCCACCATTATAGAACTTGTCCGAGATATTGCTAATATTAACATATAGTATAAGTTTTATAAAATTAAAAGAATTTACCTGTGAGAGCGCTACCGAGACTGGACACACGGACACACAGACCGACGGACACACGGACAGACCGACGGACACCCAGTATTTCCATGTCCCCGCAACGCGTTAGGCGGGGAACAAAAGAGAACATTAATGAAAGGAATATACAAGGATTATTTTTTATGGAACCCAGGGCGTCCGTGCAATTTTAATTAATGAATGAATTATTCAATCAATCAATCAATCAGTTAATCAATCATTCAATCAGTCAGTTAATCAGTTAATCAACCGACCAATTTATCAATCAATCAACCAATTAATCATTCATGTATGTTTCGGTCCTGTGTGTTTAGTAGGGGATCCAGAATTTCCTTTCCATCCCCTTTCGCTTTATCCAAGAGACTCAGTCCTATGTGTTTAATCAGACAGTCAGTCAACCAACCAACCAACCAATCAATCAATAAATCATCCCTTCCTCCTTTTTGCTTGTTCTAAGAGACCCGCTTCCATGTGTTTAATCAGTCAGTCAGTCAGTCAATCAACCAACCAACCAATCAATTTATCGTAAACGTTAAAGGGTAAAGACATTACATTGAGGAACTGTATTATGAACTTGAGACAATAAAGTGAGGCACTGTGTTTTGAACTCAAGACATTTAAAAGGGACTTATTTAACATTTAGACATTAGGTTCTGTGTATTGCAAGGACATTCGTATCTTGTCAAGAATGGTATCAAAAACATAGATAAGGAAATACTATGTTTCTATATTTTACCTTAAGATATTAGAGATGGGAGCTGCATTTTCACCTTGCGATATTTAAATAAGATCCTATAATTTGACCATAAGAATATAAAGTTGGAACTTTATTTTTATATCATAATATTAGGTCCTGTATTTTTTAGGACATTCATCTATTTTCAAGAATGATATAAAAGACATAGTTGCTTTAATAAGCCGTTAAGACATTAAATATGAAAGCTTCATTTCGACTTTAAATATTAAGACAAGGAACTATACCTAGACGTATAACATTAAAGAGGGGTTGCATTTTGACCTTGAAACATTACAATGGGAGCTTCATTCTGAACTGAGGCCAATTAAGTGGAGAATTGTGTTTTCACCTCAAGACCTACGGTTTTCAAGGACATTCATTTTTTCAATAAAATTGAGAATAGAAACGGGAATTTGCCAAAGAGACAACAACCCGACCAAAGAGTAAAAATATAAAAAAATTCAAGAATGGAATCAAAAGACAAAGATAAAGAAGCAATTTGTTACTATATTTTTACTTTAAGTAATTAAAGTTAGGATCTGTATTTTGACATTTAGATATTAAGACAATTATTTATTCTTTGACCTTAATCCATTAAAGTGAAGAGCTGTGCTTTGAGCGTGAAAGACAATAGAGTGGGGAACTGTATTTTGACCTTACTACAATAAAGTTGGGAAGAAACTATATATTAACCTTCCGACGTTAAATTTGAAAACAAACTGCATTAGTTGTATTTTGCCAAAAGACATTTAAAAGGGCTGACAATTTTACATTTAGACATTAAGTCTTGTGTTTTGCAAAGAAATTCGTCTGGCTGTTGCCGATATCAAATGACCTCAGATTCATCCTTCATCTGCCATTTTATCAAATATTTATATATTCTAACACATAATGGCCATGTATGAATCTTCGGATTTTTCTAGGATACGACAAAGCACAAAACCCTGGAATTTATTACCATCCTTCATGTGAACACCGAAATTGTTTTGTCTATTACTGGAATGTATTTGAAGGCAGTCTGTTGCGATATGACATTGAATTCAATTGAGGGCTACGATGGTCAGTTTATTTTTTAGAGATGGATCAGGTATGCTTTGTATTTGGATTGGTCACCAGGATTATTTATAATTATGTCTAATCTGTCATATGATCTTGACCTCGATTTCATTTTCCAAAGGTTAAGTTTGAGGCCTTTGTAAGCAAGTACTGTAAGTGAAATGATTGATAGTTACAATCCTGCATGAATTGAAATTTGAACTCGACTTCAATTACAGACTCCAATAATCAATAGTAAGGATTAGTTTTCAAAATCAGGTATGTAAGTATACCTTATATTATCACGAGCCCAATAGTCAGCCCTTTTGTGCGTACATGAATTGATAAATCCATTTTGTAAATTAACTGTTCAATAAAACTTCTAATAAATTTTTCCCGCAGGAATAGATTCACGCCAGCTCATCCAATTGAAGTTTGTTTTCCACAGATTTAAGTTCACGGAGTTAAATTGATCTGACAATATGTGTATTATTGATGAACAGTTGTCAGAAAAATGTGATCTTTTGTATAACTGTTGTTGTATTATAAATGTATGTTGTGCTCATTATAATTTATTATATGATAAGTTAATCAGATTTAGCTATTTTATATTCAAATGATTAAATTGTTTGTTGTTGAAAAATTATTAAAAAAAAAAAAATACAAATAAAAAGTAAAATATCGTTACAGGATCTGTATTTTATTCAGACTGTATAGGACCTTTCCTTGTGTGGTCTATATACAGTTATTGTACCTGTAAAATTATTTCTGTCAAGAGGATGGTAGCAAAATATACTTTTGGGCATAAACATGCATAACAAAATGAAGAATAACCTACTGATTAAAATTGGAAAAGAATAAAGTTCTTTTTTCTGCTGTTTTTTTTTTTTTTTTTTGCATGCATTTTTTTAATGTTGACAGGAAGAAATACTTTCAAGCAAAGACATCGCATAACCATGAAGGTAGGTTTTGTACATGTAAACATATATAATGTTTTACTACTTAATGTAAAGAGAGAAAACGAAACATTGTCACACAATTTAAAATGTATTTATACAAAGCTCAGCAACAGTTTGAATGCAACTGTTCAAAATCATTATTTTAGGTAAACACGAATCATATTTAGATTTGAAGCAGACAAAACAAAATTCTGTAAATCTATATTCTTTAATGTCATCATAAATAACAATATTTGGTATCACTATATCAATGTCACAACCAGGGCATCATACAACTAGGGCAGTGTATCACATACTCATATCCAATGCAATTTGACTGACTGCAAATATAGCGCAGTTTATTTTTGTTTTGTCCCATATACACTTCTTCTTTTTAAATTGATCTGACTATGCAATTATTTATCTACAAACATGACAAATTTCTTAAAGTACTGCCTGAGGTGCATTTATTTTAGCATGGAACTCAAACATAAAGTTTTTTACATGTATGATTTATATGTTAATTGAACATGATTTTTTCACGTGATAATTACATTATCTCATTTTGATAGAAATAACAATTAACAACGGTTTTGGTATCATTTTCAAAGGACATTTGGATACATGTATCTCAATAAATTACTTTTTTACAATTATTCAGATCAGACAATAGGAAAAAATATAAGATGAAAGAAGATGAAACCAATAGAGCTACAAAAGTATGAAGACAGAGTCATTTAACCAATAAATATTGGTCATACATAGGTGAAACAGACATCATTGGTTTTGATCAGTGAAAACTTTTATTCAAATTTGATTGATTGATTGATTGTTGTTTGTTATTGTCTGTTGTCAATGTTTAAAGCATATTAAGGACAAGAACACACGGTTCATTAATGTGCAGAGACGGTGCACTTACTTTTAACGAGACAGGGATTTAACGTGTCAATTGCCACTGGACGTGGCTGCGAAATGATACATCTGATGTTCGCCACTTGTTTACATTGATCTCCTATTACCCTTACCTTACTAAATCTTAGAGTCACCCGTTTTGATAAAAAAATAATCTGCATGTGTCATGTGAAATATTTATCAAAAGATGTGTGTCGACTTTTACTTTCTTAATACTGCATCTCAACCCTTGTTAACACCATGAACAATAGTTGGTGTGTACACAATACTATACATATTCCACCTTGTTTTTAACTATCATACATAAAACCCTCTTTTCTGTAGACGACGGCAAAAGAGATAATCTTTTGGACGATCAAAACGAGCACACTTACTCTTAACCAATTATGCATTAAATGTTGGTCAAAAGTTAACTTATTCTGTTGAAGAACATTTTTAAATGCAGTTTTATGCATCAGTCTTCAAGTTAGATTTACTATATGAAAATTGAAATAAGACCCGGAGTTATTGATAATGAATATACTCATCATTATGATATCTACTATCTCATATATCCAATTTTAAGAATATCTGTCTTTGAAATACCAACTATCTTTTAGGATATTCATCAACTAAACTAAACAAATATTAAATTTACTATTATATTTTCTCGATGATGCGTACTTTCATAGATAAAGAAGGATCATGGTCCGGTTGATTAAAATGGTTATAAAGAATATAAATTGCGGATCTTTATTATCAGCCCGGTATTGATTCATCCTTTTACGCAAAGTTTGTCGAGCTTCATCAACATAAAGTAGTCCACACAAAGTAAATTCAATTCCGTAAACGACATTGTCCGTGGAACAGTCCAGAGGCTCAAAAGATTTAGTGTTATAAGTTTTCCTGTTAAGTTACTAGTGAAATCAAGAAAACGGAAAGTCCCTCACCAAATTGCAACATAGAACAAGTAACAAAAATTACTGACGGAATGGAATAAAAGACAAAAGAAGCCAGATGGTTGCGTTGACAGGGTTAAAAGTAAAACAACAAAAGTACCGAACTCAAGGAAAATTCAAAACGGAAAGTCCCCAAACAAATGGCAAAATCAAAAGCTCAAACACATCAAACGAATGGAAAACAACTCTCATATTCCTGACTTGGTACAGTCATTTCCTTATGTAGAAAATGTCAACAGTCATTCAGGGTTTAGATTTGCTAGGACCAAGGAGTTAGTTTTAATCCTAATGATTTGGAAATAATAGTTTTATACAAAAAGATTTAACAAACATTCGAAAAACAAATGACAGGTGCTCCAGAAGGGTTAACAGATCCTGCTCCACATGTTGCACCCTTGGTGTTGCTCATGTTACCAAATGAGTCAACTTGAATATGCAAAGGCAGTTCAATACTTGTCATTTAAAACTCCCAATTTGCAGTACATGCCAGAGATTGGAGACCACAAGATAACTCCATAGTTAAAGTTCTCTGGACTAGGGTTCTTTTGACAGAATGTACATATATTACTGCTGTTTATCTTGATATTATAAAGTAATGTATTAGTACCATAAACATTATGGATAATTATGTACTGGAACCAGCAATGTTGATAGATTGTAACCACACTTACGAGTGACCTATTCCGTTATAATGTAAAACAGTAGGTCTAAATTGATAAATGTCATAATATTTCCTTGATTATCAATCAATTCTGACACTGTCCACATTTCAGTTTTTAGCCACTTTGTCATAATAAACACGTAACCCCATTGTTCTCTCTCTCCAATCAAGGGTAAGATAAAGCTTTCAAACCTCTTGCCAAAATGTATTTGTTGACCTGTGTATTGGCTCATTGTTGCTAAATTCAAAAGCATTTATTTTCTCTACAAAAGAAACTAATCTTATTCATTTTGAATAGGGGTTATAAAACCTTTTACCCATGTAAGTTTCAGTCCTTGAATAAATGATTTTACGTTCAACGTTTTGAAACCATCCATATATTAAAGTTTACAAAAGATCTCTCATGTCCTTTTCCGGGTTAACATCCCAGATAAATGCAAACAAGTTATTTGTCAAATCATTCAACATAATTTCCTCTGGATTAGAGATAGACGAAAACAGATGATTTAATTTAGGTATGACCAAAGTTTTTGAAATAATAACCTTTTCAAAAGGGTGAGATACTGTTTTGGCCATCTTTTATAATGCTTGTACCAAGTCAGGAATATGGCACTTGCTTTTCACTTGTTGATTGATAGCGTTTGATTTGTCAGTTTTATGCACCTCCCTTTTGAATTTGCCTTGGAGTTCGGTATTTTGTTATACTTTTTCATCACGAATGCTCAAACCCAAACATTTGAAATTCTGGGATGTATAAATATGTATAAACGTTAGACGCTATATGACCAAAAGTTACCTTAAAAGAAAAGTTGATAGTTAATGCGCTCATCTGGTCTACCTTTCAATAATAAGAAGATGCGGTATGATTCCCAACATCTACCAAAGACCAATAAATAAAGATGTACACAACAACAGGTCACCTTATTGCCTTTTCCAACAAGTAACACCTATACAGTATAGGAAGTTATAAAAGTCCAGGCATGACAAAGGTTCAAAATTCAAAAGAGAAAACTAACGGCCTTATTTATTACATATAAAATAAACGAAATTCAAATAAGACAGACAGCAACCAACGACAAACATTGCTTTAAAGTCTCGATTTTGAATTTGATTTTGCTTTGATTGGAGGCATTACTTCAACTTTACCAATTGAAATCCTTGGTTCAAACAACTTCTGTCTGTCGGTTCAGTGTATTAAACGAAAAGAGAAACATTGTTGACACCTCTTATCAATAATAGTGGTATTAATTTTTATTAAAATTACTTTTGAGTTATAAAATTTAGTAATTCATGATACCAGCATATATATTTTCAATATAAAGTATTACCAGTGTTATTTGTTGCTGGCAAACATTGTTGTGATACAAACGATCCCAAGAGATCAAGTTTGCAAAACTTGAAAACTGCTACATTTCATAACAAACCAACCCTGATCTTTCATATAAAATATGCAAGACTTAAAGAGTCTGATCTTTATAAAAAAAAGACAATATACTGAAGTTGTTTTCTTATCAATGTAAGCAAAATATTTTTCAATTTTCAAAGGTTGACCAGACGATATTAAATTCCAACCAAAGTGTCGTGCGTATTGTTTATATCGAGAAAACATTTTAAAATATTTTATCAACCGATGTAAAGTGGCCCTGATCCAACTTAATGTGAACAGAAGAGATCAAATGTTACTTTAGAACAGACCTGGTGTAATTGGAACTGTCTGGTTGACGTTTTTAACAATATTATCATGTTTATTCATCATATTTTGCTTGTTACAAATCCTATCAAGAGTTCAAGCTTCTCTTCATTGACTTTATTAAATTATCAGGAAAATAATCAGCTGATTCAACGTACTTTTGAATGTTTGAAGCTATCCTATGATAAGACTAATCATTTTTAATTTCTTTTAATGAACATACATATTGGACATATTGATTTATATTTATTTGGTTTACTTTCTTATCAAATACATTTAGACAATTTTGTAGACATCAACGTTTTGTGTTGTCTGCACTTTACAAAAATGACTAAGCATTGTTATTAAGTAATTCTAAAAGTTATATTTACTATCTGTTATTTAAAATACAAATATTCGATGTTGTAATTTACTAACAAACTCTATATGATTTCTTTTAAAGAGATCATCTATTGGTGGTTCTATTTTTAATTAACATTTAGTTATATAACATTATATTTGATAAACGTGCAGTCTCAGTATAATGATTTTTCCATAAAATCTCATTTCTCAGAAAAATAACTGTACTTTTAACTGATTAAAAAAAAAAAAAAAAAACTTTGATCCATTTTTCTGTAATATATGTTTAATTTAAGAAATTCAGCGATCTGGTTTATTTAACACCTCAATTTGTTTAGAATGTAGATTCTCAAAATGTCATTGTGTCATCTAGAATATCTTTATTGTATATCAGATCACTCTTTCGTAAATATAATTAACATTTTCATCACAAGTGCCTACTCAATGATTTAACGAAAATTAAAAAAAAGTAACAATTTCATAAATTATTTACGAATTCAAACCATTCATAATCATTCATTGTTTCGGTAAAATATTGAGGATATTTTCAATCGAAAATGCATTTGTTTTTGTAAATGTTCATCTTATAATTCTTTTGTGTTGGAACTTTGTTGAGCTCATATGTATTGAAATAAAACCATCACATGCTATCCATAATCATTACCAAATAGTTTACATGCGTAAGTACTTGAAAATCATATTATCCAGTCTTATTTAGTCAAGTTCTCTATAAATTGTTAACCATTATCCATTCAGATTTGGTGTGTTTGCTTTTGTTATTTTGTGTTTTCGCTTCAACGTTTTTGCGTTTTCGTCTTTGATAGTACACAGGTGAAAATGGGAAAACGAGAAATTGTACGCATCCGGCTTCCTAAATTATGCTTTTTGAACTTTTATCCATTCTATAACTCTATTTCGTCTTTTTACTAGACCTGATCAAGTTTACATTAAGACTACATAGATTGTTTTTGTATAGTCATCGTTACTGTTACAATTTCATTTTGTATTTAAGTATCAACACACCATAATATATCAACTAAGCACCACATATTTGCTAAATAAGTGAAAGGTATACATCATTTTACGCAATACATATTTATAACACATAATTCTTTCGATAACCTGAATACTTATAATATTCACAAGTATCTATCTCCTTGTGTGACCTCGACCTAATTGTTACATTATTGAACAATGGGCAGTCTGTTCGATGTTAACTTATGTACGGAACTGGTTTCGAAGTTAAACATGTCTTAAGTTTTTGCATTCATAAAAGACCAGATCTGCTTATTAATTTAAATTGACTTTGGTCCTGGTACTGGTAGGATCAGTCATAACACTTGTTGCAAATTAGTTTTGACTAGTCAAATGTTTAGTAATCAATCAAGTTAACTTTCTACACAAGGTACGATCGAACCCATATGTAACTCTGACTCAAATCCAAATCCAAAAGTCTACTGGGAATTGATCTTGAACACTTATTCAAGTTAGTTCAATTAAGAAATAAACACAAAATGTAAAAATGTTAAGTGACCAGGTTGCACCGTATTTGTCTTCATCATAGGCAAATGGCTTGCACTGCAGGTAGATATATATGAATAGATGAGATTTTTCTCCTTATCTCTAAAAATATGATAAAATAGCAAGAAGATGTCTGTATCTTTGAAGTATTGTTATTTTCATGTTTTTACAATAAAGATGCTCAGTAAAAGTACTAAATGTGTGTATCTTACAGTCTTAGCAATATACATGAGGAGTTACAGAATAATAATGATCGTACTAAAAGCTTTTAACAGAAAAAGACACCAGGCTTATTATTGTGTGCGCAAGACGCGCGTTTTGTGTAAACCCAACTAATCAGTGAAGCTCTTATGAAAAAGTTAAACGACCAAATAAAGCACAAACGTTTAGAGTATTGAAAAGAACTTCAATATTTTAGTTATAGTTTATAGTTGTACTCATGTATGTCGCTTGTTGATCTAGTAACCTTACATTTGTACAGATAACAGATGAACATTTATTAATCACAAACTTAGCTCCTGTAAAAATACACATGTCATACTTCTATAATAAAATACTTCACAATTGTATACAATTGTGACCGTGTATTTAAAGTTTTCTATAATTAAATAAGAAAAAGTTAACATTTGGACAGATGGTGGATAATTCTTCAAATATTTCCACAAAAGGAAGTAGACAAATTCAATAGGTGTTCAAACTATCCGTCTAGGTAAACAACTGAATCAAGACTCGATTACACAAAAGAGGTACCGAAAAACATTGTAGTTAACAAGTCTCGGATAATTGAAAAATTTTGTCATACAATTTCCTGGTGAGAAATGCAATATTTTAATGCATGTTATATGCGTATAAACGTAATTGAACCTTGGATCCGAGTTGAACACTGCAGTCGGTACCAGGTATTTATTCTGCACCATCTTCTCTCCGTTCACGTTCTAGACATAACCATTCTATAAGCCGGTATTGCACTTCTTGCAACCCGACCAAAATATGAATAAATAATATATACCTTCGTTTTCTTCTTCATTTCGTCTTTTCTTCTCCATCTATTTTAACAGATAACAAAATATAAAAGTAAGGAGATGAAGTAAGTCCTGCTGAATGCAAATCAATTAGAAATGAACAAATAATCTATAAATGAACATACTGTTTCTGCAAAAGGTAAGTAAAAGGATAATGCTAACTGTTTTTTTTCAGTCTTCCTGAAAAGGACCTGTATAGAGTCTTATTCATATAAATTAAGAAACAATTCGGCAAGAAGAGCCCAGTTTTTCCACTAAGAAAACCGATGTTCTGTTAGAAAACACATCCTCTTAACGTAACAAATATATTCATTTTCCTTTATATGTCAATACGAACCATTTGTTCTTCAATTAGTTTCATTATTAAACAGGTATCAGTTCATCAAATATTTTTCTGAAACGGTATATATTTTAAAGTTATGGACCAAATTGAATCAGCTTTAGATTTTATAAGAATATTTGTAGGGTTTTGAGAGAACAATTTTTAGTAGTTACCGTAATATTTGTTGCTGAAAAAGATTGTCGTTACTATTCTGAAAAGGATCTACTTTACAACATTTTTGTCATTTAAGTTGCAAAGCATCAGAATAATTGTATTCCCTTGACTCCTATGCTGTTTTACAGTACCACCAGCTGGACAGGCATTAATGAAAATAACACTGAATAAATTTGAAATTATTAATGTAAAGGAGAATGCAAAATCATTTTAAAATTTGGTGTGTCCGGAGCGTTCTGCATAATAAAACTCACCAGGAACGGTCACATACAAAATATCTAAAAGTCAGATGTTTAAATACCTAAGGAGCTATATAACAAAATGGACATAAACAGTTGTCTCATTGGCACTCATACCACATCTTCTTATATCTATAAACAGAATATCAAAACCACCTAAGGTCCTTTTTGATTGAGAGAGGTAGCACCGCTTCAGTTAATTTTAAATTGATCAACGGAAAATTAAGGAAATATATGTATGCCATTTTTTAAATATTAAAGACATGTTTGTATACTTATTCTCAAAATGGCCTACGTTTAAACCGTGGCACAAAGCAAGAGTTGTACAATTATATTTAGGTAAATGCCTTTTGGTACAATAAATTTAGTTTTCCTTCACCAATTAGCATTTTTTGTTAGATCAAGTATTTTTAACGGTAGAATAGGAACACTTTTGCCACTTCGAATAAGGAATTCAATGTACTAAATTTATCATATATCAACAATCAGATGTCTAAAGATCATTTGCCTATCATGTTGCAGTATTTATACTTTTGAATGTTGTCCTACATATGTTCTGTAGAAAAAAGTATAACAAAAATACCGAACTCAAGGCAAATTCAAAAAGGGGTAGTCCATATTAATTGACAAAATCAAACGATATCAATCAAGTGACAAATAACTGCCATATTCCTGACTTGGTACAGGCATTTTCCAAAGAAAATGGTGGGTTAAACCTAGTTTTTATACTTAGCTAAACCTCCCACTTGTATGACAGATGTTTATAGTTCCGTTACATTGAATTGACACAATTGGATGAGCAACCCAAACAGACATGATAGGTTAATGTGACAATAATGTGAATCCAGCAGCCAAATAAATATAACACTTAGTAAATTAGGTCTTCAAAAGTCTTGAATTTAAGTCAACCTGATAAAATATCTGTTTGCTAAGGCTCCTGTTCATATATTGTTTTTTTAATAACAAAAACATGTGAATTAAAATATGCCAAGTCATGATGTCACAGCTACATTACCAGTGTTAAGTATAGACATAGGTGACCAGACAACACCAATATGTTTAATTATCAATTTGAAGCAAACTATTTTGAGACAGTTGCTATTTTTGCAAAACAAAACCAAAACTTAGTTCAAAATATATTATCAGAATGAGCACTACTTTACCAAATGTATAAAACTTACTGTCAACAATGTCAAAAGGACCAGAATAATAGTCAAGCAATCAGGTACAAATTACATCTAACTTCAAAGAAAGTACCAAATAATATAAACCTCACAAGGAAAACCGTAAGACAAACTAGCTTCATCGAGCGTGCATCTATCCAGTTGAAATCGGATGCAGATAAGAAACTTTTGCAGCTCATTGTACATGAATTTTGCTGCCTTGTAAATAATTTTTAGTTTGGATGTAGTTCAAGATATTTATTTAAGTACGAAATTTGTGGTTAAAGTTTGCAACGTCCAATGGCGATGACATTGAAAAGACGAGAAAAGATACAGGAAAGATAAAGAATAATTAATTATACAGCACCGTCCTTTATATCTATGTAATATTGGCCAATGCACGTTGCAAACTGCAACCACAAATTTCGTAATTAAATTTAATAAAACTGCTGGAATTCTTTTCAACTGTTTCCCAATGCTCACGAATGATATCGAAGCTATTTTTGAGAGATGCGTGGTAAGTAAGAACACATGGAGTCCATTTATTTTTATTTTTATCTTTGTATTCTAACAGTTTACTCCTTTACTCCTTTTCCGCTTTTGAAAACTTGTTTGAATAGTTTTGTGTTTATAGCCCTTCTCTTCAAGCGGGTTTCGAGTTGACTCAGTCGTTTTTAGTTGTTTCTGTGTTGGAACATATTCACTTGACTCTGAGTGCCTGGCTGTACGGGATGCTCTTGGTTCAGTGATCAGAATGGCAACTTTTGGGGACAGGTATTGGTGAATATCAGAAGGCTTAGAATATAGGTCTGTGGATATCATGCCATCTGTTAGGGAGATGGAAGTATCAAGGAAGGTGATTTTGAATTTAGATCTATCATGAGTAAATTTGATACTTTGATGTATGGTGTTGGCATGAGTGATGAATGTATCTAAATTCTCGTCACTTTTATTTCATTTCATATCCACATCATCTATAAATCTACACCAGGAAAGCGGTTTTCGATCGAAGATTCAAGGAAATGTTTTCTAATTTGCCCATAAATATGTTAGCATATAATGAAACCATTTTGGTACACATAGCAGTTCCATTTACTTTAAGAAAATTAATAAAAGATAATAACGGTTTCAATGCATCACATTTACAAGCGCTTTCACTGCTTTTACATATCTTCAGGTAATGTGACTTGTATACATAAGTACTATAAAACAATTGATTGACGTTAACAATAGTATGACGTTAACAAATACAAGGAGACTACTAATGTCATATAAATTTATATACACTTGCAAAACGGTACAAAATAACACAAATATTACACACACAAAAGAAAAGAAAACAAATGTAAGTATTTATAAATATTTCGGATAAAAGGCATCCTTCATTAGTATATTTATGATGATGTAAAATTAATCATATCAATCTATTCTGATTTAATTAAAACAATATTTACAGTTATACAATGAAAATCCAAACAACCCCTGTATAATTCTAAAATTTCCAAAATGACGTAGGTTAAGTATTAACATTAGAGAATGCAAAGATATGCCTCTAAAAGATCTTATGTGCGATATGAACTTATATAATTCTTAAATTCACAAGTGACAAAAGTTAAGTTATTACTGTTAAACTATATTTCTTTTTTTAATACTGATATTGTGTTGTACACTTTTTCGGGCGTATATATAATTCATTTAATGTGTACAGAATCGTTTCTCATAACGATCCAGCGCTTTTCTTAAGAAAGATTGTTGACTAATATCTTGACGTTTTATATATATACTTCGATTTAAATTTAGCCTCAAAATGTTAGATTTAAGCACATTTTTGTTCTTTCCTCAGTGGTTTTCGAAGTCTTGCTACTGAGACATCGTGGCAACACCGCCTGCACTCTGCACAGCGCCCTAGACCAATCGACCAACTAGGCTAAATAACAAATAAACACTTCGTTAGTCGAGTAATGCCTTTCCTCGTCGGCGTTATCCAGGTTTGTATCACAATACATGATGTATTGTGGCAAGTTAATTGTATACCTTGCAGATCAGCTGTTATTCTGTCTGTCGTATAAAAATAAAGAGATGAGGTATGATTGCCAATGAGACAACTGTCCACCAAAGTTCAAATAAAGTGGATTTAAGCAATTATAGGCAACTTTACTCACCATGCCGTCAAATCAAATTTTACTTTTATTATACGTCTAAATATTTGACAACTTTATGACAGACGTTCACAAACGAAGAACCTGTGTTATACAGGAAAACTGTGCAAGACAAATTTGCCATTCCAGAATTGGCAAATATGACCTTGTTATTTTACAAGATAACAAAATATTTTTTGCCGAGTGATAGATAATTAGAAAAAGTGTCCCAACATGTCCGTGTTGTCACTGTTTACCTACAGCTGATTAAACGTACATTTCAATAGGAAACTTAAAAGTTCCCATGGGAATATTAGAAGTTTCAATGGAATTTTAAAGTTCCCATGGGAACTATAATTTCCCATGGGAACACGAATAAATTATTGTATACCACCATTCCCCATGTGAAATTGAAAACCGTCTAAAAGAAATAATCCACAATGCTTTTCATCATAAAATGGTACCATACGCTATAAATTTATTACTTTGGGATACCATAAGGCATATTTTGTTAATAGCGAACAAAAGGGTAAAACATGCTACACAGAGTAACAAGTGATCAGTATGCTGGAGTTCCATATTGACAACATATTTGTTGAATTTGAGGTAGACTTTTCAACAAATTGTCGGCATTCCTATGGGAACGAACTGTGCGCCTCTCCTGGCCGACCTCTTCTTATTTTCATATGAATCGGAGTTCCTTCAAACACTTGTCAAAACAAGAAGATCAAAGAAGCCAGGTTATTTAATTTCACTTTCAGATATATTGATGATGTTCTTTCCATTAACAATCCGAACTTTTCTGATTGGGTTCCATTAATATATCCACCAGAACTAGAAATTAAAGAAACAACAGACTCAGCTTCCTCCGCCTCATTTTTAGACTTATACATCGAATTTGACATACACAGTCATCTCAGTACCAGAATCTATGACAAACGAGACGATTTTAATTTTGAAATTATGAATTTCCCCACCTTAGTAGCAATATACCAACTTCACCTGCATATGGGATATACATTTCCCAACTTATTCGGTATTCAAGAGCTTGCAGCTCCTACTCAGACTTTGTAAAACGTCACCAGTGTCTGAGCAGGAAGTTGATGAACCAGGGAATGTCAAAGAATGTCTTGTTCTTTTCTAAAAAAGTTCATCGGAAGGTACCAAGAACTTGTTGATTAATATTCCGTATCAACTTCACAAATAATACACGATGGTCTTCAAGTATAGATTTTGCGTACTGACGTTGTTTATCATCTTAATAACGTGTTATAGTATTCTTTAATTTGTCTTTATTAATAATACTTTTACTGTTAAGTCCGGTTTTTGAGATATCCATTTGACGTGACTCTGTGCATATGTATCCCGTCATACTTTGAACGACAAAATTAATTTATTTTATTTATATTACTTTTAGTGTTAAGTTTTTTTGTGATATTTATTTGACGTGACTCTGTACTTATGTATCCCGTCATAATTTGAACCACACTATTATTTTATTTATTATATTACTTTTACTGTTAAGTCTGTTTTTTGTGATATCCATTTTACGTGACTCAGTGTTTATGTATCCTGTCATACTTTGAACGACAAAATTATTTTATTTATTAATATTACTTTTATTTTGTGATATCCATTTTACGTGACTCTGTATTTATGTATCTCTTCATACTTTGAACGACAAAATTATTTTATGTCTACCTGTGCGAATTTCAAACGCGCGATTTTACGCCACTACTTAAAACCTTCCATCCTTTATATGTGGATTTTACATAGATAAATAAAATCGTATAATATAAGCATAATGAGTATGTTAAATTTGATGTATGCCTTTTGTGCTTCTTCGTTACATTTGTTTGTTTTATAGTGATTAAGATGATTACACAATGTTGACTGCTGTAACCCTATTTTTGACATTTTGACCTATTGTGTCTGTTTGTTTTGTTCACGCATCGTTGTCAATATAATGGAATTTGATGCGACTGTCATACAAGTGAGAGGTTTGGCTAGCTATAAAACCAGGTTCAATCCACCATTTTCTACATAAGAAAATGCCTGTACCAAGTCAGGAATATGACAGTTGTTATCCATTCGTTTGATGTGTTTGAACTTTGATTTTGCCATTTGATTGGGGACTTTCCTTTTTGAATTTTCCTCGGAGTTCAGTATTTTTGTGATTTTACTTTTGTTCCCATTGGAAATTTAGAATTTCACAAGGAAACTAATTTTTCTTCCCATTGGAAAATATTTTCCCTCGGGAACAATTCTTTTTCAAGGGAACATTTATTTTCCTCTTTTCGTTTATAAAAGAGCTATGCAATAAGGCTATGAACTGACCTTTACCAATAACCGGGAGCAGCAATAATATTTTCATTTCGATAAAACCAATATGTAATTACTCTTAATTAAAAGTATTTCTATCATACTTTTACCTTTAAAAGTATTTTACTGTAAGATAATAATTGATAGGAATACAATGATTGTATTGAATCATCGTTGATGATGGGTTCTTTTAACGTCCAGCGGCAAGTATTACACATAGATGTTCAACTGATTCAACAGAAAATTATAGTTGAATTCAGTAAAACGCAATTTATTATGCTACGTAACCTTTAATTCAAATCTTATAACATTTGTGTCGAGGAACATATAAGAGTGACTTGCATATGCTTTGCTTTGTTCTTGACTGAAACGTTAAGCGTCTGTCGGCAATAAGTTACGTCTACCAGAAAAATCATTTTGAATTTGAGCTAAAATTAACCAAATTTCAACTTAACTCATTTATTCTGCGTGCTTGTGGAAAAGAAGAAAATACCAATCTCGATTGAGCGTGTTAGAATAATGTTGTTGAAAAAAAATCCCGAATTAAGGGAAGAGCAAGCTGCTAAGATTACCATTACTAATTGTTAGGAATATTAATACATCAATCGTATGCATAAATCAAAACATGTATGCTGCTGTTTTCCAAAAAATATTTTGAACTCGATTGATATCATCATGCTTTTATGTGATATTATTCGTTGAACGGCCAACGATCAGAGCCATGCCTGTGTATTTCGGAATATGATTTATTTTTTCTTAAAATGTCCTGTACCAAGTCAGCAATATAGCAGTTGTTATCAAATAGTCTGTTTCTATGTATGTTGCAGTTCAGTGTTTCTGTTGTTCCGTTGTTTTCCTTTTATGGTTGATGTTTTCCCTCGGTTTAAGTTTGTAACCCGAATTTGTTTTCGCTTAATCGATTTATGACTATTGAACAGCGGTATACTACTGTTGCCTTTATCTATAGATACAAATTGATAAATATGTATGACTTTGTGTACATAGGAAATAATGAATCGTATTTTAGGTCTTTTTCTAGCTATAATGCTTAAATTTACGGAATTGACATTATAATTATTATTTCAATAATCATTCTTTTCATCTTCTTAACTCTATATGCGTGTTTTTGCCACTTTTGTCAAATTTCCTAATTTAATTTTTAAAAGAAATGTTTGGTTTTTTTCGCAAACCCTTTGAGTGTTTTGTTAGATTTGTCTTTTGTGATCTCTCAGGTAAATATCAAAACAGAATTTTGCATGTACATGTAGGGATGCATTAAGGATCAAATACTTTATGGAAAAGATTTTCCTGGGGCCTGGTTTTCGAAAGTATCCTAAGATATGTCATAAGATATATCTGAAGAGAAATGTTATGACCATCTTATGACTATCGTATGATATGTCATAGAATGTGAGTCAAAGCTGTCCTACATGTAAGATAGTCATACCTTTGATGCAAAATGTACTTGGGTCAACGCTTTTACACCCAAAAAATTTACAAAAAGAAGCATTCAATTCTTAAATTATATGACAAAATCATGAGTAAGAAAAGGAGTCTAAATTTAATGTCGGAGGAGATTCAGATTTTAATTGAAGAAGTGGAAAAGAATACATCTTTTCTATTTAGCAGACTGGGCAACATTACAACGAACAGTGCCAAAAGAGAGCATGAGAGGCTGATTTTGCAAAGATAAATGTAGTAAAAGATGTCGTATCTTTTATGATAACCATTGGGCCATTATGATTCATGTCGTGAGCTGTCTTAAGTTAACGATAAAAGTTATGACATATCGTAACATCGAACACTTTCGAAAACATATCTTAGGACTATGACATGTCGTAAGACCATCGTAAGACATGTCTTAGTCATAAGATACTTTCGAAAACTAAGCACCGGATGGTATTATATACACTTGTAGTCACTCTTAGGCTGTCTTAGTGTTTTCTTTTGATAGTTTACACTTTGAAAGGGCATTATCATCTTTTGCTACTAAATCAAAGATTTAAATGATTATTTTGCGATTGCATACAGGTAAAAGAACTATGTGATTTATTTATTTAAAATAATTTCTGGTGATTTTAGTACGGATAAAGGACTATTCCAAATCGTTCCAATTTGCAAATTTTATTGAATTCGGTGTTTTTTGCACTAGCTAGATGGGAATTTTAATATCTAGCTCTGCCAAATCCTTAAATATGACGATCCCGAGAATTACACGTCGATGTATAAAATTTCTTGTAAAATCGCAAAACTTACTCATGTTACTGTACAGTCATATTTTTGGGGTGTTTCGAACTTTACATAGAGTCTAAAAGGGGTCGGTACACAACAATTTCCCACAATTTAACGTTGGACGTTTTATTACACAATAATAACTATATAAACTTTTTTCAAATATTGAATACGCAATCAAATCTCTTTAACTTAATCCATGTTTGATTTGTGTTGAAGGCAATTGATTGGATAACAGTTTAATGTAGGAGTGGCTATATGTCGTTTTTCTCTAATCAGCTATCCTATTGGACAAATCTGTTGTGCGATGATGCTTGAGCACTTGGAATGACATTGTAATAGTTTGTTTTTGACAATTTATATAAAATTGATGTTGTTTTTACTGTGGGCTTGTTACCAAAGGGAACTCGAACATAAACAAAATAACTCAGGACATAGTTTATGTTCACAATTCAAAAGAAAATCTTATTTGTTATCTTTAATTTTTGTTTTAAGATTTATAAAGCTATGCAAGTTTTTTTTTTTTTATCGACACGTGCCATACTCCTGGTATATGGCATTCATAACCAATGTGTATAGTAAATATCAATGATCGTGTTGATTAGAAATTACTAAATAGACAACGCTTATAAATATTAAGAATAAAGAAGTTTTGAAAATGAAATGTTACTATACATTTAATGGAAATTAAGACTCACAAGCTGTGATGTACAGAGGCACAAAAACGTTAAAGAAAAACAAACTTTTATAAAAAGGATTCATAATTATTAAAATATATATATTGAAAATCGCAAGTGGTATGCAATAAAGAAATATCACGCCATTAGAGAGGGTCTGGATGGGGTTTAAAGAATATATTAGAATAATGGACCAATACTAATACAAAATAAGGAATAGAGAATACTAGGGTGCTAAAATATAAAGAATAGATAATAATGTGCAAAATAAAAAGAATAAAGAAAATTACCTTAAAAATTAAATAATACAGCAAAAGGACACCCAATCCAGACCTTCTTTAGAGCGTTTTGATCGTTTTTAACAATACTAAATTAAAGTTACATCGTGGAACGTCTGAAAACTGCGCAGAGTCCAGGGTGCATTCAGGACTTATAATTGAATTCAATATCAAAATTAAAGTAAATCATTCGATAGAAAATATTATTTTTTGAATTGAAATGTTAGTTTTAAGATTATAAAAGCAATATGTATAACGTTATACAGGTTTTTATCGGCACGTGTCATACTTCAGGATATGTCATGCATGACCAATGTTTATTCTAGTATTTCTGGTCAAGTTGGTCAAATTTCTCTAATAAACAAGTTTTGAAGATGAAAGAATAACAATACATTTGTTGGAAATTTAGATTTGTGTTTTAAGGATTATTTTCAGCAGTAAGATACAGTACGGAAACCCATTTAGGACTTCACAAAAATATATATTTGAATTTGAAATCACGAATTTAAATCGTTTTCACGAATTGATTAATTCGTTATAACAGATTAAATTCGTGATAACGAATTTTCGTAATTAGCTATAACAGTTTTGTAATTCGTAGTTCCGAATTTAATTCGTTATCACAATTTTCTGTATACATCATATAGATTATAATAATAAAACTTGACGTCTTTTAGGGTCGGCCCAACCCCAATTCGACAACAAGGAGTTTTTACAGAGATCGCACAAGGTATTCAACTTGATAAATAAAATTTTGATATAAATTGTTCTTCGCAATACATTTTGATATATTTTCAAGAAACGTTTTGTTTTTTTGTTTTTCTGTTGTTGTTGCTATTATTAAACTTGGCCAGGAAAATGTCAGCATTATTTTCATTGGATTGAAAGTTTAAAGTGGTTTGCGTGAATTAATATTGTTTTAAATCTCATTTATATCCAGTTTTCTTTCTTAGACCGGGTTCATTTTCTTTCGGTTTTTAACTATCCGTTAGGTTAAATAAGTAAGCGTAAGTTATATTTCCATAATAATCTGGTTTTATTTAGTAATACATATATTTATTCTTGAAACGAGTTTTATTAAAAAATTAATTACACTTAACTAAAATTTGAACAATAGATTTGTCAACATTTCGATTTTTTCGTCTGTCTAACTTAGTTTGGTCCCGAATATACATGAAATACCTGTTACTGAATTAACGCAAACAACAGATATCCACCAACCCATCTGCAATTGCGCTATCCTCTGTTTAATACCCGTCATAAGAGTATAACATTTCCTGAAAAGGTTTAAATTAAAACTAAATCCTATACAATTTTGTGTTGCATTGGATCTCTTAATCACGTTTTGCACATTTCAACACTTCATCCTCGTGTTTTGTAGTCCCTTAATAACACATCCCAAATCCCACTTTCTTAACCACCTGTATCCCACATCCCCACTTTCTTTTACCCCATATATCCCACATCCCAAAAGCATGTCAACTCCTGTATCTAGTAGTGGTTGTAGTATAAACATTTAACAAAAGTCTCTGGTGGTAGTCAGTTGTTGTGTCATCTTACATATTTTACAATTGTTGACATGTCGAGATTGAATTGGTTGCACATGATCTGACTGTGAAAGCCATTCAGGAATTTCCGACATGACAGACCAAATATAGAAACAATATTTGCTACACTGAGTCTAAAGGTGATAGGATACCTTTACAAATACCATGGTTATGAGTATGTTTTATGGAGAATTTATCATGTTTTTATCGTGTTTTATATAGAATTTATCATGTTTTTTTAAAACTTTCCAAACATTTTGAAAGAGGAAAAGAGGTATTGGTAGTTTAAAACAGAGACAAAATTTCTGTCACATGAACTGCTGTATTTCAGTTGTATGTACGATGATAGAACAATTAATGTTTATCAGTTGATTTGTGTGTCAACATTATTATTCTACTGAATTAATTGTTACATTTCAAATATAATATAGTTCTTGCAATGTACTACTGGAAAATTATCTATCTAACAGAACAGATGATTTATATAAATTGAAAATAACAATTTAAATGTGGTGCGTTCGAAGCGCTTTTCTGTAGTTACCGTCATCGAGAACGCTCAAATCCAAAATATTAAAAGCCAGGAATGTTTAAATTTTTGAAGAAATATTTGACTGTAATTGTACTAATTTTGTTTTTCTGTGGCAATTTGAAGATCATTTATTAAATCTTGATTTTCATCCTTTCTTCATAAGTGTGCCTGGATTTTTATAGAATATATTCATTATAAATGAATAAAAGGAGTTGTGGTTTATATACGTCATTGACATAGCAGCCCAACAACAACAAAAATATAGAGTGCATTTATAGATCTATTTGGTTGAAGCACGTTTAACATACAGTTGTTGTCAGATATTACAGAAAATAGTCGAAATGTTAAAGATTTAGTCTTAAACACATAAATAAGAAAAAACAGGAAGGTCCAAGCGCCAAGCTACGGTGAAATAATGATGCAATTAAGATTTTAGACAACTATACCCAGTTAAAATTCACTGGTGCATTTCATGTCATTGCAGAGTAGATTG
This sequence comes from Mytilus coruscus, assembly GCA_017311375.1. Classification (NCBI taxonomy): domain Eukaryota; kingdom Metazoa; phylum Mollusca; class Bivalvia; order Mytilida; family Mytilidae; genus Mytilus; species Mytilus coruscus. The sequence goes on along the minus strand of CM029598.1, from coordinate 4,087,041 downwards.
ACAAAACCTTACTTTCATTTGACACTTTGAAATTGTTCTGCAAACTCCCAATTCACACACTTTTGCTGAATAAATTGAAATATGAATGCACATCACTTTACGTAACTCAGTCTAAAATAGGTTAAAATAATCACACGGTATTGTTTTAACACATGATTCCTCAAAGCCGGAATATGTACAGAATGTACGCCATTAATGTACCAACAAAATAAATGGAAAAAGTCACAGGAAAAAAAAGGTCACAGGAAAAAAGTAACAAACTTGCACATTTTGTACATAAAAGTCACAAAAACATCATGCACTAATCCATGTTGATGTCAAGTTTTAAAGAAAAAACATCAATAAATTGGTTATTTTGAGAATTATTTTTTCTCTAATCTGCTTTGTCTTTGAATCCTCTTCCTGTGACATCAAGTTGCTAAATTGAGGATCAAGTATATGTTAAGCATGCTGTTTCAGTGGTGGATTTATAGTATTTGTAAAACATTCTGTTTCAGTGGCGGATTTTAAGTTTTTGTAAAGCATGTTGTTTCCAGTGGCGGATTAAGCAATCATTACCAAAGTAAGTCTTTGATGTAGTCAATATCAGTATGAGAAACCCATACTTGTATTTCGCAAACAATGTAGTTCAATTAATGCAGTTGTGGTAGCAGTTGTGTTAGCATTAGTCATGGTCAATGGACTGACATTTTAGCATACATGTACACACATCGAGGTTTTCCCCTATAATGTTCCAATGTATATAATGCACTTTTAAACCACTCAAAATTGTATATTCAAAAGTGCTTGCTATCTATTCTGATTTGATACATTTTTTTAATAATTTAAATGAAAATGTCGAGTATTGACATATATTTGTAAAACCCACTTTAAATACTTACTTGTGTTGATAATTACATATCAGTATATGAGGTAATTTTAAGGGTTAACAAAAATCTAATGCATGCTGACATAAAGACCTTAACGCCATTTGTCCGCTATTTATTTACTGTTACAAGACAACACAGATTCATTCCTTACATGTTTGTGATTAAGTCAAATGCAATCATTGCGTTGTTAACACAATATAAAAGAGATATATATGTGAAAGTGACATCAATTGGTCCAATGTCAAATTTGTTTGGGTAACGTGTCAAAGTTTCCTCAATAGCAAATAGGGATAATTGGAGAATATTGGGGAACGACTATTTGATTTTCTTCAAAGAGGGAAGAGGTGGATTTTAAAATCAATAGCATGGCCTAGTAAGAGTCGAAAAACACAAAATGCAAGAAATAATTGTGTACAAAAGGCAAACCACAGGAAAAATAAGCCTGCTTAGCAACATATCTAGGGAAAAAGTCCATCTAAAACAATCCTTCTGTCTCAAAGCCTGGAATATCAAATGTTCGTCCAGTAAGATATAATTGAACACATCATAGATACCAGGATAAAGTAGTTCTCTATAAATTTTACTAGACTGCTGATAGAACATGTATCATATCTTGTCTAAACTTGTTGTGCAGCTGAATATATCATAACTGCTCGGTTTTCTTTTATTCGTCTGTAACATTATGTAAACCATTGGCATTTACAGTACACAAGGATTAATATAGTAAGAAATAAAGGATTTATATAGTGAGATTTTATATAAGTTCTTGCTTTAAACAATAAAATATTTACAGCCTGACATGAATATAAAAGGAGGAAAGTAAATGGTTCATAAAAATAATCAAGGACAAAACATATAGCATATATAGAAGTCGGATCATAAATTGTGCACCGTACCCTCTTATTAGTTTATTCGACCAAACTTGCAAATAGATTGGTAGTACAGATTATATTTATGTTTAAGTAGAAAGTTGGAACTTCATATTTTGACAACCATGTAGCCAGGTAGCCGTGAAATGATAAATTTAACATTCTAATGTAATCTAAGCCTGGAGAGAGACAACTTGTTTTATTATCGCTGGTTGCTACACAGGCCAAACGATTTCAACAGATATCGTATATAAAACCAATGTATGTTGAGTTCAATATGTTCGCATTGTCAACTGTGATCACATAGTTGCGGAACCTTGATGCATATCGATTGGTAGTACATGTTATATTTTGCTGAATATCACGCGAGATTTAAAGAGTGAAGACGCATTTTCAATGGAGGAAAAAATTTTATGAAATACTGTGTTTTATCAGGAATTTACACATGCCAAATACTTTTATGTGACCCATTAAAAGTTTTACACCTATATAATAACTTTTACAAAATACGACGAGGACGAATGGTGACGTGCGACGACGACAGGGTATGCCAAGTAAAGACAAGATGAATTTTAAATGAGCCAAAGTTAGAAAATAGACTACAAGTATAGCCGAAAAGAAATAAAAGCTATGCATGATGGAAATGCATTTTCCGAATGATTTGCAAACTTTATATCTCAAAGCAAATTTGAATAAGACAATATCCGTAATTTCATGCTAGTCCAAAAGTATTGACTAATTTTGCTGATAATAACCTCTGAAAATAATAACCAAGCAGCAACGATATTGATCCATTAGTAGAGATAAAATAACCAATTTTACTGCACCAAATGTACATTTTGATAATTAATGTCTTTTAAGTGATGCTCGAAGCAAACAATTTTAACAAAAAAAAAAAAAATGACTCATTTGTTAATACATCTACCTCTGATGAGTCCCACTTGTCTATTTTCTTGTGTATGTATATATGTAAGGCTCTAATAAATAAAATAACAATAAAAGAATCCGATTTTGAAATACAAGAAAGTAAAAACCATAATACTTGGTATGGTAAGACAAGAATATCGATACTGCAGACATGACGAACGAGCTATGGAAAGAAGATCAAGCAGAACAAAAACGAACTTATATCTGTATATCATTACCCACTTGAATAAACCAAAATATTACTCAAGATATGCATATGCAGGCACAGTTAAGAAGTTTGAACAAGTCTATTCCACATACTGGCAAAACGAACAGTCTGTACAATTGTTTAATAGCAAAAGGACAGACTATTGAAGAGCAAATAACAGAAAATGTAAGTTATTCTGTTTATTGACATTTAATTAAGTTATAACTGCTAAGACAGAAAATAAGTATGCTTTTTATATACTTAACGTGGAATATTAACGGAAATTATCAAAAGACGCCAGTGATCAATTTAAAAGGAAAACATCGAATAATGTTCTATTAATTAAAGGCATTATTATATTGATGAATCAGTGATGTATAAACATAAAAATGTGTTCCTTCTCTGCAAAAACATGGTTGATGTTATATAAACAGCTTTATTGGAAAGGTTATATATTGCGTTTCAATTATAAGCGGAAAAATCATTATATATTGAGAGAACAAGAGTGCACACGCTGAAATGTCTCGCCTTCTTTACTAACCATTGATATTATGTTGATAGTTCTAAATGAAAGCTTTACTACAACTATTACATAAACTTGACATGATCCAAGAAAAATGAAGTCAAGGTCATATAAACCAAACAAGAAATACATGTACACCTTACAATCAATCAATACACTAAATATAGTTGATCTATTGCTTATAGTTTCTAAGAAACAGAATTAACCAAAAACTAAACACTGACCAATGAATCGTGAAAATGAGGTCAAGGTCAGATGAACCATGCCAGGCAGACATGAACAGCTTACAATCCTTCCATACAACAAATATAGTTGACCTATTGCTTATAGTTTAAGAAAAACAGACCGAAACACATAAACTTAACACTGAAAAATGAACCGTGAAAATGAGGTCAAGGTCAAATAAAACCTGCGAGACTGACATGTACATCATAAAATATTTCCATACACCAAATATAGTTGACTTATTGCATATAGTATTAGAAAAAACCAAAACTCAAAACTTAACTTTGACCACTGCACCATGAAAATGAGTCAGATGATACCTATCAGTTGGACATATACACCTTACAATCATTCCATACACCAAATATAGTAGACCTATTGCATAAAGTATAAGAAAACGGACTGAAACACAAAAACTTAACTATAACTATTTTCTCCATTGTTGAAGGATATGATAAAAGATCATAACATGTCATTTTCATATCAGATGTATTATCAGCTCAAGGTTCTATATCAGCCCTTGAGCCGAATGTAATAATCTGATAGTATGTACTGTGATACATATAAGTATGTACTGTGATACCTAACAACTTTAAACATACATACATTTTAATCTTTTCAGATTTTCAACCTGACTTCAACTAGAAGTATATAGTCCTTGCTTTAACTCATCGTAACATAAAAAATCAATACTTACAGCAGGAGCATGTTTTAACCAGGTATTCTCTATGACGTCCATGTTGTGCATGACGTCATGTTCTTCACATCTGTATTCTTTTCCTACACAAAGTGTAGGTAGATCTTCAAAGGTGATTCTATCAGAACTACTCAAGTAATCCCCAGTACTGCATTTTGATTTAATTTTGTAATCTAATTTATGGTTTAATTTTTCTCTAACTCTTCAATTGTATTGCAAAGCCCTTCTACAATATTTCGATATGTATTTTCGTCTACATCTATCCATTTCCATATCTGTACGCATATTGCATTCTTTGAGAAGCAAATAATTAACTTCCTGCATTTTGTTTTATCTAAATAAACAACTGCTTTTCCTGCATATATAGCTGGACGTCCATCTGCATTTTCTTGCTTAACTTCACAGACTATTTGTTCTTTAATGTATTTGAACAGTATATGATTAAAGTAGGCAATCGGAAGAAATAAGAATTCAAGTATCAGCCATGGTGTACAGTGAATGTCTTGAACATTAAAATCTTTCTTGATGTTTTGTAGTCAGATGATTCTGTAATCATGCATGGCATATAGTATGAATTCATGGACTTTGGTTTCACAATAATGTCAAATTTTTCCATCACATCAAGTATATGAGATTGATATTTTCGAAATTTAACTCACAGTCCTTACTGAATAACGGAACCATTAAATGGTCTGCTAATTTTCCAGTATTTTTAAGGTCGTACAATTCAGTTTCTGTACAATTTTTTGTCATCATCACATACAAGGCATCTGAAACACTTAACTAACCAATATGGCTGTAGAATGATATAGTCATGTAGTTCCTCAAAAATATAATGTTCCCAATTTTATGCTGGTAATTCAGGAAAAGAAGGAGTTCGTCTTTTCTATAGAAATAGTCTGAGCTAAGTTTTCAATATGTTCTAATTTTCACAATGTCCCGTATGTTTTACTTCATTCAAATCTTTTAACACTGCTAGTGCATTTTCTAATTGAATCCACTTTGTGGGAAGTTCCTCAACAAAATACTTCATCTCTTTCGCAATTTCTGAAATGTGCTCCTTCAAATCTATTATTTCTTCGTCCTTAAGGATAACATTGGAAATAAAGTGGATCTTTCCTCTTTGTGATTAATCTTTCTTTGACGTCCAAAAGAGAGCGAAATTTGTTTTCATATTCTTTAATCTTAGCCTAAAAACAGAATGAACGATGATATATTTGTGTAAATATAGTGCAACTTCTTCAGGTTAGGTTGGATTTTGAGGATTTTGACTAATTTTAAGTATTTTTAGTCAAATACTTCCTCAAGTGTACAGGCATTCAAACATACTTCGCATTCAATTTTGTTTTTAGCGATGCTGATGGAGGTAAAGAAAAAAGTTGCAAGCAGGAGATCTGTCATTTATTTTGCTTTAATATACTTATTTGTCAAACATCAGATCTCATAGAACGAGGTAAGCTTAGTCAATATCCGTAATGCACCTCAAACGAAGAAAATCCACTATAAACAGGAATTTAAAAATGTATGCAATGATATACGACATAATGCTATTTTAAGTAATCGACTGAGATTAACCACTTGTGTTTTTTTTTTTTTTTTGAAGAGCAGCAGACTGTACAATAAAGATGACAAAAACTTAAGAGTTATTAAATGTTTTACAGATATGAATTTTCATAAAGTTCAACTGTGATAAAAGGTGACTTTTACTTGCTCAGCCGCATCACATTGGGGCCTTTCGGGATTCCTTATGTGTGAAATATCAAATCTCACTTCATACCCCGAAAATTGAACTACATCTGTGAATTTTTTAGCTTCGAAACAAGCCGTCATACATATCAAAGTTTACGATATGGACAGAGGAATGGAAGAAAATGCTAACATTGTTGTCTGCCTGAAATGAATTGTGCATATTAAATCAGTTAACCGCAGTAACATCTAAAAATGCAAGATAGGGTACATAAAAATACTTTTGTCTTCTTAATAAATAACTTGACATTGATAATTATAACAAAAGTCAATATCGCGATTCAAGGTATATCTGTGAATGTTTTAATGTATTATACATGTTATAGTTACTTGAGATAAGGCTTTTAGAAGAAATATGACATCTGCGCTGCTTCTTTTTTCTGTACATCAATTTTCAATTAACGTTTTTTTTTTTTTCTTTATGATAATTCTTTGCTGATACAACATATTCTTTCGCATCTTGCCCTTTCTTTTTTGTTTTTGTTAGAAATTATTGTGAGGTTTTTATTAATGCGAATAATGCGACATCTTGAGTATCGCAATAATAAGAACTCGCATTCTGATATCAAGTACATACATTTGTATGTAGCTTTTCTTAAAATCGCAATATTTAAACTTGCATTTTTTGTTCATTCTTCAAAAATCTCAATAATAAATGCACGCAATAATTTCTGAATTTACAGTAATCTTTTCCTGAGCTGTAACAATCACTGGTACAGACAAAAACCTCAGTAACTTTATCCAAATAATTAGACAATATGGAAGACAAATTTACTCCTCTGGTAACATCTGTTCGAATGCGTATTACAGTTCGAGAAAAGAAAACAGTATTTCACAGGCGCTTTAAGCAGAGATCAACCATTTTGTATACTAGATTTTCAATAAAACATATCATCCTTCTACTACAGCACTGCCTACCAGGCTAGTGATACCCTTTACAGATGCAATGTGTTACCACTTCAATATTAACTACATGCCCCTACAAATGTGTTGTTATCTTTAATAAGTGATTCCTCCAGAAAGATTATCAGTGCGAAAGAAACATCCTATACTAAAGCACTGCCGTCCTAGCTTGTGATACCATCTAGAAAAATATCAATACCAATCCAATTTTGGTGCTTTTCTAGATTTACCTTCATCAGTAACGCTAAAACAGAGACGTTTGAAAGCCAAAGATATGATAGAATTTGAATACGTTTTGAACTATATAACCAAAGAAAAAAAAATAGACTGATCCATCTGAGGTCAACATTGCCTGAGATAGTTGGACCCTGAGTTTCTCACTGAATCTTAGAGAATCAGTATCTATTTATCCTTTGAAACACATGATATTACCCTATTCTTTGGTGGGGTTCGTGGTCCTCAGTCTTAAGTGTTCTACGTTGTGTTTGTACACTTGGTTCCCTTTTCGTCGTCTTTCGGTTTTTTACCATTGAGTTGTCAGCTTCTTTTCTACTTATGAATTTGGAATGTACTCTTGGTATCTTCCGCGATTTTAAATATAAAAGTAGGAATATGCCACTGGTAAAACATTACCTAAACTGATAGTGATACTTCTAGAGAAATTATCAGTACTCAATTCTTATCATGACACCAATAACGCACTGCCTACCCGGTGGTGTGATACTTGTTACAATTTTCATTACAAAAATAACATCTGTCTACAATCAAAGCGCTGCCTTTTGCATAGTGATACCTTCTAAGAAAAATTATCATAAGAGTTGTTGTCGTCAATTGGCGATTTAATGGTCGCAAATGCAGTTTTACTGGCGATGCGAAATGGAGCGGATATTTGCGACCATCAAATCTAAAATGACGACGGCAACTCTTCAACTACAGAACTGTTATTCCCATTCTTATGTATTATAAACAGACATAATACTTTAAAACTTGAAGAATATCTATAAATTTGATTTTATATAGAAATTCAGCGAAAATTCATGAATGATTGTGGCTCATATACGTCATGGCTAAACGTGACATCATACAAATGAAAACATTCAAGAGCGCCACCTACAGTGAAAAGAGCGGAAGTTTGAAAAAGTCAGAGAACCAAAATATTGAAAATAGGTTAATTTAAACCTCAATGTTTGCTTTAAACTTACTATTTCTACAATTGTTCAACAACAAACAACATATTTCGAAGATGGGATGTGACATAAGCCAGTGGAGGAAGAGAATTTGTTCATTTTGTCATCAAGTCGGTAGGAACAAAATCAAATATCCCGCCATGTTGTTAAACCGAAATCGGATTACCAACTTAAAACTTTTATTGAGAATAACTTTGTGCATCAGTGTAATTTTGCTGCTTATTGGGGATGTTGAATTAAACCCAGGCCCTCCCCCAACAGATATTCGACCGAATACACGATTAATGTCAATGTCGCAATCAAAACTTTCATGGGACAAGGGAGATAATGATTCACTCAGTCGAACTCTTCAGGAAATAAGGTCAGAAATGACTACCATATCAATAAATGTGCTCGCTATGAAAACAGAGATGACCGGTGTAAATCAGAACATAGATAGACTAAATGATAAGATAGACAGTAAAATAGACAGAAAACAATTAACTTAAATCACGGTGATGCCCTAAAAACCACGTTGATCAACTTGAAGCCGTACAAACAACTTGTTTTTATGGGTATCGATGATAAACCCGTGATATAAACAGATCCAATGATGATATAATGTGTTCGATGATTCAGATCATCAATTGTCAACTCAGAAAGAGACATGGGTTGAGTGTGAAATGAAAATCAGGCTATTCCTAGGTTCGGTACTAGAACTGGGAACAGAATTTGCAGATAATGTACAAATTGAACATGTACAACGTGTCCATTGCACAGAAAGTAAGCGTCCGATTATTGTGAAATTCTTAAGCGGCAGGGAAAAGTAAAATCACAGAAACTTAGTACTGAAAACGGCTAAAGATGTTCTAAGACAAAGTAAAACATATAGAGTAAACGAAGATTTTACACCAAGTGTTCGAACAGCAAGGAAAAATTTAAGCCCATTCCTTCTTCGTGCAAGAGAAAATGGTAGCAAAGTTTCGATGCGTCATGATAAACTTTTGATCGATAGTAAACTGTACACTTTTGATGAGGAAACTAAAGATCTACAAGAAGTCACTAGAAAATAAGGATGTGGTCAAGGCTCACGGTACTGTACATATGACAATTATTTTAAATGTAAACCTGGCTCTTCAGAGAACAAAATTAAAATTGTGACATGTAACATTGAAAGTTTAAAAATTATAACGTTATATCGTGACAGAAAGTCTATTGATGAGATAGTAGAAAATCATGAAAAACAATTTAAAGATATGGTTTTGCTTAAATTTAATTGTGAAAACAAAACAATCATAATGGTATGACTTTATATACCCCAGAAAACTCTGTTCTTTATAGCAATCAGAATACTGAAAATGGTATTGATATTCTGGAACTGTCTCTGTTTGAGGTTGAATCATTGTATGATAATTATGAAATACTTTTGGTGGGTGACTTTAATCTAAGACTTCAGAATTAAACGACTTTGTCACAGAAGATAAAGCTAACTATATAACTATATTCCTGGTCTTCAATACATAATTAACACGATCACGACTCAAAACCATATATTACGCAGTGTAAACGTAGCAATAAAGACAAAATTACAAATAATTTTGACCGATCATTGATACAGCTGTGTTGTGCAAAGGATTTATATATATTAAATGGGCACCAGCAAAGTGATAAAGATGGAGAATTTACTTATGTGTGTTCAAGTGGGGCTAGTGTTATTGACTATATTATTTCTAGCTATAACCTATACAGATGGATATCACATTTTAGTGTACTTCCTGTTGATTTGTCAAAACATTTACCAATTTCATGTTGCTTAAATATTCCAGTTACAGGACCTGTTGAAAATGGTGACGAATATTGTAATGAGAAACAGATACGATTCAAATGGAACAGTAACAAAGCTCAATTGTGCAAAGATCTACTAGACAATCCACTTCTTTAGCATTTTTAAATGATATTTTAGATTTAATGGACAGCAATACAAATGATGCTGCTAATGCATTAATTTCTCACTTGCAAAATATTTGTACAGAAGCGGGATTATTATTATTGAATAATAGCAACAGTGTGCGTGCTGTAAACCAACAGGAATGGCTTGATTCAGAATGTGTGTCTATGAAAAGAGAAAAGTGTAAACTATTAAATGATTTTCGAGCAACTAGTGATACTGACATACTACAAGGATGTGCTAAAACAAAACAAAATTTTTACAAGTTGTGTGATACTAAACAAAACAACACAAAGAGAATAAGAAAACTGAATTATGTAATGCTGATAAAACTGGTGATCTTGTAAATTTTGAAATTGATAAAATCGGTTATAAGTAAATCTAATATACCTCGGGCAAATATTTCTAGTGTAGAATGGAAAACTTATTTTTCTAACCTTTTGAACCCTGATATATTAGATAAAGATGTAATTTTTCTGAATTCGTAGATACTTTTGGACAGACTCATAATACTGAATATGATTTATGTATTGAAGAAAATTGTTCATATGTAGACAATGATATAACTTGTGAATATATTGTAAGTAAAATAAAAAGCTTAAAATGATAAATCACCAGGTGAAGATGGTTTATCAGGGAATTTTATAACTGTTTATCTTCAACATTACTGCCAGTGTTATTAAGATTATTTAAGAAAATATTTCATACTGGTGATTTTCCAGAATGCTTGTCTACTGCTATTATTACATTGTTTAAAAAGGTGTTAGAAAAGAAATTGGAAACTACCGTGGTATGTCACTTTTATGTGTTATAAGTAAAAATTTTATGGGTATTATTTGTAACAGATTAAAATTATGGTCAGATTTGAACGAGACGAGCATATAATAGAAGAACAAGCAGGTTTTTGCAGTGGTTACTCCGCAATAGATAATATTTTCATTCTGTGTAGTATTATTATGAAATATTTATCAAAGAAAAAGGGTGTTCTGTATTGTGCATTCATTGATTTTAGCAAAGCCTTTGATGGCATCAATCGTGCAAAGCTTTTTTATGTATTGTTAAGTAAAAATGTACATGGCAGAATGATAAAGCTATTACAAAATATTTATGGCAACGTCAAAGCAAAAGTTATAACAACTGATGGATTATCAGAAACTTCCACATGTAATTCTGGCGTGAGACAAGGTTGTACTTTAAGTCCATGGTTGTTTGCAATGTATATAAATGAACTTTCAACTGAAATTGAGAATAGTGGTGGAAATGGCATCGTTATACATGAAAACTTTCATAACGTTATGCTACTACTCTTCGCAGACGATCTTGTGCTTATACCTGATACACCAACTGATCTACAGAGACGATTGAACAGTTTAGAAAAGTATTGTGAAAAGTGGAATATGACTGTAAACATGGACAAATCAAATATTGTTGTATTCAAAAATGGAGGTAAACTGTCTTAAAACGAGAAGTGGTACTTCAAAAATGAACTTTAAAAGTTGTCAGTTATTATAAGTATTAAGGAATATATTTTTCCAATAGATTGAAATGGACTTGCTGTTGCAAAACATTAAGAATGCAGTGTGAAAAGCTCTGAACATGATAAAACATTGTATGTATGGTTTACTTTTATAAATTGTTATTTGGATGGAGAGTTGTCTCATTGGCACTCACACCACATCTTCCTATATCTATGTGTAAACTCGGAACTAGAGATATAAATCTTGGATTTAAATTATTTGATTCTATGGTTGCTCCAATACTTTATTATGGTGCAGAACTATGGGGTACAGATAAAGTGAAAGACGTTGAAACTGTTCAAAACAAATTTTGTAAATGGTTAATAGGAATGGGTCAAAAACTAATAATCATATAGCAAGAGGTGAATGTGGCCGTCATGAACTATATGTAAATTATGTGTGCCTATAAAATATTTTCTTCATTTACAGTACATGGATGATGACAGACTATTAAAATTATGCTACCGTATGATGTTTAAAATGAATGAACATGGACGTTTAAATTGGTGTGCTAAAGTGCAAAGACTATTATTTTAAAATGGATTTGGTGTTGTATGGGAAAGTCAAGGTGTGGGAGATACAAAACTGTTCATGAATTTATTCAAACAGAAACTTAAAGATATAAATTTACAGACTTGGTCAGACTACATTGGTAACTCATCAAAAGTTAAAGATTATATTTGTAAAATGAAAATATACAGAAACTGTCATATAATCTTAGATATGAATTTTTTCAATTTTATGTTCAAACCATAAGCTTGCTATAGAACAAGGTCGGCATGAAAATCAACCAAGGGGAAAAGGTTGTGTATTTGTAATACAAATGAAATAGAAGATGAATTCCATTTTGTACTAGTTTGTCCGATTTTGGCTGATATAAGGAGAAATTTTTACCATTATGGTGTCAAAGTAACTGTAACAAAGACACGTTAATTAGTCTTTTAAAACTAAAATTTAAATACTTTGAAAAATCTTGCTAAATTATTGAAAAAGCTAAATGCTGTAGAGATGAATTTTGTCACTGTGACTTTATGAAAATGAATATACTTGGTAAATAAACTAATTTATTACAAATAATGGTCTATTAAAACATTTTGCAAATTAATAAGATATATATAAATATACATATATATACAAGTCTAAATTGAAAACAACGTTCAAACCTATGATTGCGTTGGATAAAACCGCAATTTTATACGTGTGCATGCAAAACAAATTTCTTGGTAGAGGGTCTAAATACAGCACAAAAAAACATTTTCCAAAAGACCAAATGAGTGAAAAGTATATTTTAACAAAACGCATTTGACTAGCAGGTCGAACAACTGATGTTCTTAAACCCTGCTGACTGATCACAAGATGTAACCAAATAGATCTTATTATTAATTTATTACCAAACAGAAAACAATAAACTTGCGAAAAGATGGTCTACCGCAAACATGAGGTGCAAAATTTGTACACCATATCCGGATTTCGATAATTTATGTCTCTTCAGTGATGTTAGGAATCGAAACGGTATTTGGAAGGCCATATAATTTACCTCAATTTAGGATAGACTCTTGAATTTTAAAAGAGTCAAAATAGGATGAACGGATCATATAGACCTGAAGGCAAATATAATACAAGCCAAAACGAAAAATATAAACAAGTCTAAATTGAAAACAACGTTCAAACCTATGATTGGGTTGGATAAAACCGCAATTTTTATACGTGTGCATGCAAAACAAATTTCTTGGAAGAGGGTCTAAATACAGCACAAACAACATTTTCCAAAAGACCAAATGAGTGAAAAGTATATTTAAACAAAACGCATATATATATATTATATATGTACAATATGTCTGTGTCGTATTGTTAAATATATGTTACTATTAAACTGTAGTTGACATTATAAATTGTGAATTTATAAATGAACCGTGGGCAGTAGGCCTGTTTTGTACAATAAACTTGATGTGATTTGATTTGAAAACGTTCAAACTGAAGGTTATTACGTTACATCTACGATTCAATGTTGGATTAAAATTTACATCAAAACGTCGGTTTTGTGGTAGGTGTTTATTTTTCTATAATGTTGATCCAAGTAATTCAATAGGGCGGCTCACTCCTTAGTTACGACATTTCAATCGCGGATTTGATTGTAAATTTTGCCAATAGAAAAACATTGCTATGTAAAATTGAATACTTAATCTCTTCCTACTTGCCTTGTGCGAACCTTTTAGAAAATAAACTTTGCACATGCAATTTCATGCCCGTACAGAATCATTGCATATCTTTCGTACCATTATCCGTTGAAAATTAATAATTTCTTGACCAATTAAATTACAAGCTTGAACCAACTTCTTTAGGACTATCTTCTGGATATATATCTCAAAACGTACATGAATATAGGTTTCTATATATATTCTTGACTTTCATATGATTGGTGAGGGTAAACCAAGAAAGGGCTTCAGACCTGATAAAGTGTTCTTGTCATTTTCTGGTAAAATACTAAGTGCTGAAAATTTCAAATTAAAAGTAAGATAGTGCTTTAAAATTACTGCTGTCTGACTGGCTATTGATCCATTGTAGATAATCTAAAACATATATTATCTAGCAACAAACAAACGTTTAAACCAAACACCCCTTATTGATATTTACTCCATGAACCAAAAGATATACACCTACTTCGTAATGTTATATACCTTATCAACCTTGTCCGTTCCAGTGCAAACCATTAAAACAGGTGGATATAATTTGTTTGCTGAGGATCTTTACAAAACAGTGAATACTATCAAACCAATAGCTAATGTAATCTGAAAAGTAAATAATAAAAACTACAAGGAATGTGTACTCCTTGTTTGTTATTAATGAACTATGTGCTGTACAGTGATAGCTCAGCTATAGACAATTAAGACAACATGACATGATTTTCAAGATATTGACGTATATTTGTCCAAAGCCATATATGTGCAGGAGATATTTTGTCACATATTATTTTGACAGAAGCAACATATGAGATTCTGCATAGAGCCTCAATTGTAAGCCATTTTATATGTAACAATCATATCCTATTCAAAGTATTAAAATTTACCCTACGATTTATTTAAATTGTATACAAAAGTTTGTTTACCACAAGACTCAGATTATAAGATTAAAGGTTCAGAACTACTTTTCATTTCATTTTAGAGTTATGACTATTTTTTTAAGGAACACAAACATTTTGAGAAAAGTAGCATTTCCCATTACTGCATACTAATTTGAAGCTTCTGGCAACCATTTATAACACCTTTACTCGAATATGTTACCAAACTTTTGTCTGGGCAGATAAAGCCCCAAACAACATCGTTTTTGTGTGTAAATCACATTACATAAACTGCGTAATAAATGAATTATGTATTTGACAATTCACTAGGAAACTCAACATATACCCGCACGACACTTACCAAAGAGGAAATCCTGGATAATCATAGGTCTGTTCTATGTTCCTTTGGAATTTCAACCAAAGATGAAGAACTGGATCTTCCATCACTGTATTGGATACGTAAACTACATAAGTGTCCTTACTAACAACGTTATATTGCTGGGTACTCCACAAAACCTCTTTCTGAATTATTAACATCAATTTTATAAGCAATCAAAGCCGGTACTTCAAAGTTATTGTGAATCTACCTATTTTAGAGGTGGCGTGAATCAGGTGTAGATACTAAAACTTCCAAAGATCTTTTAGAATGCTTACAATTTAAGACTCTTTCATTTTGCAATAATATTAAAAATTTTACTTTTACACAAGTATTCTTCATTCCAAACTAAATGACCAATTAAATGAGTTGGTCCTGCTTTGTTTCATAAAAAGAATGACGAACGTAGATACAAGTATCTTGTCTTAGGGTGGGATAAATCCTACTTTGTAAAAATAAGTCGGATTCAAACAAAAATTCTCTGAAACTGACATTATCAAGATGTTTGATTTGTTGATTGACATAACTGTTACGTTTGGAGGACGTGTTTTTCAACAAACAATCGGCATTCCCATGGAACTTGTTCCTTTATTCATATGAGGCTGACGTCATACAGAAACGTCTTAGGAAGAAAGAAAGAGGATAGCAGTATCCTTTAACTTTACTTTCCGCTATATAGATGATGTTCTCTCACTCAGTAATTCAAAGTTTGGTTACTATGCTGAACGCATCTATCCCATCGAACTTGAGATTAAAAATACAACAGATACGGTTAAGATCAACTATCTAATAAATTTTAAAATACTTTAAGCTGCAATATTATAAGAACTAACATAGCAAATGCACCTTTTTTCTTCAAAGTAAAATGTTGAAACTGTCATCTAGTTATCTTATCATAATTACATAAGTTTATAACACTTTCATGTTTAAAGACGATCTTTGAGGTTACATATCAATATACCAATTACAACCTTCCTTGGTAACAATATGGTGAGTTCTAAGGATGAGAGTAAAGAGTGTAAATATCTACTAGAAAAGGAACCATTAAGAGACAAAGCAAAAATAATCTATGCCAGCAAATTGTCACAGGCCTCATCCGGTTGTCCTGAAATGAGTTCTGTGAGGGTATTCGAGGTTGAGGAACAGAAGGACAAAAATTTGGATTGGGCTTCACAAATAAAACAAACGTCTTTGACAAATGCAAAACACTTATTTGGTTCGGAAATCTATTACAGGCAAAAGAACTTGTAATAAAGTTGATGCATACACTAGTGCTGCTGATGAAATAAGATCTGGTGGCCAAGGATTCATTAAACAATAATTTCTTACTATTCTACAGATTTGTAGTGTTTTTCTCAAAACTCGCTCAGCAGGACAGAAAATTATACAGATAAGAAATAATGAAGATGTAAAACAAAAATAAAAAATGGAAAAGGAAATTCTTATTACCATTGATATTTAATCCCAATTCCAGAGTGTATAATTAATGTGTAAATAAGATACCATACAGCCTTAAATATCGAGCAAAATCCAACCGTATATATAAAAATAAGGAGATATGGTATGATTGCCCATGAAACAACTATCCACCAAAGTTCGAATGAAGTGGATGTAAGCAATTAAAGGCATCCGTACAGCCTTCATAAATAAGAAAATCAAATATGACAGACATGAACCAACCACCACCACTAAACTATAGGCTACTGACTCTGGACAGGCACATAAAGAATGTGGCGGTGTTTAACGGGTTTGTTACAAATCATTTGGAAAGGGCTCAACTCATAAGATCAATACAAAGCAGAACAACATCTAACAAAAACACAAACCGAACGTGGTATCCTTCACATCCCAAACGATAAAAGTACAGATCTGACATTACTCGCAGTTACTGACAGCTAGCTGACAGCTAGTTCAAAGCGAATAACAACTAGTTAAAAATCATGTATATAATACATAAATATCAATCAGTACGAATCCAACATTAATTTAGTGTAGAGACGTCAAAAAAAAACAACAAACAAACAAAAAAACGTGACATTGTGTAATGCCGAAATATAGATTGTAATACCGTGAATGTGCATATGTTTATACCAATGATATTTTGTATGGTTTTAATTTGCTGAAGACAAACTCAATATTCATACCAACAAAAAAAAATATTCAAAGATCTAATTACAGTGTTTAATTTGTAACCTTTAGTATAAGTTTATTTAAAGGATTTACCCTGATCATATCTAAATGTCCGGGCTCGGTAAACAACATCATCGTTAACATTAGGATGTGCTATTCCTTTTGAAATACGTTTTCTACATGTACAGGTACAGCCAAACTTCAAAACCAAATCTTTGTATCTATTGAAGCATATCTTGGTCACTTCCATGTAGAAGCAGGGCATTACGATACCGAACTGAAGTACTTTAAGTTACGAATAGCAAACTATAAGTCTTGTTTTGATATTACGTAAGTATAAATTACACAGTCTATAATATAACCAGCTATACTTCAGAGATAAGATTATCTTAGTTGTATTTGGAAAACCCTTTTTGCAATTTCTTGCACTCAATGCTCTTCAACTTTATACCTTATTTGATCTTTTAACTTTTGTTATTCGATCGTCACAGATGAGTCTTTTGAAGACGAAAAGCGCTTCTGGCGTATACAATTATAAACTTGGTATCTTTGGTCAGCGTTTTTGTAACTCCGACATTATGAACGGAGGAGAAAAAGGTTAATTTCACAATGTTCAGAGAAATGGAATGAAAATACATAAAGTATGAAAGAAACATTGAGCAAATTGATGTTAACCCCAAAACATACAGGAAGCTATTAAATCAAATTCCATGTATAATATCTGTATGATTGAGTCTATAATTCCTAATTAAATATACATGATAAAAGAGTGGCAAATAATACAAAGGGACATTCAAAACCAAAAGTCGAAATCTAACTGACAATGCCATAATAAAAATGAAAAACGACCAAAGCCAAACAACATGCACAAAACTCAATTCCGAAAACTAAAGACTAACACGACACTAACCCCACCAAAACTGGATGTGATCTCAGATGCTCCGGAACGGTAAGCAGATCCTGCTCTATATATGGCACCATTTGTGTTGTTCGTGTATCATAAATGATATCAAAGAAATAAAGGAAAACACTCTTTTAAATCCTGTAGTTTGTGTCCAGCAGGGGAATTTATAGCACTTGCATTATATTAATTTGATGTTACAATTAGTAAAAGGTTTTCAACAATTATAATAGCTTTATTCTTTTGTTGATGTTGTTGTTAACGAAACTGTGCTCCAAAACAAGCAGAATTATAGAGGTGTACACGCAATATGAAGCAACCAATGACAAACCACCTTCAAAAGCCTGACAGATAATTTTCAATTATATCAATTAAAAGACATGTATTTAAACTTAAATTCGTTGATGACATTTTCCTTAAAACCATTATGATCTATTTATGTTGCTTTAAAAATCTAACCTCCAATGGCATCAAAATTGCAATCCTCTCCGATAACTTGAATATCATCCTCTATATCAGCAACAATAATATAGATTGCATGGGGAGTAAAAATGTCTGGTGGGTGGCATAATAGTCCCTTTGGCCAGCAAAATCCCAAATGCCACATTCTACAAGATCGTCTGATGTCATTTGGCCTTTTTGATTTTGACACTCAAGAGAATTTCATTCATATTTTCTTTCATGGCTTTAAATATTACTTCAGGTTTTTCTGAAATTTTTGGTCTTTATTTTGTTCAGAATCTTGTATATCTGTTTTTTATGTTTTTCCAAACTGTTTTTTCTCTACTCGAATCAACACTGTCTGCTACGTTCAATGTTTTGTCCTCTGAGTTCTTGCTTGAAGCAGCTGAAATGTTCTTTATATTTTGTATATTCTCATTTATCTGAGGTGTTAATGGTTCAGTTGCAATTGTTTGTTTTTCTTTTGCTTCTTGTTACATTGAAGTGGTTCGTTTTGTTCACCTTTTGTATCCACAAAATGATGTGCAGCGTTCGATAAATTTTCTGTAAACTGATGTTTTCATACGGAGGTGACTGAGGATTTTCTTTCCCGTTAATAGCCTGCAGGATCCTATTTATTCTTTTTCTCCTTTCCGGTTCACCTAAAATAGAGTAAAATGAAAACTCAGAAACCTGACAGAAATAAACACACGAACATCTGCGGTTGGGATTTTCTCGCTGCGTTAAAGACCCATTGGTACCTTTGGGTTGTTGTCTGCTCTTTGGTCGGGTTTTGTCTTTTAACACATTCCCAATTTCCATTTTCCATTTTATTTACAAGTTTGCTTCAATCCTTTGCGTATTAAAGCATGACATGTTTAAAGCACCTTTACAAATCTTGCAAAGAAACTATGTTGAAATAATCACTAATCTCTATGTCTTTTATTACTGATCATTTTAGCTATTATTTGTCTCTAACTTTAAAAGATGGTCTTTATATTTACAAATTCTGTCATTTTTTTTATATTCTATATTGTTGTTAATGTGTCGAGAATTTTCTTTTAAAGAGCAATGAATTTTCTAAAGAAACACCTGAATTATTTATGTTGGTATTTAATTAATGTTGTATTGGTAATAACTTTTGTTATTTACAATAAAAATGTCACCATTTGATGTTTTTTGACTACCACTGGATCAATACCTCCACTAGTGTACTGTTAGTTCCCGTAGTACGTCGAAACTGGCATTGGAATATTGGATATTGTTTTAATTAAATTTGTCTAGATAGCACTTAAAGAATTATGTTAAAATTACAGAATATGCATTTGCATCTCCTCATTCATATCTCAATCGATACGTTATGCTCGTGCATGTTCACACTATACGGAATTCATATACAGGAGTGTGCTCCTTACGCAGAAACTGCTCCAACAGAGTTATGATGAGGAAAGATAAAATTGACACTCCGTAAATTTTATGGACACCATCACGAATTGGTTGATCAATTCGATGTGTCTGTGTCTAAACTAACTAACGACATTTTATCACGTCTTAGATTGTGGTTTACCATCTACGTCGAGTGGTCTGCTCAGTATCGAACGTGACCTATTCCCGAATATGGCTGTTCTGCCGAGTATGAATTCGCATTGCTATACGATTTGTCTCGGTATTTATATATTCAACATTCATGATGTTTCTTTTGTAAGTCCTAATCGATATTTTGTTATGTCTTATGTTCGCTGTTGGAGACGACTTGGTTCGGAATTTATATATCATGTATATCCGTTATTTTGTTGATACGTTCTTGTACATGTGGGTCGGGTGGGTCATTTTGTGCTGAATTGTTGTCTGTTTATTTCTTTTGTGGTTTGAATTCTGTATTTTCGGTACATTTCACATGTCTTATTTGTCAGTATAGTCGAGTTACTCGTGGTTTGTCTACAGGGTTTTTGTTTTATGTTGGGTTTTTCATGTGTGTTTAGTGTTTGGTCTTACATGATCATTCTATTATCCTTGTCATGGTTAGAAAATACATAAAGTAACACCATTACAAAGTCAATCCCAATTTAATATTCTTGTACGTGTCTATAAATAAAACAAATCTATTTTATTTTAGAAATTTACCTGTAATAATATAAACGTCACAAAAATACGTCACTTTTGTGACGCAGTTTATATTTCGTTTGTGGTGTTCTGGTGTGCTGTCGTAAATTCATGGGGAGGTCTGTTGTTTTTGCGGTTTACATGTTGAAATGTACTATTATATTGTTTATTTATGTATTTCTCTGTGCTGAGTGTTCTTGCGTTTGTTTGTACTATATTCCTGTCACGTAACGTTGTCATTTTAATGGTATTTTGAGCATTGCCATATAAGCGGAAGGTTTGGCTAGCCATAAAACCAGGTTCAACCCGCCATTTGTTCTTAAAATGTCCTGTACAAAGTCAGGAATATGGCAGTTGTTATCTACAGTCCGTTTCTATGCACGTTGGCGTTTCCTTTTGTTGTAGTTCAGTGTTTCTGTTGTTCCGTTGTTTTCCTCTTATAGTTGATGTGTTTCCCTCGGTTTTAGTTTGTTACTCGGATTTGTTTTTGCTTAATCGAATTATGACTATTGAACAGCGGTATACTCCTGTTGCCTTTATATAGCTCTGATCTCTTGTCCGGTTTTGCTACAGTTTTGGTTCTTTTGGTTGTATCAGGTCTTTTCGTTGCTTTTGGTTATCAAATTTTCATATTTTGTGACCTCGATAATTTCTAAGAAGACATTAATCGTTCAAGGGTGCATCTGATATAAACGATTGGTATCGTTAATGTTATAATTACCACCGGGCGATACCACTGCTAAGGGCTCTTGAAAATACAGATATTATTTTTATTGAAATTCACTGTAACATTAAATTTTGGAAAACATGTAAGATAAGTAATGGATCTCCCTCAAATATAGCTCTAATTCTTTGTCCGGTATGGCTCTTCTGTTGTGTCTTTGTGGTGTCATCAACTATTAAACAGTTGTACTAGGTTTTGGATTTTCGGGTTTTGATAATATGAGTAACGTTAATTTTATTCATTTCGTGGTTGAATTGTACGACAATGTGTAATCCATACTTGCTATGTGAATCACAGTAAATACATTTCTAAAGCTACTTAAATTCAAATGTGTAGTCAAAACTTCATTCATATCTCAAAATGAATGACGGAAATACAAAATCTATACACTAGTAACTCGAATTTAGCTTGAACGGACAAAAACGCATTAACGGCATTTAAAAAATTAATGAAAATTGAATAAAGATTGACAAAAATTAAAATTATTTTAATGCATTTCAATCTATATCAAATCATTTTGATACCAGTCAAATAGATTCCCTTGCGGTCATTCAAGTTAATTTGAGATGTGGTTAAACTGCGTCAAACTAATTAGCCACGCCCCCGTTAAACGGAATCAAACTGATGTTAAGTCCTTTTAAACTTTAAAGTGTCCGCCTTTTTGTAAGGTAAATCACTCAAGCGGTACAGCATCCGCGTGTATCTATCGTTTTACCGTTCCGAGCGTTATCGATTTTAGTCAGAAAAGTAAAAATGTACCTCTTACAAATATTCACAATTAAAAGGAAATAATGACAAATACATGTAAACTAAGTTTTTTATAGTTAATGATGCCAGATTTTTAAAATGCAGCGAAAAGTATAATTAGTTCTTTTTTTGTTTGTAAACACGCAGCAGCTCTTGAAATAAAAAAAAGTGACTGTGATAAAAATAATTATTTTGCTTGAAATAAAACGAGAAAGCTGGTAGTTATTTAATAGCCAATAAAGGTACCAAACTGAACTGGCATGATGAATGCCAATGGATATTGTACGCAAACATTAATCTATATGAAGGTATTGTCTGATCAAAATGTAATTTCGTCGAGAATATGCAATAATATTTGCCACGGTACGTTAAGCAAATTTAATTGAACCAATTCCGTCCCGAACTTTTAAAATTCACATTAAAACATATCTTTTTTATTTTGGTCTAATTCACCTGGAAAATTAAAATTTCGTTTAGCAGAAACAGTTTTAAATGCGCCCCGTACTCGTATACCGGATACCAAATATACAGCAACACTGTTTGTCTTAAGTCTGATAGTGCTCTGCTAGTCATTACTAAATTCATACGTGTAAAACTATACAATTTACTCATCTGCCTTCAACACGAAGTCTTGGCTAACACCGAACAGCAAGCTATAAGGTGCCCCAAAATGTAATTTCGCCGAGAATATGCAATAATATTTGCCACGGTACGTTAAGCAAATTTAATTGAACCAATTCTGTCCCGAACTTTTAAAAATTCACATTAAAACATATCTTTTTTTTTTGGTCTAATTCACCTGGAAAATTAAAATTTCGTTTAGCTTAAACAGTTTTAAATGCGCCCCGTACTCGTATACCGGATACCAAATATACACCAACACTGTTTGTCTTAAGTCTGATAGTGCTCTGCTAGTCATTACTAAATTCATACGTGTAAAACTATACAATTTTACTCATCTGCCTTCAACACGAAGTCTTGGCTAACACCGAACAGCAAGCTATAAGTGCCCCAAAATGACTACTGTAGAACCATTCAAACGGAAAAACTAACGGTCTATATATTCGACTTTTGAAATACATAATCAAACAACAACCACTAAACAGCAGGTTAGGGCAGGTGCAAACAAATGCAGCGGAGTTCAAAAGCCCAAATATACGAATAATTCTCGAGACTTAAGTGACATTGTTTTAATAAGATCAGAACCATGTATGTGTTAATTTTAAAGCAAAAGATATAAGTTTGTAAGAAAAATATTGACGCACCAATTCTAATAGCTAAGAAAATGTCCTTTTGCTAAACGTGGATAACATTTTAATATTTTGGTATACCTTATACTTCATAATCTATTTCTGAAACGACTTCTCGCATTGAACATGTATGAAATGTTTGCCACTGGACGTTAAACAACCATTAATCAATCATTCAAATTGTGCTTTAAAATGAATTGAGCCGCAAGTGTATCCATCAATGAGTGCAGTTGTTTGTTTGTCCATTTAACATATACTGAATTTGTTTTGTCCAGAATTATATTCCTTAGAAGAGTTCAAGTATGTTAATAAATTCATAGGGTATCATGTGCTAGTTGAAATTTTCAGTGAAATCATTATTGTGTGTCCAACGTTCTTTCATGCATATCAAATATTGTATCCACATTTGCTGTTCGTAGTCTGTTAGTCCTCGGTCTCCAAAATTTAGCACACACTTATGTAATGACCAATCTCGAAAGGGGACATTTTTTTTTTATTAAAGAAAAAATGAAACAATTTCTATATTCTGTCATTCAATTAACCGATGTACACCTAAGATTTTCAACTATAGATGTTGAATTAAAAAAAAACAATAATAAGTCCCAATGTATTTTTATGGCAAACATATCTAATGGGTTATTTTCTCATGCAAAATAATTATTTTTTCATTTTTCAAGATAATAGTGTAATCAGATATGTTCTTTGACACGTGTCTTACGGTTCACCGATTTTCGGCAATATCATAGAAAATCAGCAAGTGCCTAAACATTAGTTTTGAGAATGTTGATGCTGTATTTATATATGGAACATGTCTTCATACCAAAATAGATTACTCACATTTAATGTTCTTGCAAATGAAATTGGGAATGAAAATGGGGATAATGGACGTCATACTCAACTCCGAAATATATAAAAGAAACTAAAATTAAAATTGTACAAGACTAACAAAGGCCAGAGGCTCCTGACTTGTGACAGGCGCAAAATGCGGCGAGGTTAAACATGTTCATATTTTTTTCGAATTGTCTTTTTGTGAAATTATTCAGCAACAAATTAATCTATTTATTTCTAATACAATGAAACAAGATATTTAAAGGAAATAAGCAATTTGTCAAAAAAATAAAACTCCGCCCATCATTCTCTCTCCCCTCCCTTAAATCCAGAAAAGAATGAATTGACATTTTATTAAGAATAAAGGTGAAATCATAGATATAAACTGCTATTGTATTCTTATTAAGATCTACATTTTAACAGAATCGGGGACTAATATTTCTCTAAAAGCCCATGCATACACTAATATTTGTGTGTTTTTGTTTCAAGTTGTTTCAATTATCATTTACATGTACGAGGCTAAAAATGGGACCACCATTTATAAGTATATGAATTGGGTTTACAAATTTGAGAATTATGAGGAAACTAAGTTAATAAGAAGCGAGGCAAAAAAAAAACAACTAGATAACAGAATATAGAGGTGGTGTAACCCGAATAATTCAGTTGTTATATTTCGCTGATCTACGATTACTACATAAATTCACAATTTTATGAATGTTGACATTGATAGAAATAGTTTTTGAAAATATTTTATCGAACTTTAATATCGTAATCTGTAAAATTCAACGAGACTTTTGTACCTTTTCGCATGGACTGTCTCGGATATAACGATAACGCAAATCACGTGTATTAAACATGGTCTAGGCCTGAGGATATCATTTCATTATCACTTCCTTATATCCAATCCACAGACACGAGTCACACGACATCCCCGTATCTTCTAATTTTACTAGTATACGAATTACCAACACATTTGGCATTTACCAGTTGTTGACGCTAGTAAGAAAATGAATAGTTAAGTTCGAATTATTATTATTTCAAATGCAATAATAGAGGAGAATATTAATCTGTCGCAAATTCAAACGCATCAAAATATTGAACCATTTTATGGCATGAGTGTTTCGCAAGCTGTGGATTATTACGATTTAGGAACGTTTGACATAGATTTCCGATTCTTAATCCGCCTCTAGATTCAACCGGGACTGCACCAGCGCCATTTTATGAGGAAAATTCTGGTACTGAAGCGACAAATGGAAAACTCGAGCGTGTTGGCCATTCCAGCGATAAAACGTCAAAGGACCATTTTCAAATTGCAACTTGAGCAACATTTCATTTTGATTTATTATTGTTGTTGTTTTTTTTTTTTTTGCAAATATGTTCTGTTTCAAAAGTGACAGAAGTTATATTTATTTTTTTCGGCTACTTCTTGAAATTTAGGAGTGGACATTATATTTTTTGTTCTCTTGCCTGA
Organism: Mytilus coruscus; assembly: GCA_017311375.1. Taxonomy (NCBI): domain Eukaryota; kingdom Metazoa; phylum Mollusca; class Bivalvia; order Mytilida; family Mytilidae; genus Mytilus; species Mytilus coruscus. The sequence continues at coordinate 4,061,435 of CM029598.1, read as the reverse complement.
CGGATAAAATCTGCAGAAATTTCCTTTAAATCTGTATTTTTTATTTGAAACCTAATAAAATTGACATTGGTGTGTGTGGTTTTTGTAGGCGTCATCTTTTCCTAAGGAGGCGGAGCTTACCCATGCAATATTGGTTCTAGTGTTGTTGGTTATTTCATGGCTGTTTTCTCATTGAGTTATATAGGCCCATGTGACCTTTCATGCAATATTATTTGGTTGCTTCAATTTAGAGCATACATTATTGTACATGCTTGTCGTCTCTATCTTATTCCATAAAAGATCAAAGGAAAAAGAAGATTCATGTTACAAGTTCAAATTATTATTATTTCAAATGTCAAAAACACTTTGAGTATTATAACAGATCATCTAAAATCAAACTAAATAATTAGAAGTATCACAGCTCAGATCGACCAATGTCACTCGTTAGAACTTATAACTTATTGAAATACTGACACATTGCTTATAGTTTGCCTAACGCTAATTTGAATCATAAGATATTACTGATTTAAAACTTGCAGTATCAAAATTGAATGGCATAAATTAAAAGAAATACATTGTGTATCTAAAGTATTTCCATCATTCCGGATGACCCTAATAATATTTACCTTTCAAATGATTTTTCTACATAAGGTTATATCTCTTCTCTCTGGTCACTAAATTGCCCTAAAGCTAAATGTCACCGTCAGATGTATAGTAGAAGGCAAAAACGCTTAGTTGTTAATTTCTGTGTTATTTGATCTCTTGACGAGAGATTATACCACATCTCCTTATTTTTAGATTTGTTTGTGTTCAATGTGCAAACAATGCAAAACATATAGTATCTTTAAAATGAAACGGTGTGTAGATATACCGCAAAGGACGTCTTAGTGCACTAAGGACACTAAAACGATGTTTTAAGACCACAAAGAACATGGATATAAGAGGATATGAGTATATAATTCATAAATATAAAGTTTGGTATCAATAGATATTGTAATTTTGAAGTAAAATGACTTTTAATCAGCGCGTGCCACTCGGCACGTGACCAACAACTTATTGCAAATTCCCAATCATTAAGTTCAATCAACCATATCCAAATAACAATCGTCTTTTGATCGTTACTAATTGATTAATGATAGTTGTTGAATAAAACTAACGATTTAGGGTGTTATAATTTCAAGCTGATGAAAGAAAATTAAAATTGAATTTTATGTTTACTTTGCCTTTGTTTTATTTTGTTTTGAAGGAAATTGCTTTAATAAACTTGTTTTTTTTTTTAAAGAAGCCAGTTTTGAGATAGAAATTGAGAAAAAAATGCTTCTGATTTCATTTCCACATTTACAACTCTATAGTTTACATACTTTCATTATACCTTGAAAGACATTTGAGAGTAAAACATATTCTTCAAAACCCGATTATAGAAGTGATATAGAAAGACAAGAGGAAATATTATTTTCAAAAGAGAATTAATAATCATATTAAATTGTCTTCTATGAAAGATACCTTATTACGGATGTCATTGTTTTTATTGTCATTCTCCACCATATGTGTATTTTATATAATTATAAAATTCAATTATGTCATTGATATAACGCTGATGCATTTAAAAATAATGTAAACCATACATTCTTGCTTGTAAATAAAACTCTTATAATATTATCCTTAGTAAATCTAGTATGTGTACCCATTAACAGTATTTCGGTTGAACAAAATTACCGTTCTATAACTAAAATTTGGCCCAGTGATTTCAGAGGAGAAGATTTTGTAAAAGCTAACGATGACGGACGCAAGGTGAGCTAAAAATAAGAGTAGGAAATACGCTATTACATAGAAGTAAAAATATAACAGACAGAAATACAAAAACACCATATAACTGCATTTATCATGTCTATAAAATATTTCAGGTCTGTAAAACATCACTATCAATCAAGCATATAAAAACAATTTCTTCTACTTAGAATATTACAGCAGGTCTTGTCAACCACACTAAAAACAGTACTTTTAAAAGATGTATAAACTTATCATCATTAGATAAAATACTAAAATCACCATTACTTCTTTTAACTTCATAAAATAAACGTTCACGTAAATCTGCATATAAAGGACAGTCTAATATAATATGTTTCTCATCTTCAATTTTACATGTTTAATCAGTATACAAAGTGGATTCTAAACGGTCAAGGTTGAGCGAACATGAATTTCTATCGATTACACAGGTGACACTCATCTGATAAAGGCGCGTGTCGATAAAACATAAAATAACTTTCTAATTACAAAGACCCCTCACAAAAGATATGATCATAAAATTTGAAATAATGTATTTTACAAAGTCTATTTCTATATGCCATGTCCTTTGTGACAGCTGTATCATTCCACCAGGTCCTTAGTGCACATTTTCTTATTCTTAGTGCACTTAGGAGGTCCTTACAGTATTTCTACAAATGTGCTGCCTTGGAGCCTTTATATCAGGAGACTGAATTAACGAGAGCTTCTAAACACCACCTAGGCCGCCTTTGTGCACTAAGCTCCTTTAACTGGGCCAAGCCCATGATGGGATAGTGTTATGAATAAAAAATAAACGTACCGTCAAATATAGTTTTCCACAAGATATTATATTATCTGATGTTTTTTGTCAAACAAATCAAGCAACAAAGAAGCATGGATATTGAGCACTTGTATAACACTTGTACATAAGTTTAATAATGACAACTATCCATTTTGTTATAAAAAACATATGCATATTTTTTAATTTGAGGTTTCATATGACTTTAATACCGGCGTCACACATCAGCGTTTAGCTCCGACGTACGCCGGGCGTGTTAAAAATCATGTACGCTGCCAACACGCTAGTAATTTTGGATGCATTCAACTTGTCAATCATATCTGTATTGTGGTACAACGAGCTTTAAGCGTGCATTGTGCGTACGAGAAGCGTACATAAGCGTGTATCGGGCGTTCAAGTAACGGATGGTGGCGTATGTATGGCGTTTGTCTAACGTAGATGGAATGCACGCTGGCATAAGATCAATACCTCTTTATCTCTTCTAATTACAAAAACACAAAATTATTATTTTTAGGTTGAAGTTATTTCTTAAAGATTTATTGATCAATTAACAAGATGATTAGACATTACACAAGAAGAGCGCGTGCCACATTAAAATAATAACATATTTTTTTAATTTTAAATAAGGAATCGTTTTGAAACTAATTTTTTATTAAGTTTTTGAAAAAAGTCATATTAATGGAAATTAGTTAAAAGTCAAAGTTCAAAGTCATAAATAAGTGTTCCGTGTAGAAATGTTTTGTAAAAGTCTAGTTTGTTCATAATTTCTCTATGTAAAACGGTTTTGGAAACTTCTTTAAATAAATTCGGACCTTCCCTTATCTGTTCACCAGCATGGCTGAAGAAATTGTTCCAAGATGCATTGTGAGGTGACACGTCCAGGTATTCAAGCGATTTCCTGTCGGACTTTAAAACTCTTATTACACAATTACAAGTTGGTGCATCACTTGACCTCTGAGGGTATTGATCAGTGTACACGGCCGATAACTCGTAACTTTCCATTTTGAAAATATCAGGTGTAATATACATCTTTGTCTTGCGTGTCCGATAGTGATATACTATAGTCATTACTTATACGCTTGTTTATAAATAACGTTTCTGGTGTTAAGAATGATATTTATGAAAATCTTAATAATTCCCAAAAAGATTTGATAAATTAAAATATATTTACATATTTTCCAAGGGTATATACTCGTTGTCAATAGATATGGACATTTGAAACATACACATTATAATTGATTTCACAAAATGTACGCACTTGTCGATCATTGGTTTATACGTCTTGAAAGAATGTTATGGAACTATAATAATAATAGATAGTCACAATTTAGAATATATACATGTATATACATGTTGAATATACGAGAGAAACATTTAGAACCAATCTGATTTAAAAACAGGTCAAAGTATTACTCGCTTTAATGTATCTCCCTCATGCAAAGCTCTGATTCCTTGCTCAGCTTTGGCTATACTTTTTTTGTCCTGATTGGGTTAAAGCTCTTCATGTTTTAATAAGCTTTGGATTTTCAAATATTTTGGCCACGAGCATCACTGAAGAGACATTGATTGTCGAAATGCGCATCTGATGCAGAAAAAAATGGTACCGTTTATGTTATTAATTTGGTTCGTCAAAGTTATGGACAAAGTAAAATTACAGATTTATCTTTCGGTTAGATTATTTCGAACAGTTTAAGAAATTCGTCATCATCACAATTGTTGAGTATAATCAGAGACATATGTCTAATGTATAATAATGTGAACATGGTTCTAATAGTACCTTATGTCAATTTTCCTGTTCCGACATGCATAATATATATGCCACTGGACGTACATTAATGATCCCCAAAAAGAATTTCTGAATAATAGGATTAATGATAGTTTGTATGAGTGTAACCATTGTAACCAATGTAACCATTATGTCAATGGGGTTACAAAACAAGGTAACTCAATTATGGTGCACATTTTGTGCGTTATATGCCTTTTCTGCTCTTTGGTCGGATTGTTGTCGGACACATTTTCTATTTCCATTCTCCATATTATTCAATTGGTTGCATGCATTTTGTATTATCTCTCTCTGATGTTTTCGCAGAATTAATCTAAATATTTTAAAGAAGACATTTAACTCTTTCTTCTAAAACTTTTAGCATTAAAACCTAATTGCATGAAATTGAATTAGTAATGTTTTATCAGTCTTATCACTTTTCGGATGAACTTTATAATATTGACCCAGGAAATGATTTTTGACAGAATTTTATATATTGTAGAATTCGTTCTTTTTATCGACACATTAATTGATTAAATGCTGTGCCATAAAATGTTATTTTTCGCGACATCAAATTGTGAAATATCGGAAAAAAGATGCAGCTTTTCGAGATTTAACCATTAGCTTAAAAACGAGAACATGGACCCACTCTTTTAAAAATGGCGTTTGGCATGATACTGTATGATGACAGAGACATATAATACAATTCGGCGTTTTACGTTTCCGCATTTTTATAGTACTCTTTTCCGCATTGTTTTACATTGATTTTATTAAAGGTTATTTACGTTTCCGCATTTAAATTTTAATGTATCCCCCTTTACTCACCAACTGGGTGGAAGTAGGACTTCGAGCAGGATAAGTCTTTATGACTAAAATGAAACTACAAATGTATCAACTTAAAATGATGAAAATCACACATGGTCATATATCAATTAAAGTCAAAGTTCAACACTAAAAGATTATATATATTTTAAGCGTCAGTATACTATTATACAGTACACGTAGCACAGTTTAAAGCGGTAAACTTGTAGCCAACTGACTTTATAAAGTCTAACCTCGTATTCTATTCTCTAGCATAATTGACAAACTGTTCGGATACGAATTCAGCATGTTCGCGATCACTTTTACGAACTGTGCTATTGCTGATAAAGACCGAATTTTGATGTAAGTTGTTGTTTGGATCTTCTGCAAAACGTCCATAAAATAAATATAATTGTGTGACATGCATAGAACTGGGAGAAACGATTCCGGCCCAGTTGTGGTTCTTTTGGTTTCTGTGTCGGGAGGAGATGACCATATTTGATAATAAAGTCTTATACCGATATATCATTATTACCATTTTTTACAGGTGAAATACAGGTAAAAATGCGGAAAAGTGGTATCTATTTATTTCGGAAAAGTAATGCACGAAAATGTGGAAAAGTGAACTGGATTTTGCTAAAAATGCGGAAACGTAATACCCCCATACAAATTACAATTACTATATGTCTCTGATGAAGATTATTCGTTCCAACTTTTATGAAGAAATAACCGACTTTTTTCAACTAGATAAATAAACGACAAAAATGCAGTTTTTTTTCTTCTAAAATCAATTTCTTTTAACAAATTGGATTTTAATAAGGATTGTTACACAAATGTAGAGCCCAATTTTGTAACGAAGATATACCTTATCTCTTTATCGAAATCCGCATATTTTATCTTTTGAAACAAAATTTAAGGAGACAGAAATGTGCAATCAACCGAAATTTTTAGTAAATGTCGAAAACTTCAAACCCATTTATCTTTAAAATTCAACACATGAAGATATAGATATAATTTTATTACATATTCAAGTTGATTTTGTAAAATTATCTTGTATCATGTAAACTTTCGTAAAAAAAAAAACACTGTGTTGTTGGTCGTTTGCCCATAATTGCCCTAAAGCTAAATGTCATCGTCAGATTATGAGGGTCTGAATGGGGATTAATTATTTCTGTATTCTATCATTTTAGGCAATTTTTTCTATCCGTTATACCTTTTGCTGATCATTCTTTATTCCATATATTCTAGTACCTCATCATTTTCTTTTCTATAGACTTGTCTGGTTATTTTCTGTTTTCTTTATTCTTTTGTCAATAATTTTCATCCACAACGTCATGTATAATGGAAGACGATAAATATTTTAGTATACATACCACCCGTTGTCAATTCTCCCCTGATATACAAACCACATGTAGTTATTTCTCACTTGGACACAGGACTTATATATATATATACAACTCGTCTAAACATCAACCCAACAATGTTAGATCTGTAAATTTGCTTTCGCAAATTTTTTGTTCTTCCCTCGCCGGGATTCGAACCCATGCTACTGAGATATCGTGATATATATATTACGTAATAGTAGCGAATGGAATTTTATCGCACTGGCTTGTTCAGTGTATTTTGATCTGACAACAAGAATACATTTGTTTATCATAATTTTTTACTTTATCTAAAATTAAGAATGGAAATGGGGAATATGTAAAAGAGACAACAACATGAAAATAGAAGGCCACCAATTATATTTGATCATGTTTTAGTTTCGAAAAAGGCAAAAACCATCGTATTTTCAAAAAATCTCTACAAGGATGATAAAAGTTTTAACGACCTTGGCTGGCTATACAGACTGAGCCCTCGCACGGTTGGTATCTAAAAGTTGTCGAATTTAAGAAACTTTATCAAGAGATAGGCTTTACCTAGCTTTAGGCCCCGGGTTTTAAAAAATATCTATTTAGGAACCAAATTGTGGCTTCTTTATATTTAATTTTGTCGAAGAGAACAATTACACAAAGAGCAACATGCGAGAAGAGGTTTCATTTTCGCTTACATTTTTTTTTTATTGAAGTAACTAATCTTTTGAGGTTACGCCACGGAAATATATTTCAAATGAAAAGGTGCGATTAGGGATAAAATTACGGCTATTCGTCAATCAGACAGCAATCCAACATAAACACAAGTAGGTTATCTGACTTTAAGCATAACCCACGCTGATATCAACTTTCTATTTTCTGAGTAAAATTCAACATACATGTTGGACTCTGAAACGTAAAATATACGAAAGTTTTTTTTAAGGTACGATACATGGAGAGTGCCATTCCCTAAATACATACGAGTCCACAAACTTTTATAATGTAAGGATAAATGAGGATCTCTTTAGAGAAACTAAGTAAAGATGCATGTTGAAGCAAGAATAATTTCCACACGAAGAACATCAACCAGGACGATCTCTCAATTAGTATGCAACTGTAACTAATACATCCATAGACATTAACACTAGTTAATGCTTTATATACTGACATTAAAACAAATACACTGCTCATATAAAATTTGGCATTACTTTCCCGAGAAAAGAATACGTTTCCGCTATAAGTCTACGTTTCCGGAAATAAATACCTTACTTTTCCGAGAAAATAGTAACGATTCCGGTATGTTCAGGCAAAAGTAGTAATATCTTTTAAAGTCAATCCCTAGGAAATGATGCACACAAGAGCTAACTGTTCACATTCTGGTATGTTGTGTGGTTGAGTTGCTGTCTCTTTTACGTCTTTATCACATCTTCTCTTCGTATATGTACGCGACTTTGATATCGTCATGCATGGACACAATTCTTCACAATTCGTTTCATTTTCGTATTTTGACATGATTAATATACAAATAAGAAGATGTGGTATAATTGACAAATTCAGTATTTATACTACATAACATAGGTGGTGTCATGATCACAAAACTTTCCAATAATTTTGACATTGATCATCAGTTATATTTTACTATTTTGTAAATTTGAGTTATTGACAAACAATCGCAGGTCTTTATTTGTAGCACGTTCCTTCGTTCACGTTTCCGCAAAAGAAAAAGTGTTTCCTTCTCGCACTTTAACAGCCCTTTCCCGCAATTATTTTCAAGATAATTTCATATAACACATTATGAAATCCCGACCAATGAAATTTATTTGAATATTAAACGTGGCCTACGAGAGCACCTAGATTAAACTTGGGAAGTTAGAATAGCCAATTATTTTTTTATCTAGTAATTATCGCTAAAATATGCCTTGCACAATTATATGACAGAAACATTTAATCCGACCTGCTTTACAATGTTTAAGTTACCTTTGGTCTTATCAACGTTTTGAATGCCGCAAATACAAAATAAGGTTTTTTTTTAAATATTTCTTTTGGGCCAGGGCCGACTGTGCAAGGGCTTAATAGCCAGTCCAGTTCGTCAAATGTTCATTTATTTCAAGAATTATTTTACATGCGGACATAACGAGAATCCTTTCGTAACCCCACTTCAATTTTCAATTGTCGTTTGCTGCTTTTACACAAATAACACATTTTAACCAGTGACCGGTATTACAATTTTACACAGGTTTAAAAGTTCATTGAGCTGTTACTTTAATTACAAGTTTTAGCAAGACGAAACTGTTTACTAAATGAATTCAACAAATGTCAAGCTCATCTATATCAATTTTATTATTTAACAAAAATTGTTTTAATTACAAGCTATTTTAAATGTCGGTATAAATGTTAATGTTTTTTTTACCAAAATATGCATCTATTAAAACTATGTACACAATGACTAATTTCTTTTCCTTTTACGTGCGTGTCGACATCAAAATAATAAGTACGTCGATATAGGAATATAGAAAAAGAAGAATGATAAATATTCAGGAATACATTAATTCTACGATTACAACAAGGACACACTTATACAGAAATATAAGTGATCATTTCACCTCTCAAATGTAATTCAAATCTATTTATTGTCTATTGATTAAAAACATCTTTCACTTCTAAGTTTGTAATGAGCACAATTACGACCTTCTTATTATCTTTCCGGTTTTATTTTTCGCAAGTATATTTAAAAGACCATACCTTACTTACATGCCACGAGTTTTCATATCAGTAGGCAATATTGAAAACGAATAATTTGATATAAAGAGCTATTTTATTTTTAACAGATTAACACTTTGTGCTTTTTAAATCGTGCCTCAATATTTATAAATTTAGTTATATATCTATTGTTCATTCGTTTATCTTAATTGTGAAGCATGTTTATATATTCAGATTAAAATTTTTATTAAAGTCTCACCACTTGTATAACATTATACATTCCAATTATGAATATACATATAAAACATAACGTATAACATTAAATATTGGAAAACATATATAAAACTAACCACCAGTAAAATATCTTAAATCGATAACGCTCGGAGCGGATTAATGATAGATACATGAGGATGCTGTTCTGCTTGAGTGATTTACCTTACAAAAGGCGGACACTTTAAAGTTTAAAAGGACTTAACATCAGTTTGATTCCGTTTAACGGGGCGTGGCTAATTAGTTTGACGCAGTTTAACCACATCTCAAATTAACTTGAATGACCGCAAGGAATCTATTTGACTGGTATTAAAATGATTTGATATAGATTGAAATGCATTAAAAATAATTTTTAATTTTGTCAATCTTTATTCAATTTTCATTAATCTTTTTAAATGCCGTTAATGCGTTTTTGTCCGTTCAAGCTAAATTCGAGTTACTAGTGATAGCCATTGCATCGTATTTTTTTTTAGTAATCAAAACATTCTAAAAACACATATCCTCCAAATTTGCAAAGGAGCTTTTAATGATTTGTTAAACTTAAAGTGTATGCTTTTATAACATAAGGACACCAATTCATACATAAATTAATTGTGAGCGTTCCAGATGATGGGAAAAGCACTTCAGACCCATACACTTTATAAAATGTTTATTTCTCTTGTATTTCAAATTGTGACATTAAATATAACATTGATTAAATTTTTGTCTTACAAATAAATTCATGGAGTCCGTTTTCAAATGATTTGAACATATTGAATGGTAGACATTTACTAACTATTACTGTATGGGCATCTTTTTAAGGCTAGATTAAGACGATGTTTCTTACCTTTATTAACAATCCATTTACCATCTCTTGTTCTTATTTGACATGTTTTCTCAATATAAATTCCATCAGTGCTTCTTCCATCATGTTTACTGTATCCTAGTAATCTACGAACAAGGCTTGTCTTTCCAACACGATCTTTCCCAATAACCTGAATTCTAACATATTGTCTGACCTCTGTTCCTGATTTTATTGCCTCCATATAAGTTTTCTTTCGTCCATACTTATCTCTTTTGGAATATCTACCAAATAATGCATGTCATAAAGTAACAGAATAATTTTTGAAGTAAGCTGTAAAATTCGATAACAAGCTCTTCAATTAATTTGTTTCAATGAACATTTTAGACTTAAAACTGGAATTTGTAATTTCATATTCTACAATTTGTTTTATATACTAAACATTCATGAAAACATTAAATTTTGTTAAGTTAAATAAAGTCAACAGTAGTATACCCTGTTCAAAAGTCATAAATCGATTGAGAGAAAACAAATCCGGATTACAAACTAAAACCGAGGGAAACACATCAACTATAAGAGGAAAACAAACATGACAAAGGAACAACAGAAACACTGATAGGCAACAAAAACAGACGATAACATACATAAAAATAAATCTGTTGAAATCGGTACTGGACATTAGCCCTAAATTTAAATTACTTGCAATCAATTTTGGTTTCTGAATAGAAGGAAAAAGTGGTTATTGTTAGGTGTTTAGTCACGTGATCTGGCTATCGAGAAAACTACAACAAACGATAAAATTCTTAACGTGTGTAGAACTTTCTTTATTTTCTCTGCAGATAAACAATAAATATAAATGTTTTAAATATCAATGAATTCCATTTTTAAAGAGCTTTTCAATAATACCAACTTTATTTAAATCCGACAATTAAAACTCTGATTATCTGTGTATGAAGTTATAGACACCATTACGTTTGTGTGCGTGATAAATTATTATTGATTAGCACTTATTTTTATCTGGATACACAAGTCAGAAGCTATTTATAAACGGAACTCCGCTGGAACTGTTATCTGATTGGTTCCCTCGGTTTGATTCTGTTTAAAATAGAATATCTCTGCTTCATAATAGTGAAACCCCGAACATTCTAGCGTGTCGTTAAAGGATGTTACGGAGGTAATTTGTCGAAAATCGTTGTTTTCTCTTAAAATGAGCGTGCCAACGTATTTTGGGGATAAATATTTGAAAAGATGAATGGTTTTACTATATAGTTCAGTATTGTTTTATATATTGGCTTAAGAAATACGCGCGGAAAATACATTTACCGGGAGGTGATGACACCAGAATTATGGACGCCATTTTCACATGAAATTTCTCAACTTCTGTCTGTCATGATTGACGACTAACTATAAGGAACTTATTTGCTTGTTTGTTGGCAGTTACAAGACATTCTTGAAGTTAAATAGCAAGAATTTAGTTACTTCTTCTATTATTTGCACTTTGACTGGTATTATATTACTGATTTACTGAAATAAAGTACATTGGTTTACCACCCCTTTTTAAATTGTCATTTCTGTTATACTATTACTAGTAATCCGAGACAATTCTGTCATTCACAGTTTGTTGTGAAGTACTTCACTGTGAATCAATATTTCTGAAATAATCATATAATGACATATTCAAAATGAAATCAGAGGTTTATTATCATTAAATCATGGATTGACAGGTCAAGAAATTTTATATTTTGCTGTCAAAACTTGACAAAAGAATGGAGAGTAATGGATCTATGGAACTTGGATTTAAATGGGGACTTGACATCAGGGTTGCAACCTTTTTAAAGTTTTTCTCATGTTCTTAATTCTCTTTTCTTCTCTCTCTAGGTCATAGCAGATTAATTAATTAACAAAGTCAAAGGATGGAAGTCAAAGAATATTTATTATAGAGCTGTTTTAGGGTAATTGAATTCTACTAGTACTAGTACTATAATAATTGTTCTGTATAATGGGTCAATTGAGTATCTGATTGAATAGATCATCTGACAAAATTTTATTTTACAGCTTGATAATAAATGAAAATGATAATCCATTACAGTTTGTATTTCTTGCATTAGGCATTCAATCTCTTGTTTATGAAAATAAATCTTGAACTTAATGATGGTGTGGACTAGTCTAAAGATTGTATGTCTTTTTGTTCTAAAATGACTAAATGTAATCTTAATTTAACAATCTTGCCTATAATTATTTGTAATTGTCAGTTCTCATGGTACTTATTATTTCATGTCTTTGTGGATTATAGGACCCAAGCAAGTTTAGTACAGTTACAGTTTCAAGATGGATCAAAGTGTTTCAAGTTCTTCTCAAGTAGAGACAGTGTCTTGTGTTGAATATTTTGGACCTTTTTCTGAAAAACTTGGTATTTCTATTGAAATTGTGAATAAGTTCAAATATGTTGTAAAGGAAGTTCCTATTGGTTTTATTTGTGAATTGAGGTCATTTTGTCACAGTGAAGATCAATGTATTTCACATCTTTTGCTCTTATTGGTAATAAAATTTGTAACTATAATGAAAGCAGTGTAAGAAAGAAAATAAAAGATAGTGTAGATAAAATTAAGAAAATGAAAAGAATAGGAATAAAGATGTTGAAGGGTTTTAGGAAGTAATTTCCTGAAAGAAGGGAAGATGCAATTATTGGTTCTTTCAGTGATGATAGACAAGCATTGGCAAAAAGGTTGTTGATAAAACAAAACAAGTTGTAATAGAAAATAGGGTTTTAAAGAGGAAACTAGAAAACAAATCTGATGATTTAGATGAGTTCATTGATGATTACAATGTTTTAAAGAGAGTTATGAATCTCTTGTAATAAATTGTAATACAATTATATCTGAGTGTAATTCAGAAACAGAACAATTCAATAACAACAATGAAAAATCGAAAAATACTTTACACAAATTAGAGGAAAAATATAAAATTCAGTCTGAAAAACTAGACACTAAAATTCAACAGCTTGCTGAAGCTAAGTCTAAGTTTGGGACATATTGCATTAATAATCTAAATAAAAAGTTGAAAAGAAAGAATGAAAAATAAAATATTAACCCAAGATTTGAAATCAAAACAGATGAAAATGAACAATTATGGGAAGAATTGGGTGAGAAGGAAGAGATAATTTTGAATGAAGATGTATTAAGAGAGGATTCAGAAAAATACAAAAATGAAATAGATGATTTGTGGGAACATTTATTTGAAAAAGAAGCTGAAAAGCACACACTTTCAGAACAGCAGCAAATATTAAATAAGCAAAAGTTGCTTTACAAAAAGAGTGTCATTATTAAATAAAAGTTTGAGAAAACTGTTAACGAAAAAAATACTTAAAGAACAACATGACATTGAAATAGAAAATTTTGAGTATGAGAAAAAGATTTAAATGAGCAGATAAAGGGTCTAGAGAAAGTTAATACATTTTTAGAGGGTGACACAATTGCTACTTTTGAAAATGGTAAATATACAAATGAGGTTAGAGAATGCTGTATGCAGCTAGTAACAGAGGAAATGTTAGTTTAAATAATCTTCCTATTGTTATTAAATCTGTTTTAAAAATCTAACAGGAAATTACCAGAAAGGCTACCAAGCAAGAGCCTAATAAGTAGTAGACTTATGGTGGAAGCAAAAATGTAGCATGTAAACAGGCTTGTGAAGCCATGCTTACAAATTATAAGCCTACAGAGGCAAAAGGTAATGTTCTGCATCAAGATGCAACAACAAAATACCATGACCATTATGAAGGCATGCAGGTCACACTAAAGATGGCTCAAATCTATCACTGGGTTTAAGTAAAGTAGGAGGTGGTGATGCTGTTACATACACAAAATGTTTTAATAATATTATAGATGACCTTGCTAGGTCTTACTCAAACCAGATCAAGATAGCACTAAAGTTAAGGTTAAGCTTATTACCTCTATCAAATGTTTCTTAAGTGACCAATGTGCCACTAATAATGTTTTAATGAAAACATAGAAAATATTAGGAAAGATCTTTTACCAACGGTAATTGATAACTTTGATAATTTGACTGAAAATGAAAAGTCTGATATTACAAAATTGGTAGATTTGCGTGTAGGTTGCATCTTCTGGCAAATTTTGGTACAGCAGCTGATAGAGCGCTGAAATTATTTGAAGATTCTGTCACTGATAGTAGAAACCCATTTTCATTTGAAAGTGATGAAAGTGGTACGTTTCACTTAGCTAGAACAGCATCAAAGGCATTTACAAAATAGGTTCAGACAAGTCAGGAATAGGGCATTCTGGGAAGTTTTTCTTAAGGGCGAGACATTAAAACCATTTGGTAACATTTCATGGGCATAGAATAAAACTGCATTTCATGATTGTGCTGCTGTATACTTTCACAGAAATGATATTTTAGAGTTACTACAGGATTATCCTGAACCAAATGGTTTGTTAAAGTCTGTCCTTTTTATATAAAAGCCAAAGTTTTATTGCTGATGCTAGAGCTATGGGCATGTTGGATAAATTGGTAACTGCTCCTTTTGGAAAATATTAGAGCAAGAAGGCTCTATCTTAGATATAAATAATCATTTACTGCAAATGAAACTTTGTCTGAGTCAGTGGGCAGCTGATGGTTCTGAACCTTTACTGGGGCATTAATGTATGACGTCAGCTTGATGGACAAAGATGACCTATACAATGAACTTTTCAAAGAAACAAATGACCCCAGCTAGACACCTTTACCCAAATTGCACTTGAATTGTTATGTGCACAGCTGTAAATCATATTAGAAAGGCAGGCAGCAAGTCAGTTTCCTGGGAGTTCATATTGTGAACCATCAAAAACATTAAAGAAATGTCAAAATGTCCCTAAAACAAATGCCATCAGTGAACGGGACATGGCTATCCTTGACAATTCAGTAAAGGCCAAGCTTGCAGCCAAATCCTCCACTCTAGAAACTGTGCTTATGTGGACAAGAAACAAACCCTCTAAATGGCTATGTAATTTGCCTGTTAGTGAAAGGCATGCTGCTCTTGAAAGTCCTCAGAAACTTGCTCCTCAATACATTGAAATTATTCAAAATAGACAAAATATGTTGAAACGCAAATTGCAAATAAACTTGCAGAAAAAAAAGCAAAGCAAGAAAAATCAGAGCAAACTAAAATGACTAATAAGTTGTCTGTTAGTCGGGAAATTGTAAAATTTGGTGGTGTCTGGGATAAATCTCAAATGGAACAACAAATCAATACATTAGAAGCAAAAACATTGAGAGAGGCACTATTGGTACAAATAAAATTTCACAAAGTGGTTTTACTTTTAAAAGGTTCAAAAGAGCTCTTTCAGGAAACATATAATAAGAAAAATATTCAAATGAAGAATTACAAGATAACTTAACCAAAATTTTAGAATTAAATGATTTAAATAATGATGAGCAAGATTCTGTTTCTAGTGAATATGCTATGTCATACAAATCTGAAGATCAGATTCAAGAGTCTCTTCAATCAAAAAGAATATTTTGTTCTCTAAATATCAGGAGAAAGATTGGCTAGACAAATAAAGCAACAAAAAGATCTGGTTGGGAAAAAATTTCACAAAAATGTAGTGAAAATAACACTATACAGTGGTTTGATGCCCAAGCACTAGTAACTCGAATTTAGCTTGAACGGACAAAAACGCATTAACGGCATTTAAAAAGATTAACGAAAATTGAATAAAGATTGACAAAATTAAAATTATTTTAATGCATTTCAATCTATATCAAATCATTTTGATACCAGTCAAATAGATTCCCTTGCGGTCATTCAAGTTAATTTGAGATGTGGTTAAACTGCCTCAAACTAATTAGCCACGCCCCGTTAAACGGAATCAAACTGATGTTCAGTCCTTTTAAACTTTAAAGTGTCCGCCTTTTGTAAGGTAAATCACTCAAGCGGTACAGCATCCGCGTGTATCTATCGTTTTACCGTTCCGAGCGTTATCGATTTTAGTCAGAAAAGTAAAAATATACCTCTTACAAATATTCACAATTAAAAGGAAATAATGACAAATACATGTGTAAACTAAGTTTTTTATAGTTAATGATGCCAGATTTTTAAAATGCAGCGAAAAGTATAATTAGTTCTTTTTTTTTTTTTTTGTAAACACGCAGCAGCTCTTGAAATAAAAAAAGTGACTGTGATAAAAAAATTATTTTGCTTGAAATAAAACGAGAAAGCTGGTAGTTATTTAATAGCCAATAAAGGTACCAAACTGAGCTGGCATGATGAATGCCAATGGATATTGTATGCAAACATTAATCTATATGAAGGTATTGTCTGATCAAAATGTAATTTCGTCGAGAATATGCAATAATATTTGCCACGGTACGTTAAGCAAATTTAATTGAACCAATTCCGTCCCGAACTTTTAAAATTCACATTAAAACATATCTTTTTTTTTTTTTTTGGTCTAATTCACCTGGAAAATTAAAATTTCGTTTAGCAGAAACAGTTTTAAATGCGCCCCGTACTCGTATACCGGATACCAAATATACAGCAACACTGTTTGTCTTAAGTCTGATAGTGCTCTGCTAGTCATTACTAAATTCATACGTGTAAAACTATACAATTTTACTCATCTGCCTTCAACACGAAGTCTTGGCTAACACCGAACAGCAAGCTATAAGGTGCCCCAAAATGTAATTTCGCCGAGAATATGCAATAATATTTGCCACGGTACGTTAAGCAAATTTAATTGAACCAATTCTGTCCCGAACTTTTAAAAATTCACATTAAAACATATCTTTTTTTGGTCTAATTCACCTGGAAAATTAAAATTTCGTTTAGCTTAAATAGTTTTAAATGCGCCCTGTACTCCTATACCGGATACCAAATATACACCAACACTGTTTGTCTTAAGTCTGATAGTGCTCTGCTAGTCATTACTAAATTCATACGTGTAAAACTATACAATTTTACTCATCTGCCTTCAACACGAAGTCTTGGCTAACACCGAACAGCAAGCTATAAGGTGCCCCAAAATGACTAGTGTAGAACCATTCAAACGGAAAACTAACGGTCTATATATTCGACTTTTGAAATACATAATCAAACAACAACCACTAAACAGCAGGTTAGGGCAGGTGCAAACAAATGCAGCGGAGTTCAAAAGCCCAAATATACGAATAATTCTCGAGACTTAAGTGACATTGTTTTAATAAGATCAGAACCATGTATGTGTTAATTTTAAAGCAGAAGATATAAGTTTGTAAGAAAAATATTGACGCACCAATTCTAATAGCTAAGAAAATGTCTTTTTGCTAAACGTGGATAACATTTTAATATTTTGGTATACCTTATACTTCATAATCTATTTCTGAAACGACTTCTCGCATTGAACATGTATGAAATGTTTGCCACTGGACGTTAAACAACCATTAATCAATCATTCAAATTGTGCTTTAAAATGAATTGAGCCGCAAGTGTATCCATCAATGAGTGCAGTTGTTTGTTTGTCCATTTAACATATACTGAATTTGTTTTGTCCAGAATTATATTCCTTAGAAGAGTTCAAGTATGTTAATAAATTCATAGGGTATCATGTGCTAGTTGAAATTTTTCAGTGAAATCATTATTGTGTGTCCAACGTTCTTTCATGCATATCAAATATTGTATCCACATTTGCTGTTCGTAGTCTGTTAGTCCTCGGTCTCCAAAATTTAGCACACACTTATGTAATGACCAATCTCGAAAGGGGGACTTTTTTTTTATTAAAGAAAAAATGAAACAATTTCTATATTCTATCATTCAATTAACCGATGTACACCTAAGATTTTCAACTATAGATGTTGAATTAAAAAAACAATAATAAGTCCCAATGTATTTTATGGCAAACATATCTAATGGGTTATTTTCTCATGCAAAATAATTATTTTTTCATTTTTCAAGATAATAGTGTAATCAGATATGTTCTTTGACACGTGTCTTACGGTTCACCGATTTTCGGCAATATCATAGAAAATCAGCAAGTGCCTAAACATTAGTTTTGAGAATGTTGATGCTGTATTAATATATGGAACATGTCTTCATACCAAAATAGATTACTCACATTTAATGTTCTTGTAAATGAAATTGGGAATGAAAATGGGGATAATGGACGTCATACTCAACTCCGAAATATATAAAAGAAACTAAAATTAAAATTGTACAAGACTAACAAAGGCCAGAGGCTCCTGACTTGTGACAGGCGCAAAATGCGGCGAGGTTAAACATGTTCATATTTTTTTTCGAATTGTCTTTTTGTGAAATTATTCAGCAACAAATTAATCTATTTATTTCTAATACAATGAAACAAGATTTTTTAACGAAAGGAAGTATTTTTCGTCCCTTATATTTAAAGGAAATAAGCAATTTGTCAAAAAAAAATAAAACTCCGCCCATCATTCTCTCTCCCCTCCCTTAAATCCAGAAAAGAATGAATTGACATTTTATTAAGAATAAAGGTGAAATCATAGATATAAACTGCTATTGTATTCTTATTAAGATCTACATTTTAACAGAATCGGGGACTAATATTTCTCTAAAAGCCCATGCATACACTAATATTTGTGTGTTTTTGTTTCAAGTTGTTTCAATTATCATTTACATGTACGAGGCTAAAATGGGACCACCATTTATAAGTATATGAATTGGGTTTACAGATTTGAGAATTATGAGGAAACTAAGTTAATAAGAAGCGAGGCAAAAAAAAAAAAACAACTAGATAACAGAATATAGAGGTGGTGTAACCCGAATAATTCAGTTGTTATATTTCGCTGATCTACGATTACTACATAAATTCACAATTTTATGAATGTTGACATTGATAGAAATAGTTTTTGAAAATATTTTATCGAACTTTAATATCGTAATCTGTAAAATTCAACGAGACTTTTGTACCTTTTCGCATGGACTGTCTCGGATATAACGATAACGCAAATCACGTGTATTAAACATGGTCTAGGCCTGAGGATATCATTTCATTATCACTTCCTTATATCCAATCCACAGACACGAGTCACACGACATCCCCGTATCTTCTAATTTTACTAGTATACGAATTACCAACACATTTGGCATTTACCAGTTGTTGACGCTAGTAAGAAAATGAATAGTTAAGTTCGAATTATTATTATTTCAAATGCAATAATAGAGGAGAATATTAATCTGTCGCAAATTCAAACGCATCAAAATATTGAACCATTTTATGGCATGAGTGTTTCGCAAACTGTGGATTATTACGATTTAGGAACGTTTGACATAGATTTCCACAGGGTGTGACGACGCGGGTTCTTAATCCGCCTCTAGATTCAACCGGGACTGCACCAGCGCCATTTTATGAGGAAAATTCTGGTACTGAAGCGACAAATGGAAAACTCGAGCGTGTTGGCCATTCCAGCGATAAAACGTCAGAGGACCATTTTCAAATTGCAACTTGAGCAACATTTCATTTTGATTTATTATTGTTGTTGTTTTTTTTTATGCAAATATGTTCTGTTTCAAAAGTGACAGAAGTTATATTTATTTTTTCGGCTACTTCTTGAAATTTAGGAGTGGACATTTTTTTTCTTGTTCTCTTGCCTGACGGATAAAATCTGCAGAAATTTCCTTTAAATTTGTATTTTATATTTGAAACCTAATAAAATTGACATTTGTATGTGTGCTTTTTTTGTAAGCGTAATCTTTTCCTAAGGAGGCGGAGCTTACCCATGCAATATTGGTTTTAGTCTTGTTGGTTATTGCATGGCTGTTTTCTCATTGCATTATGTAGGCCCATGTGACTTTTCATGCAATATTATTTGGTTGCTTCAATTTAGAGCATACATTTTGGTACATGCTTGTCGTCTCTATCTTATTCCATAAAAAGATCAAAGGAAAAAAGAAGATTCATGTTACAAGTTCGAATTATTATTATTTCAAATGTCAAAACACTTTGAGTATTATAACAGATCATCTAGAAATCAAACTAAATAATTAGAAGTATCACAGCTCAGATCGACCAATGTCACTCGTTAGAACTTATAACTTATTGAAATACTGACACATTGCTTATAGTTTGCCTAACGCTAATTTGAATCATAAGATATTACTGATTTAAAACTTGCAGTATCAAAATTGAATGGCATAAATTAAAAGAAATACATTGTGTATCTATTTCCATCATTCCGGATGACCCTAATAATATTTACCTTTCAAATGATTTTTCTACATAAGGTTATATCTCTTCTCTCTGGTCACTAAATTGCCCTAAAGCTAAATGTCACCGTCAGATGTATAGTAGAAGGCAAAAACGCTTAGTTGTTAATTTCTGTGTTATTTGATCTCTTGACGAGAGATTATACCACATCTCCTTATTTTTTAGATTTGTTTGTGTTCAATGTGCAAACAATGCAAAACATATAGTATCTTTAAAATGAAACGGTGTGTAGATATACCGCAAAGGACGTCTTAGTGCACTAAGGACACTAAAACGATGTTTTAAGACCACAAAGAACATGGATATAAGAGGATATGAGTATATAATTCATAAATATAAAGTTTGGTATCAATAGATATTGTAATTTTGAAGTAAAATGACTTTTAATCAGCGCGTGCCACTCGGCACGTGACCAACAACTTATTGCAAATTCCCAGTCATTAAGTTCAATCAACCATATCCAAATAACAATCGTCTTTTGATCGTTACTAATTGATTAATGATAGTTGTTGAATAAAACTAACGATTTAGGGTGTTATAATTTCAAGCTGATGAAAGAAAATTAAAATTGAATTTTATGTTTACTTTGCCTTTGTTTTATTTTGTTTTGAAGGAAATTGCTTTAATAAACTTGTTTTTTTTTTTAAAGAAGCCAGTTTTGAGATAGAAATTGAGAAAAAATGCTTCTGAGATTTCATTTCCACATTTACAACTCTATAGTTTACATACTTTCATTATACCTTGAAAGACATTTGAGAGTAAAACATATTCTTCAAAACCCGATTATAGAAGTGATATAGAAAGACAAGAGGAAATATTATTTTCAAAAGAGAATTAATAATCATATTAAATTGTCTTCTATGAAAGATACCTTTATTACGGATGTCATTGTTTTTATTGTCATTCTCCACCATATGTGTATTTTATATAATTATAAAATTCAATTATGTCATTGATATAACGCTGATGCATTTAAAAATAATGTAAACCATACATTCTTGCTTGTAAATAAAACTCTTATAATATTATCCTTAGTAAATCTAGTATGTGTACCCATTAACAGTATTTCGGTTGAACAAAATTACCGTTCTATAACTAAAATTTGGCCCAGTGATTTCAGAGGAGAAGATTTTGTAAAAGCTAACGATGACGGACGCAAGGTGAGCTAAAAATAAGAGTAGGAAATACGCTATTACATAGAAGTAAAAATATAACAGACAGAAATACAAAAACACCATATAACTGCATTTATCATGTCTATAAAATATTTCAGGTCTGTAAAACATCACTATCAATCAAGCATATAAAAAAAAACAATTTCTTCTACTTAGAATATTACAGCAGGTCTTGTCAACCACACTAAAACAGTACTTTTAAAAGATGTATAAACTTATCATCATTAGATAAAATACTAAAATCACCATTACCTCTTTTAACTTCATAAAATAAACGTTCACGTAATCTGCATATAAAGGACAGTCTAATATAATATGTTTCTCATCTTCAATTTTACATGTTTAATCAGTATACAAAGTGGATTCTAAACGATCAAGGTTGAGCGAACATGAATTTCTATCGATTACACAGGTTACACTCATTTGATAAAGGCGCGTGTCGATTAAACATAAAAATAACTTTCTAATTACAAATGACCCCCTCACAAAAGATATGATCATAAAATTTGAAATAATGTATTTTTACAAAGTCTATTTCTATATGCCATGTCCTTTGTGACAGTGTATCATTCCACCATTTCCTTAGTGCACATTTTACTTATTCTTAGTGCACTAAGGAGGTCCTTTACGGTATTTCTACAAATGTGCTGCCTTGGAGCCTTTATATCAGGAGACTGAATTAACGAGAGCTTCTAAACACCACCTAGGCCGCCTTTGTGCACTAAGCTCCTTTAACTGGGCCAAGCCCATGATGGGATAGTGTTATGAATAAAAATAAACGTACCGTCAAATGTAGTTTTCCACAAGATATTATATTATCTGATGTTTTTGTCAAACAAATCAAGCAACAAAGAAGCATGGATATTGAGCACTTGTATAACACTTGTACATAAGTTTAATAATGACAACCATCCATTTTGTTATAAAAAACATATGCATATTTTTAATTTGAGGTTTCATATGACTTTAATACCGGCGTCACACATCAGCGTTTAGCTCCGACGTACGCCGGGCGTGTTAAAAAATCATGTACGCTGCCAACACGCTAGTAATTTTGGATGCATTCAACTTGTCAATCATATCTGTATTGTGAGTACAACGAGCTTTAAGTGTGCATTGTGCGTACGAGAAGCGTACATAAGCGTGTATCGGGCGTTCAAGTAACGGATGGTGGCGTATGCATGGCGTTTGTCTAACGTAGATGGAATGCACGCTGGCATAAGATCAATACCTCTTTATCTCTTCTAATTACGAAAACACAAGAATTATTATTTTTAGGTTGAAGTTATTTCTTAAAGATTTATTGATCAATTAACTAGATGATTAGACATTACACAAGAAGAGCGCGTGCCACATTAAAATAATAACATATTTTTTAATTTTAAATAAGGAATCGTTTTGAAACTAATTTTTATTAAGTTTTTGAAAAAGTCATATTAATGGAAATTAGTTAAAAGTCAAAGTTCAAAGTCATAAATAAGTGTTCCGTGTAGAAATGTTTTTTGAAAGTCTAGTTTGTTCATAATTTCTCTATGTAAAACGGTTTTGTAAACTTCTTTAAATAAATTCGGACCTTCCTTTATCTGTTCACCAGCATGGCTGAAGAAATTGTTCCAAGATGTATTGTGAGGTGACACGTCCAGGTATTCAAGCGATTTCCTGTCGGACTTTAAAACTCTTATTACACAATTACAAGTTGGTGCATCACTTGACCTCTGAGGGTATTGATCAGTGTACACGGCCGATAACTCGTAACTTTCCATTTTGAAAATATCAGGTGTAATATACATCTTTGTCTTGCGTGTCCGATAGTGATATACTATAGTCATTACTTATACGCTTGTTTATAAATAACGTTTCTGGTGTTAAGAATGATATTTATGAAAATCTTAATAATTCCCAAAAAGATTTGATAAAATAAAATATATTTACATATTTTCCAAGGGTATATACTCGTTGTCAATAGATATGGACATTTGAAACATACACATTATAATTGATTTCACAAAATGTACGCACTTGTCAATCATTGGTTTATACGTCTTGAAAGAATGTTATGGAACTATAATAATAATAGATAGTCACAATTTAGAATATATACATGTATATACATGTTGAATATACGAGAGAAACATTTAGAACCAATCTAATTTAAAAACAGGTCAAAGTATTACTCGCTTTAATGTATCTCCCTCATGCAAAGCTCTGATTCCTTGCTCAGCTTTGGCTATACTTTTTTTGTCCTGATTGGGTTAAAGCTCTTCATGTTTTAATAAGCTTTGGATTTTCAAATATTTTGGCCACGAGCATCACTGAAGAGACATTGATTGTCGAAATGCGCATCTGGTGCAGAAAAAAATGGTACCGTTTATGTTATTAATTTGGTTCGTCAAAGTTATGGACAAAGTAAAATTACAGATTTATCTTTCGGTTAGATTATTTCGAACAGTTTAAGAAATTCGTCATCATCACAATTGTTGAGTATAATCAGAGACATATGTCTAATGTATAATAATGTGAACATGGTTCTAATAGTACCTTATGTCAATTTTCCTGTTCCGACATGCATAATATATATGCCACTGGACGTACATTAATGATCCCCAAAAAGAATTTCTGAATAATAGGATTAATGATAGTTTGTATGAGTGTAACCATTGTAACCAATGTAACCATTATGTCAATGGGGTTACAAAACAAGGTAACTCAATTATGGTGCACATTTTGTGCGTTATACGCCTTTTCTGCTCTTTTGTCGGATTGTTGTCGGACACATTTTCTATTTCCATTCTCCATATTATTCAATTGGTTGCATGCATTTTGTATTATCTCTCTCTGATGTTTTCGCAGAATTAATCTAAATATTTTAAAGAAGACATTTAACTCTTTCTTCTAAAACTTTTAGCATTAAAACCTAATTGCATGAAATTGAATTAGTATGTTTTTATCAGTCTTATCACTTTTCGGATGAACTTTATAATATTGACCCAGGAAATGATTTTTGACAGAATTTTATATATTGTAGAATTCGTTCTTTTATCGACACATTAATTGATTAAATGCTGTGCCATAAAATGTTATTTTCACGACATCAAATTGTGAAATATCGGAAAAAGATGCAGCTTTTCGAGATTTAACCATTAGCTTAAAACGAGAACATGGACCCCTCTTTTAAAAATGGCGTTTGGCATGATACTGTATGATGACAGAGACATATAATACAATTCGGCGTTTTACGTTTCCGCATTTTATAGTACTCTTTTCCGCATTGTTTTACATTGATTTTATTAAAGGTTATTTACGTTTCCGCATTTAAATTTTTAATGTATCCCCCCTTTTACTCACCAACTGGGTGGAAGTAGGACTTCGAGCAGGATAAGTCTTTATGACTAAAATGAAACTACAAATGTATCAACTTAAAATGATGAAAATCACACATGGTCATATATCAATTAAAAGTCAATGTTCAACACTAAAAGTTTATATATATTTTAAGCGTCAGTATACTATTATACAGTACACGTAGCACAGTTTAAAGCGGTAAACTTGTAGCCAACTGACTTTATAAAGTCTAACCTCGTATTCTATTCTCTAGCATAATTGACAAACTGTTCGGATACGAATTCAGCATGTTCGCGATCACTTTTACGAACTGTGCTATTGCTGATAAAGACCGAATTTTGATGTAAGTTGTTGTTTGGATCTTCTGCAAAACGTCCATAAAATAAATATAATTGTGTGACATGCATAGAACTGGGAGAAACGATTCCGGCCCAGTTGTGGTTCTTTTGGTTTCTGTGTCGGGAGGAGATGACCATATTTGATAATAAAGTCTTATACCGATATATCATTATTACCATTTTTACAGGTGAAATACAGGTAAAATGCGGAAAAGTGGTATCTATTTATTTCGGAAAAGTAATGCACGAAAATGTGGAAAAGTGAACTGGATTTTTGCAAAAATGCGGAAACGTAATACCCCATACAAATTACAATTACTATATGTCTCTGATGAAGATTATTCGTTCCAACTTTTATGAAGAAATAACCGACTTTTTCAACTAGATAAATAAACGACAAAATGCAGTTTCTTTTCTTCTAAAATCAATTTCTTTTAACAAATTGGATTTTAATAAGGATTGTTACACAAATGTAGAGCCCAATTTTGTAA
Source organism: Mytilus coruscus (assembly GCA_017311375.1). Classification (NCBI taxonomy): domain Eukaryota; kingdom Metazoa; phylum Mollusca; class Bivalvia; order Mytilida; family Mytilidae; genus Mytilus; species Mytilus coruscus. Next base: position 4,035,676 of record CM029598.1, on the reverse strand, counting down.
CGAAGATATACCTTATCTCTTTATCGAAATCCGCATATTTTATCTTTTGAAACAAAATTTAAGGAGACAGAAATGTGCAATCAACCGAAATTTTTAGTAAATGTCGAAAACTTCAAACCCATTTATCTTTAAAATTCAACACATGAAGATATAGATATAATTTTATTACATATTCAAGTTGATTTTGTAAAATTAGCTTGTATCATGTAAACTTTCGTAAAAAAAAAAACACTGTGTTGTTGGTCGTTTGCCCATAATTGCCCTAAAGCTAAATGTCATCGTCAGATTATGAGGGTCTGAATGGGGATTAATTATTTCTGTATTCTATCATTTTAGGCAATTTTTCTATCCGTTATACCTTTTGCTGATCATTCTTTATTCCATATATTCTAGTACCTCATCATTTTCTTTTCTATAGACTTGTCTGGTTATTTTCTGTTTTCTTTATTCTTTTGTCAATAATTTTCATCCACAACGTCATGTATAATGGAAGACGATAAATATTTTAGTATACATACCACCCGTTGTCAATTCTCCCTGATATACAAACCACATGTAGTTATTTCTCACTTGGACACAGGACTTATATATATATATACAACTCGTCTAAACATCAACCCACCAATGTTAGATCTGTAAATTTGCTTTTGCAAATTTTTGTTCTTCCCTCGCCGAGTTCGAACCCATGCTACTGAGATATCGTGATATATATATTACGTAATAGTAGCGAATGGAATTTTATCGCACTGGCTTGTTCAGTGTATTTTGATCTGACAACAAGAATACATTTGTTTATCATAATTTTTACTTTATCTAAAATTAAGAATGGAAATGGGAATATGTAAAGAGACAACAACATGAAAATAGAAGGCCACCAATTATATTTGATCATGTTTTAGTTTCGAAAAGGGCAAAACCATCGTATTTTCAAAAATCTCTACAAGGATGATAAAAGTTTTAACGACCTTGGCTGGCTATATAGACTGAGCCCTCGCACGGTTGGTATCTAAAAGTTGTCGAATTTAAGAAACTTTATCAAGAGATAGGCTTTACCTAGCTTTAGGCCCCAGGTTTTAAAAAAATATCTATTTAGGAACCAAATTGTGGCTTCTTTATATTTAATTTTGTCGAAGAGAACAATTACACAAAGAGCAACATGCGAGAAGAGGTTTCATTTTCGCTTACATTTTTTTTTATTGAAGTAACTAATCTTTTGAGGTTACGCCACGGAAATATATTTCAAATGAAAAGGTGCGATTGGATGCATCCCTAAAAAAAAAATATATAGGGATAAAATTACGGCTATTCGTCAATCAGACAGCAATCCAACATAAACACAAGTAGGTTATCTGACTTTAAGCATAACCCGCGCTGATATCAACTTTCTATTTTCTGAGTAAAATTCAACATACATGTTGGACTCTGAAACGTAAAATATACGAAAGTTTTTTAAGGTACGATACATGGAGAGTGCCATTCCTAAATACATACGAGTCCACAAACTTTTATTATGTAAGGATAAATGAGGATCTCTTTAGAGAAACTAAGTAAAGATGCATGTTGAAGCAAGAATAATTTCCACACGAAGAACATCAACCAGGACGATCTCTCAATTAGTATGCAACTGTAACTAATACATCCATAGACATTAACACTAGTTAATGCTTTATATACTGACATTAAAACAAATACACTGCTCATATAAAATTTGGCATTACTTTCCGAGAAAAAGAATACGTTTCCGCTATAAGTCTACGTTTCCGGAAATAAATACCTTACTTTTCCGAGGAAATAGTAACGATTCCGGTATGTTCAGGCAAAAGTAGTAATATCTTTTAAAGTCAATCCCTAGGAAATGATGCACACAAGAGCTAACTGTTCACATTCTGGTATGTTGTGTGGATGAGTTGCTGTCTCTTTTACGTCTTTATCACATCTTCTCTTCGTATATGTACGCGACTTTGATATCGTCATGCATGGACACAATACTTCACAATTCGTTTCATTTTCGTATTTTGACATGATTAATATACAAATAAGAAGATGTGGTATAATTGACAAATTCAGTATTTATACTACATAACATAGGTGGTGTCATGATCACAAAACTTTCCAATAATTTTGACATTGATCATCAGTTATATTTTACTATTTTGTAAATTTGAGTTATTGACAAACAATCGCAGGTCTTTATTTGTAGCACGTTCCTTCGTTCACGTTTCCGCAAAAGAAAAAGTGTTTCCTTCTCGCACTTTAACAGCCCTTTCCGCAATTATTTTCAAGATAATTTCATATAACACATTATGAAATCCCGACCAATGAAATTTATTTGAATATTAAACGTGGCCTACGAGAGCACCTAGATTAAACTTGGGAAGTTAGAATAGCCAATTATTTTTTTTATCTAGTAATTATCGCTAAAATATGCCTTGCACAATTATATGACAGAAACATTTAATCCGACCTGCTTTACAATGTTTAAGTTACCTTTTGGTCTTATCAACGTTTTTGAATGCCGCAAATACAAAAATAAGGTTTTTTTTAAATATTTCTTTTGGGCCAGGGCCGACTGTGCAAGGGCTTAATAGCCAGTCCAGTTCGTCAAATGTTCATTTATTTCAAGAATTATTTTACATGCGGACATAACGAGAATCCTTTCGTAACCCCACTTCAATTTTCATTTGTCGTTTGCTGCTTTTACTCAAATAACACACATTTTAACCAGTGACCGGTATTACAATTTTACACAGGTTTAAAAGTTCATTGAGCTGTTACTTTAATTACAAGTTTTAGCAAGACGAAACTGTTTACTAAATGAATTCAACAAATGTCAAGCTCATCTATATCAATTTTATTATTTAACAAAACTTTTTTAATTACAAGCTATTTTAAATGTCGGTATCAATGTTAATGTTTTTTTTACCAAAATATGCATCTATTAAAACTATGTACACAATGACTAATTTCTTTTCCTTTTACGTGCGTGTCGACATCAAAATAATAAGTACGTCGATATAGGAATATAGAAAAAGAAGAATGATAAATATTCAGGAATACATTAATTCTACGATTACAACAAGGACACACTTATACAGAAATATAAGTGATCATTTCACCTCTCAAATGTAATTCAAATCTATTTATTGTCTATTGATTAAAAAACATCTTTCACTTCTAAGTTTGTAATGAGCACAATTACGACCTTCTTATTATCTTTCCGGTTTTATTTTTCGCAAGTATATTTAAAAGACCATACCTTACTTACATGCCACGAGTTTTCATATCAGTAGGCAATATTGAAAACGAATAATTTGATATAAAGAGCTATTTTATTTTAACAGATTAACACTTTGTGCTTTTTAAATCGTGCCTCAATATTTATAAATTTAGTTATATATCTATTGTTCATTCGTTTATCTTAATTGTGAAGCATGTTTATATATTCAGATTAAAATTTTTTATTAAAGTCTCACCACTTGTATAACATTATACATTCCAATTATGAATATACATATAAAACATTACGTATAACATTAAATATTGGAAAACATATATAAAACTAACCACCAGTAAAATATCTTAAATCGATAACGCTCGGAGCGGATTAATGATAGATACATGAGGATGCTGTTCTGCTTGAGTGATTTACCTTACAAAAAGGCGGACACTTTAAAGTTTAAAAGGACTTAACATCAGTTTGATTCCGTTTAACGGGGCGTGGCTAATTAGTTTGACGCAGTTTAACCACATCTCAAATTAACTTGAATGACCGCAAGGGAATCTATTTGACTGGTATTAAAATGATTTGATATAGATTGAAATGCATTAAAATAATTTTAATTTTGTCAATCTTTATTCAATTTTCATTAATCTTTTAAATGCCGTTAATGCGTTTTTGTCCGTTCAAGCTAAATTCGAGTTACTAGTGAAGTTATCAGCATAAAAAGCTGAAAGCAGATACAGTCAAAACTGAATACAATATTCGATATGACGACTGTCCAGATCATGTTTGGTTCTTTCCTCTTCTAATGGATTTAAAAAGGGACCTTCTCATTAAAAGTTGATTTTGTTTTCTGTCTGTTTCTGACTCTTGAGACTTTTTGCTTCACATTTCTGACTGTGAAATATAGAACAAATTATTATTTTCAAGGACCTCGTTTTCAGTTTTTACTTGCATAGCCTGTAACATATGTGTTATTTCTCCAGTCTATGTCAATGAAATTAATCAAAATACACAAAACTAATATATATCACTTTCCATGTATTGATATTGTATGGTTTTATTGCTATGTTGCTGCTTAAAATACTTTGTTTACTTGTTTGTATATTAGATAAACAATGAAGGAAGAATTAAAATCCTATAAAGGATGGATCCAGACAATTTGAATTTTGTTATCCTTTTGATAATTTTCACAATTTTTTTCCAAAACAAGGGAGGGGTAACTTCCAGGTTCCCCTTTTGGATCGGCCAATTATCTGTCATTTTACACAACTGGGTATACTAGTATAAGGTTTTATTTAACTCAGTGCAGTTTGCTTTCAAGGTTCAGATTTTTTCTTAAAAACACACTTCAGGTAATTTTGATGTGTTACCTGTACAATTTACCTGTAATTTACCTGTTTACCTGTAATTACCTGTTTACTTGTAAATAAACCTACAAGGCTTAGTTACTTTAGCTCAGATTAGAATTGATGTGTATGAATATGATTTTTTGTTATTATACTAAATTTAGCTTTTAAAACCCTTTTCACTAACATGACTTATCTACCTGTTAATTAATTACCTTTACCTGTATGCAATAACCTTTTACCTGCAAATGTGCTTTTTAACATTTTCATCTAACTTAATTCAAATATATGTTTCTCTTCTGAACTAATATATAATATATCTAGAAAAGATTGATTGTCTTTGTTATATTCTAATTCTTCAATGTTTATTAATGACTAACACCTGTCTTACCTTTATTAATTTACCTGTGTGTGTATGAAATACCTGCTTTTAATGTTCATTTTGTTGGTTTTAGAAAATAAAATTAGTTATTGATCATAAACCATCTTCGTTGTTTATTAAAATGATGCCACAAGACCACATTTGTGCTTTCTGATCATTTGATTTGGATATTTTCACCTGATTTTGCACCTGTGCCTCTAAGTTAATATACTTTTGACTTCCGGGTTGAAGCGTAATCCTCAAACTTTGCTCCTCAACATACAACTAGCAGAAAAATTTTGAAAATCAAAGAAAAATAAAGTTTCAGATTCATGAAAATTGAATTTTCCTTCTTAATTATCTTGGTGCCATTTAATTATCTTTATTATAATTATAATTAATAATAGAAATATCATATGCAACCAAATAGAATTCCATAAAATGGTCAAAACTTCAAACCTTCAAACATTAATTTTTAAGAGATGGGTTGTCCTACAGAAAAAACTTATGTTCAAAATGCTCAGGAAAGAAAGTTCTGAAAGATTATGAAATAATTTAATCAAACAGAATTTGGTATAAAAAGCCTGAACACTCATTATTGTCAGACTACCACAAACTAATCATTAAGTGTTTGCATGTGTCTCATAATTAAGAGCACTGTAGTACAAATCTTTAGAAATAATAAGAATGGTTTTATTCGATCTCTGTGTTGAGGTAATGAGAAGAGAAAGAATTGGAACTAGGTCAAGATGCTACTGCTCTGAAATAAGACACAATAATGAAAATGGCTAACTTTTAATAACACGCCACTCAAAGTCCCATTTTTTCTTAATGCATAAATGTTTAATGAATTTTCATTCCAAAACTGTTCTTTTATAAACTCATTTAAGAATTTCATTGAACGAACATGTGTAGACATCTACAGAAAATAAACAGTACAGTCTCGTGCATTTCATTAATTTTCTCGACTTTATATGAATTTAGCTATTATGTATATTCCTATAGCTCTTAGTTTTGTAGCGTATCAAGACATCAGACCCTGATTCCTGATGAGTGTAAATGAAGAAAAGCACTTCGGAAGCACTGACGTTGATTGATTGTTTGTTGTACTTGACAAAAACATTAACCAGAATAAGTAAAAGCATAAAACGCCGTTTATACTAACCTATTTTGAATTTATTACGCATTCATTTAGTTTCCATGATTAAAGATATGCCTGTTGAGGTTTATCTTCAATCATTTTAAATATCCGATGACCTAATCGTTGAAGTACCACTTCATGTACGCTTACAAGACCATTGCGATGTCCTTGAAGTACACCTTCTAGCACATTAAATGATTACTTACTCGTTAATTATAACGTTCAGTTTCAAATATATTTACATGACCGATGATTTATTGGTTAAAGTAAACTAAACACATGTTTACAACATCAATGAGATACTCGTAGAAGTACCCCTTTAAGTATTCTTACTAAGCCATGACCTAATCGTTGCAGAACTATTTCAAGCAAGTTAACATTATGAAAATGTCACTCTTTGAACTATAAAAGTAAAGTTAAAGAATGTCACCAAGACCAAATACTGGGCAAGGGTGTGGATGATGCAAATACTGTAAACCAACTAATTTTCGCAAATTATTTATTTTTCGCGACTTTCGCGAGAAGACAAATAACGCAAATATAAATCGTTACGAAAATTTATAATAAATCAAGTAAATTTGAAAATCTCGAAATTAAATCGTCGCGAATTGGGATAGAAAATTCTTAACGGAAACTAAAGTATACGCGAAAATAAGTTGGTTGACAGTAGGCCTTCAATCAGAGGATATTCTAACAGGCGTCCACAACTTGTTTGAAGCAAACTGATAACAAGGAAAGCCATAATGTTTTTTTTTTTTTTTATATATTAAACTGTCAATATATATATTTATATATGTTTAGAACCAACTAAACAATATGATTGATATCTCACAAAATACAATATATTCGGAAATAGCTCAAATCTTTTATCATTTGATCACATAATAGTCTGAACCTACATGAAATAATATACTTATACAATTCATGTACAGGAAAACAAAATGAGTATCATAAATTTTATTTTTGTATGAAATTCAAATTTAAGCTCTGCTATTGTAAAAGTAAAATAACAAAATACCGAAATCAAGGAAAAACATAAAACGGAAAGTCCCTTAACAAATAGCAAAATCAAAAGTTCCAACACATCAAACGAATGGAAGACAACTGTCATATTCCTGAATTGGTACAGGCATTTCCTTATTAAGAAACTGGTGGATTAATATATTATTCAACCACATTATAGATTTTGTTTTCAAGATAGGCACATCATTAAGACCTTTGTTGATTTGTTTAGTATTTTTTCACAAAATGACTACTTTTGATTAAAATATGTGTACTTTATAACGGGGTACAATATTTCTAAATATCAAGTTGTTTTCATTATCTAAATAATCGTAAGTTGGACTTTAAAGATTGGGAAAGTCAGTTGAGATTTGAATACATGTGCATCTTTCTACTGTTCTTTCGATGAAACATTGTTATCTTATTACTCATAGTTCCTGTACATTTGACCTCATCATGTACACAATTATTGAACTATGTGTTATTTTACTTGCTATAACTTTGCATTTGATCAATTCATATCAATTTTAGATTAACAGTTGAACCCTGAAAAGAGGTAAAATACAGAAGACTCGTATGAGGCAAAAAAAAAAAGAAGGAATTTGGTAGTTAGAATTTGACCATCTTACCAAATATATACTTCTATAAATTTGAAAGTAATATCTTAATATTCAAAAGAGCATTAACAAGAGGCTTGAAGTAACTTGAAACATTCAAATGATAAAATGTACCATATTGATATTATTTTTTAAATAGTCCAGTGAAACTAATTGCAAGTAAAATGTACTATCCTTCTTATTATTCGAAATCTTCTATAGTATTGGAAGCGATGGAACCCATGGCATAAAACTATGTTATGTATGTCTCATCTAAATGTACAAACATAATACTCCAGGCGTCATAACCAACTACAAAGGTATCTTTTGGCATTAAGACACAGGGTAAAATTACTTTCCTGGCTGATGCGACTTTTTGAGAACTGCATTTTTCATGGATTTTCGAGATGCATTCTATTTGAAGAGAATATTTCGTTTTCGGTATTTAGGAGTATTTTGAATGAATAATTACATTATTTTAGTAAAAGGGTTGTGTTAACATACAACAGAATGACTCGTAATCAAGATTGACCCAAAAGGGTTAACTGAGTACAAGTCATTAAGAATCAACAATGATTTCATCCTGTTACTCGTGCATCCGGAAGGACAGGATCAAGCCTGATCAATGCAGTAGTCTTAAAATACATTGATTTGCTACAGTTAGCAAAAGTAAAAAAAACTCCATGGAAAATCCAAAACGGAAAGTTCCTTATCAAATGGCAAAATCAAAAGCGCAAACACATCAAACGAATGGAAAACAACCGTCATATTCCTGACTTGGTACAGGCATTTTCTTAAGTAGAAAATGGTGGATTAGACCTGGTTTTATCGCTAGCTAAAACTCTCACTTGTATGACAGTCGCATACAATTCCATTATATTGACAACAATGTGTGAACACGTTATTAAGATGATAAACAACGTCAGTACTTAGAATATATACCTCAAGACCATCATGTATTATTTGTGAAGTTGATACGAGATATTAATTAACAAGGTCTTGGTATCTTCCGATGAACTTTTGTAAGAGAAAGGAAAGTTTTCATAAAATAGCAATTGTATCAATTTTCATATCTATACGTGAAGGAAGGTATACTATTTGTCATTTGAAGTTGATATATATTTAAATAACAATTGTTACCATCCAATCTTATTTCAGTCCCTAGATCTTTAAGCGTTTTTAATTTGATAGCAAAAACGTTATACAATTATTTATGGGTTGCATACTTGATAACGGGTGGAAATCAACTTTTCTTCTTAATCGATTTATGAGATTTTAACATTAGTAAACTGCTGTCGTCCATAAATTCAATTTCACTGAATTTGTAGAATGCTTTAAAAGAGGGAAGTAAGATACCAGAGGGACAGTCAAACTCATAGATCGAAAACAAACTGACAACGTCACGGCCAAAATAAAAAGACAAACAGACAAATAATAGTACAGAAGACACAACATAGAAAACTAAATACTAAGCAATACGAACCCCACCAAAAATTAGGGGTGATCTCAGGTGCTCCGGAAAGGTAAGCAGATCCTGCTCCACATGTGGCACCCGTCGTGTTGCTTATGTTATTACAAATCCGGTAAATAGTCTAATTCGGTAGGTCACATTCGTGAAAAGGGAAGGAATTGTAGTTACGACATAAGGAACATATCCGATATCATCTGTGAAACGGTTATTCCATAACGGTCAACCAACTCGTGATGGCGTCCGTAAAATTTACGAAGGGATGATTTCAACTTCACCATTTGGAACTCTTGGTTTAATAGCTTCCTTGTGAGCAGCAATCCTCTATCAAAGAAATCATGATAGGAAATACAAGCCCGGGAATATCGTATCAATTGGGAGATATATACTCCGTATGCAGGCGCTGCTGGAATGTTGCTACATAGAAATGGAAAATTCACAATTGGGAAGCTGAAATCATCTCTTTTGTCGTAAAGTTTTCTTTTCAACCGACCCTTATTGTCAATTTCTAGATGTAAGTCAAGATATGAGGCAGACTTAACTGTATCTGTAGTATCCTTTATCTTTAAATTTCGGTAATCAATATTTTTCAAATGCCTATTTTTATCTTCTAGTTTTTCTTATATGCAATAGACTAAAATGTGGAATTAAAATAAACAATCTGATAAAATGCATGCGTCTGAAACGCTTTTCTGGATTTACCTTCACTACTCGATCCTAACCATTTGAAAACGTAAAACGCTCCAAAGTCAGGAGCTGTACGAACAATAGGGATCTAAAAAGGAAAGCCAAATTCGTCTACGATCGATCTTGCCTGAGGAGTTTGACAATTAGTTTCTTAATAAATTCATTATTCATAAACGGGGAATCTTAATTAAGTATATGTTACAAATCATGAAACACCGACCACTGAGCTGGTGATACCCTTGATGATTACCAGTCCGCCAGCAGCGGTATCGACCCATTACTAGTAGCTGAATTTTTTATACATTTCGTGCGTCCGAACCGCTTTTTCAGGATGTACCTTAACCTTACCATTTGAAAGCCAGGATGCGTGAATATGGTCTAACCGTAGAACTTATATGACCAAAAGGACCTAGTAGCCATATACCATTTGAAACATAACGAGTGCTTTATATCTGTTAAAAGTCGTATCCTTTATTTTGTACCCCGAAATAAGTGTGAAAAGGTTAACGACATTGGTATACTTTATCATGTATATGCATCTAATTCAAAGAACTTTATTTTTGCCAATACGCTTCATGAAAAGGACCTGTTTATAATGTGTTAATAATTTTCTAGTATTTCAAATATTCGAAAGATTTTTCATGATATTTTGCCTTTGGTTTGAAATATATAAGCTATTGACTGGTTTATCTGTCATAATCAAATGTTCGTATTGTTCTCTTCTTTCATATGTTTTAGCCACACTCATCCATTTTTTTTTTTTTTTTTTATTCTATTAACATCACTAACAGAACTTATTTTACTAAACCAGATGAGCATTTCGACAATAAATGACTCCTCAAAACTAAAAAATTGAAGAGCTGATACAACCAAAAGGGGCAAAAGTATAGTCAAAGCTGGGCATTTTTACTATAAAGTTAAGAACCTGAGAGGTTTAAAAACAGCAATCATATTCATGCTTATATCATTACGTGAAGGACAGTATACTATTTGTCATTTGCAAGCTGACATGAATTTTAAATAACAATTTCTACAATCAGTTTGTACTCTAGTCCTAGATCTTTATATGAATTTGATGTTTTGGGCATAAATTCTTGTTTCACAAAGGTAACAAAATTAAATTAGAAAGTGGACAGTCTGGTCTTGCACCTATATCTCTAAAACCTGGAAAGGACTTGATATCCACCACTAATGAATATACCACATATTCTATACTTTATACGTTTTTACTCATTTGAATAAAGCTTTGCAACCAAGTCTATAAAACCTTGAAAGGACTTGATATCGAAACACTATTTGGTATACCACCCGTTCTAAACTTGTAGACAGTTTTTCTCTTCTGAAAAGTGTTTGGTCGCTGATATATTAATTGTTTGATAGCTTAAGATAGAAATGTCAATTCCAGGAAATCAAAGGCTTCACTGAAAAAGCCCTATCCACAGTAATTTATTTTGAGAAATCAATTATGATTTTTATTTGTATGATTCTTAATCCGTTAAATCTGTTTCATTTAAGCCATTGATTCAAATAATAAGTAACTGTTTGTAGTCCTGCTAGAACAAAGACTTATCGTTTCATGCCAGTATGTGATGATGTTATTGGTCTCATATTGGCTTAAAGTGAAGGATTATGTTTATGATAAAAATCTTTTTATTAGCTAGTGGACTTTGGTTCTTTTAAATGCTTAAAAATAAAGATACTCAATATAGAAGGATTGTTTTCTGTAATTAGAAAAATAGAATTCCAAAATCCTTACAATTTTCTGATATTGTATTTAATGTTTCCAAAACATTTATACAATATTTGAAATAATCAAAATTTTTATACGCTTGTGATAAGCTTTCAATAGCCCTCCTTTTGTTTTCTTACATGTATTTTTATGTACACCATAATGGTCACTTGTTGTATGATCGGTATTTATGTTACCCTTTTTGCCCTCATCAAATTTCTTTTGAATCCCAAAAGTATATTATTGTCTTTGAATTGTTGCAGTACTTTATCTATATTCATTGATTTATTAAATCTCCAAATATCTGGTAAACGACATTTTTATAAGTGTTTTAAGGCTTCCACCAGGTGTTAAAATTGTTGTTATCTTATTTTTAGTGCTTATTGTTAACCATATATAAATGAAAGTTCCCCATATTATTTGTCAACGACCATACTCATTTACAACAGTCTTTAATTTTTCAAAAAGCAGTTGTGTAGTTTTAGATTATTTGGTGCATACACATTTACTGTAATGGAAATATTATTATATTCACTTCAATGTTTTATAAGATAATTCTACCATACAAATCTTTTGTTAATATATTAATTTTGAATTGACATTTTCGGAATCTAGATCGCTACAACTCTATCAGTACGTGCTTCCTTATTTCTTAAGGGTGCCCTCTAATGCATGATGTAAAGCCACTTTCATCTCACATGTTGAATTTGTTTCTTGTGATAAACAAAAATCTATTTTCACTTTTCCCACATAACTATTTAACCTTGAAAGCATTGACCAAGCGTGTGTGCTAAAGTTTGATCGCCATCAATTTGGGTGTTTACAGTTTTAAAGAGAAAAATATTATTTCAGAATCCAGTCTCCTTAGGTAGGACCAGTTAACACGATAAGCTTCTATATTGTTTAAGACACTGAATCAGGCCCGGATAAATGTTGATTTTTGGGTCGTGAAGCAGGTGATTTAGCCTCAACGGAATCTCTCTGTATATATAGAACAGGCGGTAAGTAACAAGCGGGTTCGAGCACAATCATCAAGCTTAGTATTAAAAATGGTGTGCAGAGAAATCAGACAAATGCAGCATTACCATATAAGGAGTCTAGAAGGTTATCCATTACATTATCAAGGTGTAACCTTTATGAAGCTGACAGTATTTTGTACAAGTCTAGAGTTCACAAAGTAAAAAGGCAACTTGACCATGTATGTTGAGACATGAGCTGTAGAAGTCGACCTTATACAAATGAATATCAACATATCTGTTAACCTATTTCGGGTTGAACTTATCTCTACGGAAAGTCTGTAACAATTCTAAAAATTGAGTTAATAAAAACCATACAAAACAGACCAACATTCCTCTTTTATTTCGTATATGAATGTTCCAAAATCAATCAAAATCTTATACATGTACACGTTGTTATGATATTGTAACTATTATATTTATTTAGTTGGCCTTATTTGTTTTGTGTGGCCGATTATATATCTTTACATTGTGTACAAAATAAAACACATTGTGTTACAACTATGCAGTTTAGAAATCACTGGAACAATCATTGATACTCATGTAATGATTAGAACTTACTATTTCACTTACATAACGTTTCCAGAATGATCATAACAAAAGATGCGTAATTTAAATTTCTAGCGTTGTCTAGAAGTTTCCGTTTGAGTATATTTACAAGTATGCAGACCCTAAAGTTAGACGGACATAGATAGACTTAGACATCGATAGACATCAACATTCTCAGCAGTTGGATTGACACTTTTATTTACAAACTACATCATACTAAATTGTGACCTATTGGAAGTAATATTCTGTGGATTCCCGTGAAGATTTCCGGATAAAGAAAAGATTAAAGATTGGACTCATATTTTTTACAAACTTGTGTATAATAAATCTTGTTAAATTTATTATTGATTTGTGTCTCTTGTTGGCTACAATTAAAAGGCGATTTTCTGGCGTAACAACATATACGGGCACTTGCATAAGGTCGATTATTCATATCCGACGCAGCTCACATATTGGAAGAGTTTCGGAAATCCAAAGGCCACTTCAAATGTAAACATATCTCCAGCCAAATCAAATTATCAACATGATGTCTTCTGGAAAGCAATCTAGTCATTATAATAGGGGTTACTCAGAGGTTATGACGACTTGAAAGTTGGGCTTGATCCATACATTTGATATAATAAACAAAGTGGAGTAAAGCCTCACCTGGACTGCTCGAGATTCCAAAGTTAGTTTGAATTAAATACAGCGTTTTCCATAACATTTAATAATCACAAACCTATCAAAATATGATTAACAGAGATCAGATAGGCTCACGCAGACTACAACAAAGCAATCACCATTACTGCAGAGGAAACCATTCAAAACTGGACCAGAAATAACCAATGCAAATTGTTGACTCAATGGGATTCCTTTTGAATGAATATTTTAATGTATGTACTAATTTGATATCATCATATCAGCGTACTTGACCATTATGGCAAATTAATCGTGACCAAGAATGAATTTATTCTCCTGCAACCCACCATTTTTCTTTTAAAAGAGGCTTCCGAGAGCCTTACACTTTCGCCTGATAAGAAATATTCAATGGTAAAGTCATTCACATCATCAAGAGCAGGTGTACTCAATCTCCAGTTGATATATCCACAACTTCATGGGAAACTACCTCGACCAAATAAAAACCTTATAAGGAAAACGGAAGTGTACAGACAGGAAAACAAAATGTTTCCTGCTATCATAAGTGGGGCATATAAATTCTTAACAACTTATTATAAGGAATCGATGTTCATCTATCTCATTTATTCGTTAATCTTACTTTGTTGATCATTTAAGCAGCTTAAATGTTCTCCTCCTATTATAGTTGTTTAGATAAGAGCGAAATACAAACAAACAAAACCAAAAACATTGACCTTGAAGGACAATATCTCATATTTGAAATATATAGACAATTTAATTGATTTAACGTATTTGTATATTTTTCGTACTGATTGTTTTGCATTAAATATGTTTTCTCTATGTATAATAGTTTAATTAATAGCCAATTTTCTAAACGGAATCAATATATTACTGTGGTAAAATTAGTAAGTCATACATTCAAATGCTTGATGCAATGCATAACAAAGCCTTCGTCTGTGTCTTGGTGCCTTTAATACCTCGCCAGCTGAGTGTATGTCGAGGCCCAGGAAACTTCACTCTCTTATAGACGTTTGAAGATTGGTCTCAAGTATGCCGTGATGCTAAAGGCATATCCAGACAATCCTGCCTGCAACTTTCATGACTTAGTTTTCACATAATTGTGGCGATTAAAATCATTGTTGGCGAAAGACATATAAGAGTTCGTCGTCCATCTTTATTTTAATTCAGTTTCTCGGACTTTTCCTGATCAGACAATACTCAGATTTTACCGTGAACTTATCACGTGTATCAACTATGACAGAAAATCAATCATTAATAATTAACTAATTGCATTTTATAACAATCAGCAACAATGGACTAATTAATAAAGGTGTTAATTGTATTGTTCAATTAAAATGATCGATAAAAAGCGTCACGTGTCAACTAAAGGATTGTTTTGATAACAAATAATTGTTTCGAAGTTTGTAATTCAAAATCGTTTTAACGATGTACCTGTTTTAAGCATATGTATACGTTTCAACTGTCACTTTTAATGATGGTCTCAAAAAAACCCGTTATTTTGAAAACGGGTTCATCAGGTAGAAAAAAGATACGTAAATTAGCATAAATAAGACAACAATCCTGCAAACTGGGTTTGTTTTGTATGCAAGAAGGAAAAACAATTTCTACACAAAATATGTTTGAGTAAGTTGGGGAAAAAATTGAGAGTGGCGAAATAAAAATTGTTTTGGCAATAAAGGTAGCGAACAATATTTAGCCCAGAGCCAACATTTATGAAGATATTTTAAAAACATGAGAATAAGATTCCTCTGTAAGGAAAAGTTAAAATCACAAAATACTGGTCTCCGAGGAAAATTCAAAACGGAAAGTTCCTAATCAAAGGCAAAATCAAAGCACAAACACATCAAACGAATGGACAACAACTGTCATATTCCTGACTTGGTACAGGCATTTTCTGAGGTAGAAAATGGTGAATTGAACCTGGTTTTATAGCGCTAAACCTCTCACTTGTATGACAGTCGCATCAAATTCCATTATATTGACAACGATGCGTGGAAATAATAGGTAAAAATGTAAAATAGGGGTACAGAAGATAACACCGTGTCACAATCTTAATCACAACAAAAAAAACAAATATTTAACAAAGAAGCACAAAAAAGCATATATCACATTTAACAACCTCGTTCATTGCCTACTTATTTTTGTATTTTATTTATGTATGCCAAATCAACCCATAAAGGATCGAGGGATTTTAAGCACTGGGACCGAATCGTAATTTTAACATTAACTCTGGCGTAAAATCGCGTGTTTGACGTCAGAGTGTAAACGTCACACAGGTAGAGATATAAAATAATTTTGTCGTGCAAAATTATAATAGAACAATAACACAATGGCGGGATGTTTAAAGTACAGAGACAAGTCATATGTATCAAAGAAACATAAAAGTCACACGGACAAAGCACACAAGTAAAATGAAAATAATACAAACAACACAATGACGGGATGCATAAGTACAGAGCCACGTCAAATGTATATCACCAAAAAGACCAAACAGTAAAAGTAATATTAATGAAGACAAATAAAGAACACTTTAACACATTATTAAAATGATAAACAGCGTCAGTACGCAGAATCTATACTTCAAGACCATCATGTATTATTTGTGAAGTTGATACGGAATTTTTATCAACAAGGTCTTGGTACCTTCCGATGAACTTTTTAGAAAAAGGACGAGAAGTTCTTTGACATACCCTGGTTCATCAACTTTCTGCTCAGACACTGGTGACCTTTACAAAGTCTGAGTAGGAGCTGCAAGCTCTTGCATACCGAATAAGTCGGGAAATGTATATCCCATATGCAGGTGAAGTTGGTATATTGCTACTAAGGTGGGGAAATTGATAATTTTAAAAGTAAAATCGTCTCGTTTGTCATAGATTCTGGTACTGAGATGACTATGTATGTCAAATTCGAGGTATAAGTCTAAAAATGAGGCGGAGGAAGCCGTGTCTGCTGTTTCTTTAATTTCTAGTTCTGGGGAATATATTAATGGAACCCAATCAGAAAAGTTCAGATTGTTAATAGAAAGAACATCATCAATATATCTGAAAGTGAAATTAAATAATCTAGCTTCTTTGATCTTCTTGTTTTTGACAACTGTCGGTAGGAACTCCGAAAATAAGAACAGGTCGGCAAGGAGAGGCGCACAGTTCGTTTCCATAGGAATGCCGACAATTTGCTGAAAAAGTCTACCTCAAAATTCAACAAAAATGTTGTCGATAAGAAACTCCAAGATACTGATCACTTGTTCCTCTGTGTAGCATGTTTTACCCTTTTGTTCGCTATTAACAAAATATGCCATATGGTATCCCAAAGTAATAAATTTATAGGGTATGCTACCATTTTTATGTTGAAAGACATTGTGAATTATTTCTTTAAGCCGATTTTCAATTTCCATGAGGAATGGTGGTATACAGGGTTGAAAAATCAAAAGTTTTGATAGAACTAATTTCAGAAAAAACGAGATTTAAAATTATCCAGAAGTTCTTTAGAAATTTTATGAATCCACATATGATCAATACCACTACGCGAGTAAATAGTTTCACAGTATTTCTGAAGACCCTCTGTCACTGCGGACAGTATTTTAGTCAACCAAATGGACAATTCTTTGGTGGAACATACAGATGATCCGGCAATGTACCGTTGTTTGTTCGGAATTTTGTGAAGCTAAGGTATCCAATACAAACAAGGTAAGTCCTCTGATTTGATGTTCAATGTAATGTTCATTGAAGCCATGAAGGACTTATGATTCGCCAAGATCTCATCCTTGTCAAATGATATGTCTTTGTATGTGGGATTACCTGAGTGCCCATTTATTCCTAATTCTTTTACAAGACATTCGTAGTAATACGATTTACATATAAAGACAATATAAGTTAAAGCTTTGTCCGCAGGAACAACAACATACTTATCATGAAGAGATGATAGACATTTCACAGCCTCTTTGTCTCTGAAAATGGACTTTGGTCGATCAATCACACAGTTTTTCTACTTATGAATTCGAATTCGTTTAAACCCACATTCAAATACATTTGATTGAAATCTGTTGCCTTAGTTCAAACTTTTAAATGTCCCCATGTGAACTTCCTGAATCAAAATTGACATTTGATCTCCATAAATACAAATCTTCATTTAATTCAGCAACATTATGCTGAAATAAAATCTAACAAATCTGATTATCAACTGGTTGATCGAAAATGAAGACAGTGTATTATTTGCTGCTGTTTTCGGTTGCCGGGCTGCAACTTCTCATTTACCTCCGTTGCATCTATCTTTACTGCAGAAGCTATTCTTGCATTGCAGTTTATTGCTTCTTCCGACAAATCAAAATATATTATATGTTCTTACTCCCCTATTATGTCTTCAAGCTATACAGATACAAAAATTTAAACCCCGTCAATTGTAGAATCCTTCTCGTAAGGAGAAATTTGAATATTCTCCATAAAGAAATTATATTTCTATGGATGCCATATCATATCGGCATCCACGGAAACACAGTTGTTGATCATGACGCAAAGAATGCCCTGAAAGACCCAATATCTAAATGTAAAGTACCATATACTGATTTTATATCTAATATAAGAGATAATATTTTAATATATGAAAAATGCATGCAGTAAAAGGAACGACAATACATTGCATGAAACAAAACCAAATATATGCAAACCTTTAAACTGTATATGCATGAAAGACCAATGTAATTTCTAGATACCGTATTGGTCATGCTAGAATAACACACTAGTATTTTTTAAATGAAATTCATCAAGAATGTATACCTTGCGAATGCAAGTTAATTATTAAACATATTATAATTGAATGTATTGACTTAATGTTAATAACATGCATGATTTATTCAATAATAGTCCAGTTGAAATAATTGTTTCATTTTTCAAAGAAATTGTAATATATTTCAAAATATAAATATCTTGTATAATTGTATACCTCGCACCTGTCGCATCCTTGTGGTGCATTTTTTAATTTGTCAAGGATTAGCCAAAATTAGTCTAATAAGAGTCTCTTATGAACCTGACTTGAAGTTTTACCAGGAAATATGCTTAATGTTACAGTTGCTTTATAATCAAAGAGAAAAGTAATACATTCAGTTTTAACATAGCAGCATAAAGGATTGTTATGAAGAATTAAAAATACTGCATAACTCATCTAGCAATATTCTACTGAGCTTTCTGTCAACTTTGACAAAGATATTATACAAGACTAGTGTTACATTCATTATCACCGACGCAAACAAAAACTGGAACTATATCGAAATTTGAAATCGTTTCCTATGCAATTTAGATATTATATGACAAATTAATCCAAAGGAACAGTTTTATATCAAACTGATATTAAGTTACAAAACAGATAGTTTTGTACAATAATAAAAAATCCACTAGTAGCAAGATTTCAGTCTTAAACGGTAATTTTGTCCTATCAAGTCTTAATAGACTGAATTAATTGCAATTTAAAACGTAAAGAGTTTTTCAGACTTTCAGACGCTGTTCCGATATATTGTGTTCAGTCCGTGCAGTCAAGTAAAGATAAACAAGACAGATTATTCTAGCGTTCGATTAAAACTTGATCAGACCACGTTTAGATCAAATCAAACAAAAGGTAAAAAGCTGTTTAGATTTTGTAAGATCGGGTTCAGTCGTGTTCAGATTTTATATATTCGGATACAAAACGGGCGACACTTTCTCTATCTTTATCAGGGTTGTTTCCTTTATGAATAAAATCGGCAAAGCTTGGAGGGTATTCCTTGTGGTCTTTTTAATGTAATATTGTATGTCTATGCCATTAAATAACGTATGCTAACTTAAAATTCATTTTTTCCGATAGAGTTTTTAACATTTAATTGGTTATATAAGGAAAGAATACTTGTTGTAACCGGAGTGCAAGTCATAAAAACTTTGCAGTCGTGCTTTCTGGCATTAAGTAATCCTGTATTAATTCATTCCGTCTGTAAAGATATGATGATAAGAAATATATCTCAAAATGTCCTTTAACAAATTTCGCCTGTAATGTAAAATAATTGTTCTTAGCCATATAAATTTGTTTAGGAAAACATCTTCTGAGTACCCGATTTCCTTTAATTTTTTAATTTTGACAGATGACAGATGTTTGGTGAAAGTTATTTACATTTCAATAAACGGGTGATCTTAGCAGTCCACCGAAACGGATTGTCACACACTATCTAACTAATTATAAACACCCATGCAGCGCTGTAGCTGTTTTATCCATGGACGTAAAATGAAATTAATAAAGTTCCATTTTTATCATATCTAAGGATAAACAGGGTAAAATAATTACATTTACAAATTATAAAACATTATTTTTTTGTAATAAATGCAAAAGAATACAAGTATATTTTAAGAATGTAATTTACATTTTATATTTACTATTAGGTACCTATAAAGCCCGATTTTGATACTCCTCTGACATTTTTACGATCAAGTCTTTTTAGCAAGAACTAATAAAAGAATAAATTATATTATAGAAAATATTAAATCGCACAAATTAAGAAACGATTGATAAAAGAAAATTTACTTAATTATAAATTTAGTGTACGGTTTATATTTCTGTTTCGCAGCAGATTTGTTTTTGTATAGCACCAGTGTTAACTTCTCATTTTAAAAACAGTGAGACGGTTACTTGAATTTTGAATTGACCAAAAGCTACGAAATAACGTACGTAACGAACTGACGTGTACTTATAACCGGTAGCAATTTATAACATTTCCATTTCGATAAAAAAAAAAAATTCAAGTTAAATAAATTAAATGTATTTGTACCATATTTTTACATTCAAAAGTCTTTAACTAAAATACATGATTGATAGAAATACATTGATTGTATTGTATCGATCGTAAAATTGATGTCATGTCCAGTGTCAAATATTACACATCGATGACCCTTAGATGTTCAACTGATTAAACAGAAAATTAAAGTTAAATGCAGTTCATTACGCTACAATTGTAACAATTCTTTATATTTTCAAACATTTATGTCAAGGAAAAGACACAGGTGACATTTATATGCATTGATTTGTTCTAGCACTCAGGAGATTGATTGATAGTTTGTTGGTTAACGTTTAGCGGCAAATATTTCATACATGTGCAGGACGAGAACAAATAAACAATAAATACAATAGGTTGGTCCGGTATAAGAGGAAAATTTGGACTGCCACGGGAAAATGTGGACTGCCACGGAAAATGTGGACTGCCTCAGGAAAATGAGGGTATATTGGATAGGGACAGAAATTTAGCCTTGCAACAGGCTACCTACGGATCCCTCAAAGAGTTGTTGCAAGGATTCTTACGTGCTTGATACATCCTGCGCAGGCAAACGGACGCCCCACTTTGGCAAGGGTTTACTTCAGTTGCATGCTGGTGTTTTAAAAAAAACTGTTTTAAATGTTGAATTTAAGGAATGCTCTGATTTCAAAAATTAAATCTTTCTCTTTGCTTTCGATTGATATCATCCTGCATATCATGTAATATTGTTTGCTGAACATTCAACGATCAAAGCCAGAGTCGAATAACGTATGCATTACATGCTTACACTCTTTGTAATAACGTATCAATTAGAGCAGAGACATATATACACATGTGTATATATGTCTCTGATTAGAGGGTAAGACAGAAAGTCACAATAAGAATTAAAGGACAAAACGTCAAAATATGGTATTCTTGATATTTTTTTTCTCTTTTGGCAAAATTATAAAAAAACTTTTACATATTGAATACATTTGAGGTAAACACCGAAAGTTACAAATGTACAAGCATACATTTTGATAGAAACATGTTTATAGTTCAAATTAAATTAACCTCCATACATCAATGCGAAGGAAAATTTGCCTAAATCGTGAAATGAATTGATTTAAAACGATTGTAAACATATTAATTTCTGTCCTGTCAATTTTATTACTTTTAAATCTTAGCTTAGAATATGGTCTGTATATAAAACAAGTATACCGCTGTAATAAAAGTACTAGACTGTGTATACATGGGAATATATGCTACTTCCTACAGAATTTTGGTTTTTAATTAAACATGTCATTATCGTATATTTTTCAAATACTACTTAAATTGCTGTTTTGCGATAGGTTCGTGTAGTTATAACAATGTCGTCTGTAGTGTTTAGAAAGAAGCTATTATAAAATGTTTTAGAACCTTAAACTACACATACAAAGCTATGATACCATGACAGGTGTAAATATGCTGCAATTGTAAAATATCCACATAATTGCCACGTTTCTTTAATATTTTATGAATGATTGATTTTATTACCTGTTGATTATTGGAACGTGCCATCGAACTCAATCTTTAAAGAAAGAAAATATTAAATAAAGCCAAAATTACTATAAGAGGAAGCAGAAGATGAAGAAGATTTATTTATTATAGTGCAACCTGAATAAACAAATTAATACATGTTTTATAATACAAAAAATCAGCCGGTCAAATAGGCTTATGATGGATGCAATTTCTTATACAATAGTCTATAAAGAAATCCTGAAAATAATTTTTGAAATCAAAATTTAAGTTTGTTGCTACATTTCTGTATTCTTTAATTTTTTATGCCATTTTCTCTATTGTTTATATTTTGTGTCTATTATTTTCAACACTTTTTTCTTTATATTCAAACACCTTACTAATCTCTATTCTTTATTTTTTTTGGTCCAATTTTCTCTATTCTTTATATTTTTGCCCATCATTCTGTGTTCTGTAATCTCCCATCCACATCCTCCTCTATCTGATGGTATGTTATTTATAGTTTTAACACTGTCCCGTTACGGTCTAAGTGCAGTTTCAGAAGAGAAGTGCACTCAGAGACATGTCTCTGGTGCCCTGATGCGGCCTTGGTGTTCAGACGTACCACGGCGAGGTAAAAGCTACAAAATAGACGCTTGTCCAAGTTCTTTTTAAAATAACTCGCACGGCAATGATTTTTTAAGCCACGAAGTTAGTATTAAATTTAAGAGGAAAGTATCGAAAGATAACGAAATTAATGAAATGAATTATCTGACATAAAACATACTTGTATTCAGCATTGATCGATCGTGATGAAGTTAAATCCAGAAAAGTGATTCGGACGCATGAAATTTATAAAGTGTTGTTATCAGTTCTTGACATTACTGAACGGACTAAATACGATATATCGGACCAGCGTCTGAAAGTCTGAAAATTCTTATCGTTTTTCCCTAACGGTAAATTCAGTGGATTAAGACTTGATCAGACCAAAATTACCGTGTCAGACTGAAATCTTCCTACTAGTCTATGACACCAAAAATCAACACACACTTGCAAAAATCCCAAGGAAAACTTTTTTACATACAGTTCGTAATAGATGTATCTAGTTTTGTTCTTATTTAAATCGTGTTTGCTCTGCTTGTCAGTTGGCTGCGAAATAACAATTAACGTAGACACAATAACTGTCTAAAAACACAGATTATACCGAGGGACATTCGAAAATCTTAAGTCGAGTGAAATTGATAACACAATGGCAACAAACAAAAATCCACAAAATAACAAACACGTTTAAAAACACTACATAGAAAACTATAGACTGAGCAACATAAACAACATTACAAAGTGGGAGTGAACTCCGACGCTCCGGAATGGTAATTAATTTAAATAACAGATTTTTTAAATGCAAGAGATTAGACAAACAACAAACACAAGTTAAGGAGAACAGCTAATCTTGAATTCATGGATAAAGTGAGCTAAAATAAACCCAAATTTATCTAATTTTTATCACGAAGTCGTATTTATGCCATGAAACCTACCAATAAGTTTTACCAGATCTGTTGATTCCAATGGGGATCCAGGTCCCTTACTGTTGCAAGCTGTTACTTTAAAGTAGTAATCTTGGCCTTTCTTCAAATCTTTGACCATGAACTTGTAAGTGGTGCTGTCTACATTTCCAGCGACTATCCATGTTGACGTATTAGCTAGTTCATATTCTATTTTGTATTTTTCAACTGGTGCACCACCATCCGTATTAGGTGCCTTCCATTCAACGACTACAGAACTGTCAGTAATATCACTAATTGACATGGGCCCTTCTGGTGCCGATGGTTTGACTGTAATAATAAATATTTAAGAATATTTTGTCCACTATATCTTAAAACAAAATACTGAAAGGTTCCATTCATTACGGACACATGTTGTTTGGAATTCTATTTATTACAAAATATGCATTTGTATATGTGTTTCATCTGTATCAAAGTTCAGTTACCATTATGTTGGTTAGTGACCGGAAAGTAATTGATTATTTGAATACGCATATTCATTGTCAGCATTGTCATTAACTATACATCATCATTCTGGTCAACTTTTTCTCCAGATTATCCATCTTCCTTTTGTTAACCGAATATCCCTCGGTAACACCAACGAGAGCTTTCTTCCCACCCGAACCCTCTATTTTGGCTTAATCTAAGTTTTTGAAAAGGGTACATCAAAGAAAGATTTCTAATATCAGAACAAAATGATGTCTCAGGAACACCGATGTGACAAAAACCAAATAACATAGAAAAACCAACTTTCATATATATTGGTTATCCATTTTCCAAAAGATCTCTTGATATCTACACATTCCAAGGGTTATATTGCTAGATCATCATATTGTTTTCCAAAGTAGCGTGTTTGCAAATACTTACAGTACCAATATATTTTGTAAAACATAGTCCACTAAAATACCATTGGTTTTTCCAACAAAACAGTTTAAAGCCAGAAGTTTGCAAATCGTCATCGCTGATAAAATGTATTGAAGCGAAGCAAATTGTATGGGTGTTTTGAGTGTTTTGTCCCGATCTGGTGAGTCAAGCCTTTCCAACTATTTTGTATAGTTTGTTCCTCTGTTGTTTTGTAACATCAATGTCCCACTTTAAGAATAGGGTTGAACAAACACAAATATGTTAAATAAAGGCAAAAGTGTACTGAAGTTCAAATCGAGTAAGAATAGGACAATCATAGAAACAAACACAAACTGGAAAATATTGCATAGATTCCAAATAAGACGATATTTTACCCCATAAAAATTATTGCATTAATGTGTTTTATTTCTAACTATAAATGGCAAGATCTCAAACGGTGGCTTTTCCTTTTTAACAGTTTTTCATTAAATGCAATAAGTGTTAATTTGTAAGGAAAAAATTAAAAATAGAATAAGAAAATACAAATACTGATATGTGACAGATTTCTGTCATCTAAAATCATATTATTTGATAGATTTATTTCAAATAATTTTCAAATTTTAGTGGTCGAGTATTGTTCAGACCTTTGGTTCAGTATGGTTCAGACTGCAAAATATAGGTCAAGAATGGGTTAAGACTGTTTCAGACTGTTTGAGTAATGGTTAAGACTATTTTCAATAGCAAAGATAAGGGTCAAGTACAAATCAGTACAGTCGAGTATGGTTAAGTTTGGGGTCGAATAATATCAAGTAAAATTCAGACCAATTCAGAATGGTCGAGTAAAAATCAGTAAAGTCGAGTACTGATATAGGCCATTCAGACTTTTACTGGTTTGTAGTGTTAGACCAAGTGATCTGAAAACAAACCAGATTTTATATAATTTCTCATCATGAGGTTGGATTAATGCCATGGAATCTACCAAAAGGTTTTACAAGATCTATCGATTCTAATGGATATCCAGATCCTTTACTGTTGATAGCTGTGTCTTTAAAGTAGTAATCTTGACCTTTCTTCAAATCTTTTACACTGAACTTGTAAGTGGTGCAATCTACATTTCCAGCTTCTTTCCATATTAACGCATTAGCTAATCGATATTCTATTTGGTATTTTTTCGACTAGGGCACCACCATCCTTCTTAGGTGCCTGCCTTTCAATGTCTGCAGAACTATCAGGAATATTACTAATTGTTCGTACGGACCTTATAGGACTGATTTATTGCAAACCATTGAATTTGGACAAAACGTCGCTTAAGTTTATTGAAATACAATATCAAATAGTTTTACGTGACGAAAAATAAAAGAAATCATGTATTTTTGTTATCACGTGGTTTACCAGATTCCCTTAAATTTTAACTGTCATTTTCTCACGTATTATCACGTATCTCTTACTTATGGTACAATTGATTTCAGATATCTTCAATAGTTTTGATTGTGACAATTATTGCAATTTACGTTGTAGATGAAGGTTTCACTCTTCTGCATTTTACATCCTGATTTTTCTTTCGTTATAAGTGATAATAAAATCCAGTTTAGAGCTATCGCTTCCTTATATTTCATTATTCTTACTGATGAAATTTGTGAGTTTTATTTATTTTCCGTAGAATTGCGTATCCAAATAAAAATGTGTACATTTAAATTACTATAAATAAGCTCATCATAGATCCCAGGATTGCAATTTTATATTTGCGCCAAACGTGCGTTTCGTCTACAAAAGACTCATCAGTGACGCTCGAATCCAAAAATGTTAATAAGACCAAATAAAGTTCGAAGTTGAAGAGCATTGAGGTCAAACAATTCCAGCTAAGGTAAGCTATTGCTGAGGTAGAAAAGCCACAGTACTTCAAAATTCAAAGTTTTGTAAACAGTTAATGTATAATTATGAACATATCAATGATAACTCAAGTCAACACAGAAGTGCTGACTACTGGGCTGGTGATGCCCTCGGGAATTAAAACTCTACCAGCAGTGGTATCGACCCAGTGGTTGTAAATAAACTTATCATAGATACCAGGATTGAAATTTTATATTTGCGCCAGATGCGCGCTTCGTCTACAAAAGACTCATCAGTGACGCTTGATTCGAATAATGTTTTCTTGTAGACGACAATATGGGCTCAGCTATCATTTACACAAAACGTAAATATTAAAACGAAAGAAAGATGCATACCTTTTACTTTTTTAGTTTTAGGGTAACAAAACGATTATTTAACAATAACAAAACAACAACATTTCACAATGCAAAAGAAAAGCAATGATAACCCAGTTATAAATCATAAAACATCCCCGTTTCAGCAGTTAACAAAAAGATACTTGGTAACCATACGGCCTTAAAGTATCACTAAATGACTACGCTGTATGGTAAACTCTAAGTTAATCGACAAGTTATTACTTAAGTCAACTCACATATTTGTCACCAAATTCCTAATAAAAAAATCATGTCCAAGTAAAATCGTTTGAATAACTTGATACATATTAACTTATTTTATTTAATCCATTGAAATGATAAAAAATATAAGTATAGACTGATAGGATTGATAACATAGTACGTAGTTTGAATGTATAATGATATCTATAACTTCCAAGCAAACTATACGTGATAAATTGCTATTGGGTTGAAAATGAATATTTTTATATTTCTAAAACACATAGACACATGAAACAAGAATGTGTATCCGTGAGACACCGTGCCCCACTCCCCTCCCTATTTCATAGTATTACATTTCCATGTCCAATGAACCATTATATCCGGGTTAAAACCCTTATTCAGTATATTTGTATTTAAAAGTTTTAAAAAATATAAATTTTGGTCCTCAATGCTCTTCAACTTTGTACTTGTTTGGCTTTCTAAATATTTTGATCTGAGCGTCACTGATGAGTCTTATGTAGACGAAACGCTCGCCTGGCGTTTCAAATTATAAGCCTGGTACCTTTGATAACTATTTACATTACTGGGTCGATGCCACTGCTGGTGAACGTTTCGTCCCCGAGGGTATCATCAGCCCAGTAGTTAGCACTTCGGTGTTGACATGAATATCAATTATGTGGTCATTTTACAAATTAACTGTTCTCAAAGGTATGAGTTATTCGAAATACTAAGGATTTTCTTATCCCAAGCATAGATTACCATAGCCGTATTTGGCAAAATTTTTGGAATTTTGGGTCCGCAGTGCTCTTCAACTTTGTACTTGTTTGGCTTTCTAAATATTTTGATCTGAGCGTCACTGATGAGACTTATGTAGACGAAACGCGCGTCTGGCGTATCAAATTATAAGCCTGGTACCTTTGATAACTATTATAGCTAGGACAGAATCGATGGAATCGATGTAAAATTAAAATCCACATACGTTGGGTATAAAACTAAAAGGGTCCTTCTTAACAGAACTGCAATGAAATATTCCATGTCTGTATTTTTTCAGGCGTATTTGTTTCAGTTAAACGTCAAACATGTCATAAAATGTGAGCAATGAAATGAATGTACACTTAAAGTATCTTCCAAGAACCAATACAGGAAGTAAAATAACAATTGATTTAGATAAATGTAATACATTTTATTCAAGGTGCATCCTCATACTCATAAAATCCATTGTATTAAATTGTTCGAAAAGATTGAAAAGTACTTTCTGATAAATTCATCAGTAATGTTTGTTCCTACCTCAGACAAAAGTATATTTAAATATATATAGAATCATGATAAAGAAGAAAAAGGTGTGCACATTTTACATAAGGGCCTGTTTGAAAATTCCCTTTTAACCTGACAACTTATAAAAACAGGTAAAACTCAGAATATTATCTAGCTTCAAATTTCATTATTTTTTTTTTTTTAGACATTTAAATTGTATTAAGTAGTTTTAGAAATTCACCCGTTGAGAAGAACTTAATATACGGGTCTAGTGAGATTATTGCATTTGATAACCAATAACTGATTCAATTATTCCCTTTCAAGTGTGGTTGTCAAGAAAATCATCCAACATTTTATGACAAAATTTAATTAGATTTTTAATAGCAGAAGAGTTGTTTTAAATATATTATGTTCCAACAAACTTTGTGTATTCGAAAAACAATCCATGTAGTCTATGCTCCTTCCGTCATGCTTAAATGCGATAGGCAGAGACGTTTAGATGGATTGGTTATGTCGAGTAATGTCATTTTATTGGAAATCTCCGCTGAACATTTACAGTATCGATTGATAGGGTCAGCTTCATTGCCGTTTTATGCTGGAGTTCGTATCGTCTTCCAGGATATGTATTACCAGCCCAGTATATTCCCATTCCCCATACATTAACTGTTTATAAGATATCAAATTATTTCTAACACAACGCTTAAGGCTTATGTACACCTTTGCATAGATTACCTTTTCGGAAATTTCTGTCTTTTCGTGCTTTTATACTATTTGTGTTTCTAGCGCCAATAATGAGTCATTTTGTATTACCAAAGTATAAGTCTTAAAATTGAAAATGGAAATGAGGAATATGCCAAAGAGACGAAAACCCGACCAAAGAGCCAACTACAACCGAAGGCCTCAAATGTGTCTTCAACGCAGCGAGAAAATCCGCACCCGGAGGTTGTCATCAGCTGGCCCCTAAATAAAATTGTGTACTAGATCAGTGAAAAGGGACGTCACTCTAAACTCCAAAACATATCCATGAAGTAAAATTAAAAGGCCCGATGCTCCTGACTTGTGCCAGTCGCCAAAATGAGGCGGGGTTAAACATGTTTTGTGAGATCTCAACCCTCCCCTATACCTCTAGCCAATGTAGAATAAAGAAACACATAGCAATACGCACAGTAAAACTCAGTATAAAAGAAGTCTGAGTCCGATGTCAGAATAGGTGACAAAAGAAACAAAGGAAAATGACAATGATAGTTATCAAAGGTACCAGGCTTATAATTTGATACGCCAGACGCGCGTTTCGTCTACATAAGACTCATCAGTGACGCTTATATCAAAATAGTTAGAAAGCCGAAACAAGTAGAAAGTTGAGGAGCATTGAGAACCCAAAATTTCAAAAGTTGTGCCAAATACGGCTAAGGTAATCTATGCCTGATACATAAATGAACAAAGGACTATTAGCAGTTACTGACATGCCAGCTCCATACCTCAATTAAACTGATTGAAAGATTATGTCTTCATCATATGAAAATCAAGTACTTTTGAGGTGATTTTTTGATATCTAAGGAATCATCAAAGGATGATAACTCCTAACAGATTTTATCTTTCTATTTTTTCCAAGACAGAATAATATTTTCATGTTCTATTAGAAACTATAAACAACTGTCATACACACGGGATATTTAGCTAGCTGTAAATTCAGATTCAAGCAACCATTTTCGTTGGAAAATACCTGTACCAAATATGACAGTTGTTTTCAATTTGTTCATTTGGTTGTATAGTTGAGTGTTTTATTTTGTCAGGTTTTATCAACTTTTCAACTTATTTTATAGTTCAGAATTTGTATTTCTTTTCTTTTTATATACATCCATTTAAGCCATGTGGGCTTAGGCTACATATACAATTTGACAATATTATGACCCATCAAGTCCAATTGAAACAAGAAAATCCTACAAACCATAGAAAGATTATGAGAAGAAATTACTTAAAATAATATTAAATAAATTTGTATTCAGGAATTACTTACCGATTAATTTGTCCAATTCAGTGTCTAAATCTGAAAAAAAATAAGAACATATCTTTGGTAAAATTGACAGAGTAAAGTTGCATTTTAACAATTAAAATCATTAAAGGCATCAATAGTTTACCGATGTTCAAATCCTCTTAGTCATATTTAAAAGATAAAAAACAAGGTGAACCACACAAACTTATAAAACAAAATAAAATCCAAAATGAGCAAGACCGGGTGCCTTTACTAGGTAAGCGTATCCAACCTTGTATGTATGACTCGCTTAGTGAATTTAACGATTTTACGGAATTTATCAAACAATAAGATCAATAACAACCGGGGTTCTATATAGAGTCGTCCATTAATTTGAACATAGATTATTCCAGATAATTACGCTAGAATATAGTGCTGCAACAATATATCTAATTAACAGTGATGATGTAGTGTTATAAGTAATGCTAATTTCTAAAAGACACATGTGATGGTTATGAAATAAACATGGTAAACTTAAACTAAATGAATGAGCAATATGGGATAGCCGCCAGGAATGATCTCTGATTGTTGAGTTTGAAAATTTAACCATCCGTATTGGAAACGTCTGTTGTCAACAAACTAAAGTTGTAGAATTAGGAATAATTTAATGATAAATAACGATAGCAATGTTCCAAATTGATATGACTGGAGACAATCAAAATTTTTAAAATTGTACAAAACCAGTTTAAATGCATATAATATTCGAAAAAACAATGAAAATTCGAAACAAATTCAGAAAGGAGGTTAAAGGAACTTTATAACAGGAACTTTTCCACTTATCTTTTAAATTGTTCTTTGGCCAACGAATCAATTTTGATAGACATGAATATAAGTGGTTTTAAGATTTAACAACGTAAGTTTTTCTATAAACCAAATGCAGCTGAATTATAACTTTTAAATCGACAAAACAAATCTCATCACAAAAAATTTAAAAAAAAACTTATCGTGAAGTAATAGATCATGAGGTAGAGGCCAAAGTCAGAATAACCCTACAAAACTCACATCTATCTAAATATTACAAATTTCTGCCGTATTTGGCACAATTTGTTGGAGTTAAAGATTGTATACGCATTAGAACTTCGTATTTGATTTGGTCTTCCAACTGCTTTAATACGTGTGCAACTGATGAATCTTATATATACGAAACGCGTATCAGAAAATAGTAAAATCACAAAATACTGAACTCGAGGAAAATTCAAAAGGAAAGTCCCTAATCAAATGGCAAAATAAAAGCTCAAACACATCGAACGAATGGATAACAACTGTCATATTCCTGACTTGGTACAGGCATTTTCTTATGTAGAAAATGGTGGATTGAACCTGGTTTTAAAGCTAGCTAAACCTCTCACTTGTATGGCAGTCGCATCAAATTTCATTATATTGACAACGATGTGTGAACAAAACACAGACGTTCACAACTATAATCCTAGTATTTTAAAAGATTTTTCTATACACCAAATATAGTTGATACATCGCTTAAAGTATCTGTGTAACTGACAATATCACTGTTCAATGACCATTTAAGGGTTAAAATAAGGTCAATATTAGCACCATTACAAACTTAATCCCATTTTATATTCAATTTTAGAAATTTTCCTGTCACGTCACTTTTGTGGCGTTGATATATTCGTGTGACGCATAGTTCATAATTACTGTGGTGTAAATGGGAGGTGTCCGTTGTTATTCTGTGGTTTACATGTTGTAATGTACTATTATATTATTTGTTTATGTGTGTTTCTGTCCTGATTTTTCTTGCGTTTGGTTGTGATGTGTTCCTGTCACGTGGTGTTGTCGTTTTGGTGGTGTTTTAGCGTTGCCGTATTGGCGGGAGGTTTGGCTGGCAATGGAGCCGGGTTCAGGCCACCATTTTTCTTAAAATGTCCTGTACCAAGTCAGGAGTGTGGCGGTAGTTGTCGGATAGTCTGTTTCTGTATATGTTGGCATTTGTTTTGTGGCAGTTCAGTGTTTGTGTTGTTCCGTTATTTCGCTCTTGTGGTTGATGTGTTTCCCTCGGTTTTGGTCTGTGATCCAGATTTGTTGCAATTATCGATTTATGATTATTGAACAGCGGTATACTACTGTTGCCTTTATTTAGATAAATGCTGTCAAATCGACATACATACCCTATAATTTGGGGCATCCGGTCGGAATGCGCTGTTATACTATAAATACTGATTATGAGTTCACACTATTTAATTAAATATGTTACTGTAATGATCAACTGCTGACAAAAATTAAAACAATAAAATTATGAAATATCAAAATATAAATATAAAGGTCATTTTTGCATAATTCTCTTTGTTAAAATATTGAATTAACTATTGAAATAACAGAACTGTTTTTCTTTTATTAAGAATTTCAAGATTCATTTCTTGAATGGAAAATTAAAAAAGGAACATTCATAATGAAAGTTTTGAAATGTTGTCAGGATTTATGAAGTTTTGTATAATGAACGAAAACAAGGTTTCGATGTTTAAAACAACGGATAGTATAAATAAAGTTGAAATATTGCTTAAATAGTTTCTATAACTGACTTTATCATAAAATTGCATTGACCAATGAAACGTGAAAATAAGGTCAATATTAGATAAATGCTGTCAGATTGACATTTACAGTTTGCAATCATTATATACATTATGTATATACCGATATGGAGTTATGTGCTTTCAGAACGAATGGCCTTTCTTTTGAAAAAACAACTCGGACAATGCCAAGTTTCAATGAAATGTGTTGTGTAAGATCATTATTACACCGATTAAAATTCAAACTACATTTTGTTAAAACATTAGTAATCGTGACTTGTTGGCAATTTGTGTTTACTGTACAATTTGCCATCAATTCTATTCTTTGATTTTTTTAGACAGAAACAATCATTTCTTCCATTAATTAGATTGAAATACTACATTGGGACCAGTAAACGGTTTTAATGGACACTTTAACTGTCGACAATAATATTGTGAAGTTCTGTAAATTAATATATAATCGCTACAATAAAAGGACATTATGTGAGATAAACTTTATAATGCAAAATTTTAACACTTATAAAACAAGCCAAATTGTAGCATTTATAAAAAAAGTATAAGAACTTGTTGATTCACCTCGAATTGTAAAAATACTATGACTAATGGATTTCGTTATTTTCCGTGTTATATGTACATTACATTTGTGCCCTCTTTATGACAGTTCGTGATTTTTGCAATCATAAATGATTCCTTCTACACTATCGAATTGCGAAATTTTCTAATTTTCTATTGAGTAACAGCCTCGCCTTTTAACGGAGAGGGGCTATAAAACCTATCTTGATTCTTGTTTTATTTAGAAATATTATATTGAAAGGCAAAAGTAAGAAAACTATCATTCTCAATCAGTTCGTAATAAATGGTTGCATTTCCGTGGTAACAATGCCATGAAACCAGAAAAAAAAAAAAAAAAAAAAAGAGATATTACCTCGAAAAGACAGATCAGTTTAGTGCATCTTGGTCGTCATGACGTATGCAAAATCAAATTTATCAATTATTTTCACCACATGATATTTATCATTAGTACATCAATGTACTAAAAATTGTTTTACAAAATAAAATTGATACTTGATTTAAAAATTATGGACGCGTTTTAATATTACGTCGGTGACCAGATAAGGTCGACTTCAAACAGTCGAACTGAATTCTAATACCCTACCATTCCTGTCGCTTACTATTTACACCAAATATAGTTGATACATCGCTTAAAGTATCTGTGTCACTGACCTCGTCACTGTTCATTGAACATTCAAATGTTAAAATAAGGTCAATATTAGCACCATCATTCCTGTCGCTTACTATTACTTTTATTATCCCTCTTTTTTACTTGACCAGCATTCACCATGCTCGTAGAGTTCTTTTGCATTTATTTATCTTTGATGGCCTGAAAGTGTCCTTTCAAATCGATATCTGATTGACACCGCCGGTTGAAAATACCACATTACAATATGTCAGAAGGCCATCTTTTACTTTAGAAAGAATGGTGACACGAACTTTAGGAAGAAGTTAAATTGAACATCTTGACAACCCGGATAATTATCATGTTTTATAAAGATGTTTGTGAAGTTGAGGTACCATGAATAAAACGACTTATTTTATTGTTTTTTTTTTTTTGTAAATACAAAAGGAGAGATGGACAGATTTGTGATTTTCTAAAATTCCCTTTCGTCAATGTTTTCTGTGGGATTCCTATTTTGCTGTGAACCAAGTGTTTTATTAAGAAATTTCAAAAATACTCTATCACATAAAAATAAAATTGTAAGATGCTTTGTCTGTTGAACTGGAGATAAGATAAAGCATCAATAACCTGTAAAAAGAGGTTAGAACGTTGTCCTGTTATTGTACGTTGAAGATTTTAATGCACTTCTGAATGCATGACCGAACTGCGTCGGTCCATCTAGATTAAGTGTCCCGTTTTGATTTATCTAGCGTGCGTTTTATACACTTACTGGTATAGTTCTCAACTGCATCAATCAATAACCATTTATATGCTGGGTAATACGATATTTTTACCTGGCAATTCTTTATGTTGTTTATTATGAGCGATGCCAAGGCTACAGTTATAAGATGACCATCGGGACTTTATTTGTATGGAGACGACGAATAAGAGCAATTAAGAGGTTATGCTTTTACATCCTTGATTGTATATTTATATCTTTTGTACCCTCTAATTATTGAAAATCTTGGATACAATAGGTCTTATGTAGGTTTATAAAATGAGAGGTATACTTTATTCAATAATCAGGATGTGTTTTCTGACCTGATTTATGGTGGAAAATATTGTTAAAATTTAACGCATCTAAACCTGCATGAAGGAATTCTACCTTCAAAAACTACGACATTCCTCATCTGTGGGAGCAGTCATCACGGATTGTAATACAATATAGCATTTGGCTAGCAAATGTCATAGCCATTGCAACCATGTAAATGCGATATCGGAAACCATCCTTGTACAAGATCGACACGATGCTCCGGATTTTAAACATAGAATTTCACAAGTTAACAGTCTGCACATTATTCTGATTTTGAGCCGATCAGTCTTTTCTTTAATACTAATTGTACAGTCTTAGTTTGACTTGACCGATAATCAAATAAACAACCGACAGCATTCGATGTGAACAAGCTATCACGATTTCATATAGATCATAACCGATTTTAATTAAAAGATAGGAACTGTACTGATTTTTGTATGATCGATGATAGTCGATTGATGTCCGCTGATTATCGTCAAAACTTTAACGATTACGACATGAACGACCATGGTTGGCAAGTACTGTAAATAGTGTAGATATATATGATCAATTAAATCAAATACAGAGTGAAGAGCGTTTTAAGCCAAAATTTCGAAACATTACTTTAAATACGGTTTAAAATTAAGAACCCAACTTAATGACCAACACTTAAAGTTGTCCAATGAACCATAAACCTCTAGTACAGATCGATGATCCTTTTGACAAACCTTTTGAGACAGATTTGTACAATAAAGCCACAAGAGTAGTTTACCGATGTTCAAATATCATAAAACTGTTCAGAGGATAAATCAAAGCTGCTACCATAGCCTGATAAAATTGCATGAATTCAATAAAAATCATTCTGCATACCAAATGCAGCTGGCCGGTTACCTTATAGACATGGTCGGGAAATATTTACGCTGATTAAATTACCATAAAAATAACTCAAATAACAGGCATATACATCTTACAATTTTCTTATACACCGACTTAGGCCAACTAATCCTTTTATTGACTGAGAGCCTAACCAAATCACCAACACTTTACTTTGATAAATAAACCATGGAAATGAGGTCATGTGCAGATGAATCCTGTCATACGAATATATCAATCCATGTATTATTCCATTTGCAAAACATATAAAAAAGCAATAAGACGTTGATTATTTGCCACTGAGAAAATTTTCCGCCAGGGACCATTGAACCAAGATATGAATAACTACAGAACACCATATGTCTTTGAACACTGTGAAAACCCAATGCTATATTGGCAGCTATACAATGTCGCAGGATTACACAATGTAAAACAACCCAACACTCTGAGTAATTCTAAAATGACAAACAAAGAATATAGTAAATGAAGCCATAATATATGACAAGCACTGGACTATTGGTAACTGGCTAGGTAAAAGCACTTAGATAATGTGATTAGGTTCAATATGTTTTCCTTATCGTTCACAGTGGTTTCACAGTACGAATATAACTTTATAACAAATGTTACTGCACCAGCTGTTCATTTCGACAATTAATGTTTCTTCTGCGATGGTGCAAAATTAAAAATAAAATCTAATGCCAATATAAAACAATATCCTTATTTTCATGCACGAACCGCATAACTGAGCTAGTGATATCTTCTTGGATTAACATGACATCATCAAAAAGACAACCAAGAGGTAGTTATTACATTAACAGTACCAGATGCGCATTTCGATAATTATTTCACGTCAGTAACATCCGATTTCAAAATGTTGAAACATTCAAATCTTGATACAAATTTGGTATAGTCGATAGAACCAAAAGGACCACTACAACAGGAAACTATGCATGAAGGAGATACATTTTTCATTTCTTATAATTTCTAACAATGTTTGATAATAACGTTTTGTAAATTAATTTCCTTATTTTAGTTCTATTACCATGCGTATTAACTCTGGTTACTAACAGCCCAGATGCAGAGGTATTGATAACATGCATGGTGTCAATTTTATAATTAAAGAACAAACTGTACAAAACAGTTAGAAAGGGTTTGTTTGACTCGTCATATCGACACGAAGAATAACATGTACCCTCAAAGAGTCAAAAGACATAACACAGCAAAATACGAGCACTCATAGAAGCCTAAATAAGCTCAAGACCAATTACCACAAATGAATAGATATTTAGTTAAAGCTGTCATTAACAAAACATCATACATCAGTGGAGATCACATGTTCCTTTGATATCCCGCGCATTAGAGTGTTGGGATTCTCCTTTGTATTGAAGAGCGATAGACATGACGGTTTAATGATATCTTTAAAGAGACATTATTGAATTATTTTTGTTAGCTAACCTATACGATAGGGATTGGGTGTAATTCAAACTGGAAATGTCTGATACTGTAGATATTTCCGCAGATTTTATTAGGCAGTTCTGTTTATTCAAGTGTTTTATAAATCCTGAAGAATGTAATGTAATTTCAGATACAGGATGCAAAACGTTTAAGAATATTGTTTAGTGTTCTTACTTGTGGAACCTTAATAGTTGTATCTATTATAACAACATAGGATGTGTTTGAATTTATATTACGTATTTCCGTTGATTAATATAAAAGTTTTACACATGCATACACAAGGAAAACAAATGTTAAAATGTTTCAAACTAGATCTCTTTTATTTTCTTCTTCAGTCTGAACCCGGTTGGTCATTTCGCGGTTACATATAACCCTTGATTAAATATAACCTAGGTTTAAATCATTTATCTGAGGTTTACGTAACCAAGGGTAACAATTCTTTTCAACCCTTGGTTACGTAACCCATTGTTTATCAGTTAAGGACAATTTTCATAAAATAAAGATTTATCAACACTTTTCTCTGGTCCTAGGAAAACTGTTTGGACAATTAACATAATTTCGTTTTAAACATTACTCTTTGCAGCGTCTAAGTTTATTTGATAGTGCAACTACAACACGGACGTGACAGAGAGAACCGTTCGTTTGAAAAGAAGAGTTGGTCTTAGAACTAAAGTTGCTTATTGATAAATACATTATTTCACTAAAAGATTTTTAATTTTGCCGCATTAAATCGTTCATTGCCATAGAAGAGTTAAAAAGTTGATTTGAAAATGTCTGTTAGGTAGACACAACGAACGTAAACCTCAATCTAAAAATAGGGGAGGACTATAAATAATAAGTTTTCATCACTAATGGTCGTAGAAAACGAAGAATATGTTGTTTCTAACGCTTAGTGACCTTTCCAGTCTAGTTATAAATCATACTTTTGGACAGCACTATTCCTTGGTTAAAATTTTACACGAGGTCCGAAGCAAGGTTGAATCTAAAATACTTAACAAAGGACTTAACAAAGGCTAAATTTTAACCACAGGATGAACAACAGAAAATAACCTAAGGTTAAATTTTAACCAAGGGTTACGATATCTAACCTTTAGTTGAAATATAACCAAGAGAAGAACAACGTCCTGATTTTAGTATATCTTAAACTCACATGTTCATTTAAAACTTCACTAAGTGGATAGCTCTGTGTTTGTCTTAAGCTTTAACCGTGCAAAATTAAATGCATTTTTGGTACATTTATGTAAAGGGCATTATCTGTCAAATTCATGTTCACCGATTTGACTCTGATTCTCATATTTGATTTATAACATACTAAAACGTAGTTCCAAATTATAATCTGTATAAAATAAACAATTTACGATGCACGGACTCGATAATATGTATCAGTTTTTCCTGTGTATTTTAGTCTAGACGCCATCTTATTAACCATGGAGGTGACCTCCGAATACTACCGACGTTCAAATAACCCGATATAAACATAAACATATATAAATAGAAAGCGAACTCGTGCAATTGGATTTTTCTAGGTCTGTTTGATTTCATTTTATAGGTTAAGAACATAAAATTATGTAAATAATCGTTTTACCTGTATAGGAATGAAATTTTATAGATCGAATCAGTCAACCAAATGATTTGGCCCGTTTGCCCTTGCTTCACTTCAATGTTGACATTCTTTCTTTTTGTGATAGTGGAAGACTCTAGTTTATGAGTAACCTATCTCAAGCTAAGGGGTCAATTGAAGTTCACAAGAATATGGATTTAATGAGGTCGAACTACTCACTTGCAAGTGAATAATTCACTAGCGATGTTTCTTTGCTTATTTTGACAAAACTGAACCAAACTGGCTGCTAAAAGCGAATTTGTATATCACTTGAGTCAAACCTGAGTAAACCGGACCCTGAATAAACCGGTTTCCTGTCCATTCCGGCCAAAATTGAAGTCCCATTTTCCCCTTCAAAGTCTTTGTAAAATACCCTTTGTAAACCGGACCCTGGGTATTCCGAATTTTGATCTAAATATGCAGTCCAAATACTGTAAATTACATCAATTATTACCTGCCAAAACCGGTTTGTTTGATTAACTTAAAATGATAACAGTATTGATCGACATGCAATCAAAACATAATTGTTTATACAATATGGTTTTCAGGATAATCAATTAGCAAGGTGTTACACTTGGGAACAGTATATGTTCCTGGTTAAACCGTGAACTTACAGTAGTAAACTGTATTATTGAAACACTATAAAAGTTTTAATGAAAATAAACTAAAAGAAACGCCGAATATATCTCTGATAGAACTTACGTTGTAACTTAATTTGATAATTTGTTCAAATCGTGGAGTCAGAAATTTCCATCGTGTTTTCGAAACGCTGGGTTCCTGCTGAGAACCCCGAAACCAATGACCCTGATAATGAAGATGACTCGGATGACGACAATCCATGGGTATCGTACACTGTACGATAATATTTCGATCGTGAAGAAATTTCGTTTGATAAAATTCTGGCTTTTAATCGGCACTCGAAGTGAAAATGAAATTGACAAGATGAGGCTGATGCTACCGAGGTCGATTTGACATACGAGGATATGTAAAAAGTTTAAAATGTTATTTTTGAATTCGAGGAACAACCAATTTCTTAAATTTCTACAGCCAATGAATACGAAAACTCAAAACAACGTTCGTGCGTAGTTATAACGGTATTCTATTTAACAGTTTACACAAGGATTTGTTTAGTAAAACTTACTATACAAATCCTTGGTTTAATTACAATCAGACAGAACTTTTACATGCAATATATCTGAAGTGACAAGTCATTAACGTCCGGTCAAAACGGAAACCTGAATAAACCGACCCACTGTCCATACCGGCCCTTTTCATAGTTCCATAGCCGGCCGGTTTATACAGGTTTGACTGTATTTTACTGTCATCGATGATTGAACAAAGAAAATCATATTTTATTATTTTCGATATCTCGTAGCTAATACCCATGACTCTCCTTTTTTTAATATCCCCGTTCCTTAACCATTTTTCTATAAGAAAACGTCAGTGGTAACTATAAAATCAAGATTTATTGAAAAATCCCACTATTTTGGTTCGCCTTATAATTGTAAATACTTAAAATATGTATAAATATGAAGAAAGTGAGATGTAGGGTAAACGTGAATATGACAGCAACCAAGAATGCATCAAATAATCAGCATATTATCTTCTATAAATGGCATGTGTTTATACTGTATGCCAAGTTCTAAATTACCATGAGTCCAGAAAAATGGTGAATACATGTTTGCCTAATAACAAGATATACTCAGATACTATGTACCAAATGAAAGTTTACAAGAGGTGTAAGGTTTCTACTGGCAGGTCGAGATGTCAGCAAAATTCTGATAGGTTCATCAATTGCTGTAAACATTCTGATAGGCCAATTTTTCCTTAGTTCATCCACCAATAATGAACAGAAACTCTACATTTGACAGGTCTTTATTTCTTATCTGATAGGTAGAAAGTAAACTAACAAAAATACCAAAGATAATTCAAAACGGAAAATCCCTTATCAAATGGCAAAATCAAAAGCTCAAACATATCAAACGAATGGAAAACAACGTCATATTCCTGACTTGGTACAGGCATTTCCTTATGTATAAAATGGTGGATTAAACCTGGTTTTATAGCTAACTAAACCTCATTTGAATAGCAATTGCATAAGATGTGTGAACAAACCAAACAGACATAATAGGTAAAAATGTCAAAAATTGGGGTACAGCAGTCAACATTGTGTTATAATCTTAATCACTATAAAAACAAATTACATGAGGCATTTTTTTAAACATACAAAACAAAATCTGTTCATCAACCCCACCTGTCATATATTAACTATAATGACCCATTATGTTCCAAAGATTAGATTTACTGTTCAACATTTATTATTTCTTGGAAAAATTTGCTAAATGCAATGTTGAGGATATTCATAAACTGTCTTTGAGGGAAGTTAGCCTGACAAACAATATTCCCTTTTTGTGACTGATTGACAGGCGTGGTAAACAATATTTCCATTGGTTTTGGTGGGAAAGAGTTGAGGTGTGTAGAAAGTTACGAGAATTAATTTATTACATACACATGGAAAGGTATCAAACGCTTAGCATTATTTTTCTGCAAAAGATATGTAAATTCCGTGAAAAGGTCAAATAAAGTAGTTTGATCTGTGTTAAACCATTTTATTGTTCATCAACACATAATATCATCCTAATAAGGCTCCGTACATTTTGTATAATATTATTTTCTTACCGGTTTCCCGTTCGTTGCCATGACATTTGTGCGACATCCAGGGTGACCTTATCCCTTTTTATGTATTTAATTATTTTCATATTTTGCATTTTTTTTATATTTTGAGGATGAGGGAATCAGGTAACTGTGTGTTCGTATGTTTTATTGCATTGTACTTTTTGTTTTGGGGAAGGTTAACTTTCTGGTAGTACGACCCGTCACGGACAGGCTGGAAAACTGTTTAGGCAAATGCTTCCATTACATTTTTACCGATACAGTGTGTTAAATGTCCTCATTTACATCATAATCCGACATACTGTAGTGAGAAAACCAGAACGTGTTCAAACAGAAGGATTTTGAAAGCAGAGAAAACTGTGCAACTTATAATCAGTATGATTTTATCAGATGAAAATACGAATACTAAAAATCCAGGCTAAAAATAAGGTGTAATAACCTCAATTCAGTCACGTATCCGCGATGTCGCGGATGTGTTCTTATAGCATTTAATGGTTCAATAAATAAAATGTTGGTATATTTTGGGGTTTTCCCTGAATGAATCATTTGTAATATGTTGCAGTTCTTTCCAGCATACAAGTATGTTTAAAGTATTTAATATAACCATACATTGAAGAAAATATAATTTATAACTATAAAATTTAAATTTTAATAAAAGGAGTATGTGTCTGAGGACACGAATGCCCAAGCTGAAGCTTTGCAATTTTCCAAGTTAAAAGTTGACATAACTCTTGAACGGTAAATGAAACTCTGTATGCTTGTTGTGGTTCATAGACAAAGAAAGACAACAGGAGTATACCGCTATTCAATAGTCATAAATCGATAAAGCGAAAACAAATCCGGGTCACAAACCACAACCGAGGGAAACACATCAACTACAAGAGGGGAACAACAGAAACACTGAACTGCAACAGAAAAAAAAAAAAAAAAAAAAAACACCAACATACATAGAAACGGACTACCTGATAACAACTGCCATATTCCTGTATCATAGCATTGCGTATGAGTTTCGTCAAATTGGATGAGACAAACTTAAGTTGGATTTCGGAAACTGAAAAGTTGCTATTTTCCAAGTTATAAAGGGCATAACCCTAGAACGGTACATGACATACTGCAAAAATGTAAATTCTGTCTGCGTGTTGTGGTTCGCAGCATTGTGTATAAGTTTCATAAAATTTGCATGTGGTAAACTTCAGTAAGAGGGCGGAAAGGTAAAACATTGTTATTTTCCA
Organism: Mytilus coruscus; assembly: GCA_017311375.1. Classification (NCBI taxonomy): domain Eukaryota; kingdom Metazoa; phylum Mollusca; class Bivalvia; order Mytilida; family Mytilidae; genus Mytilus; species Mytilus coruscus. The sequence goes on along the minus strand of CM029598.1, from coordinate 3,993,004 downwards.
AGTTATAAAGGGCACAACTCGAGAACAGTAAGTGACTTACTGCCTAAATTCGAACTCTGTAGGCGATTTTTTGTTCATAGCATTGTGTATGAGTTTCATAAAATTCGGATGAGAAAAACTTTAGTCAGAATGCGGAAACGAAAATAGCACAGACGTAAGAACAGGCAGAAGGACAGAAGGAATGACGGTCAAAGGTAACGCTTTATGCTCTCATTGCCTAGCGGCGGGGGCATAACAATATTTCAAAGTAATTTGTTGTATTTCTAGAAGTACTTTGATAAATCAACTCAAATCAAAACTTTAGAAATGTGTGTGTCACTGTGCATTATCCTGTTTATAGTGCAATTGTTAAGCAATGAACACACATTATAGCTTGATATGCGTTGTGTGTTTTTGCTCAATGGTAAAGGCCATCAGGTGAACTATATTTGTTTCCGTCTACGTCATCTGATCTCTAGTTGAAAGTTGTCTCACTGGCAATCAAACCATATATTCTTATTTTTACAAGTAGGTATGTTTTAGTTATTGTAATGCCTTACAAGTTCAGTAGGAAGGTTCGTTTAGCCATTTATGACATAAAGAGATAGGGCATAAGGACCTAAAGAAAAAAAATGTTCAACTGTGTTCAAATATTTCCAGAACTACTTGACGAATACGTAAATCAAGTGATGAAAACTGCTCGTATATGTATACAAAATGCAGAAGCTACGAAAAAAGGGATGCAATGTACCACATTACGACACACCTGACAACTCTTTTATTGCAGTTCTTCATCTCAAAGTCACAGTTAGACTTTCATCCTGAAGCAACATATCACATGTAACTGCGAAATCTAAAACAGTCTCTAGCATTAGGTTAAGAGCAGACTAAATTGCTATATGTCTAAAGAGCAACAAAAGCAGGGTTGGCAAAAGCCCGGGTATTATGAGTATCGCCCAGCCCAGTGGAAAATACTGGGAAAACCCGGGCTTTACTGGGTTTTACTGGTTAATACTGGGCAATACTGGGTAATATGAAATACTGACTGGAATCTTGGAGGATTCAGTGATAAATGACCAAAAGCAATACATTAAAGATATAAATAAGTCATAGTGTTTCAATTTATAAATGTTCACTCAAGTTTATTGAAAATTTGAAAACGTATCAATCCAGCAATTGAACTGTAAGACATACATGAAGACAAATAGAGCTTTCTCAATAAGATTTATAGATAATATTCCTTAATATCTGTTAAATTGTTGCTTTGTCTAAAGTGGTCTAACTGTTGACATGAAGCCAAAGAATTTGACTTGTGTATTTTTAATATATATTTAACTAATATCAAGAATAAATAGTTAATTATATGTAAGGAAAATGAATGTTTAACATTTTTTTTTTTATCATAGAGTCAAAGGTTTAGAAAATTTAAGAACACTAATATGTACATAACTAATTCATAACTACAATGTAATTATTCAGATTGAAACACAGATTTGTTAACATAACAATAATCAGCCTTTTCATTTAAAAAAAAGTGTTTTTGAAATGCCCCCTTATGGTGTTTATATAGCAATATGATTGCATTACAATTTAAATTTACAATTCACTTAAACAGCACTGAAAAAGTTTGGATTATTGAAACATAGCTTGGAAATAAGCAAAGTATCCAAAAATGTGCAAAACATTATATTCTGCCATCTGTCTAAAATGTATACATTAAGCTATAGTACTAAGAAACTACAGCATGTCTTTACAATTTTTTTAAGAATAAGCTTAAAAATCATATTGCCCAGTATTGATCAGTATTACCCGTTTCGATTCTGGGAGAATTGCCCAGTCCGGGAAAACCCAGGATTTCCCACCCGGATTTTCCCACCTCAGTAATACTTTGCCAGTATTAATTGAAAATTTCACCGATGCAGGGTTATATCAAATAAATACGCACTAAACAGGCCGGAAGAAACTAAATAAATACTGTAACAAATTTTCTGAACATCTCACTGCAATTATGACAACAGGAAGCAATATATGTATAAAATAGATGTGTCGGAACGACACGAATGGCCCAGCTTGCAAAAAAGCTTGAGACCATTTTTAGGAGTAGTAATTTGAGAACGAAATTGCCAAGCCCGTAATTTCAGCAAAAATCAATGGAGCGGAACCAATGTAAACTCGATCTGTAACTCATCATAGTTGACTCACATATTAAAAATTAGCCCAATATGTGAAGGCGTTTAGAAAAACAGTCCGTATAACTGTTAGTTTCACAAAATGTTCAGAGTCCAAAGCCCGTAATTTCAGCAAAAATCAAGGAGCGGAACCAATGTAAACTCGATCTGTAACTCACCATAGTTGACTCACATATTAAAAATTAGCCCAATATGTGAAGGCGTTTAGAAAAACAGTCCGTATAACTGTTAGTTTCACAAAATGTTCAAAGTCCAAAGTCTGTTGTTTCGGCAAAAGACAGCGGAGAGGAACCAAACGTAAACTCGTTGTAACTCATCACAGTAGACTACTTTACTAAAAATCAGCTCAATATGGGAATTTGTTTAGAAAAAACTTCTCTATAACTGCTATTTTTATGACATTTTCAAAGTCCAAAGCCCGTAATTTCGGCAAACATCAGCGAAGCAGAACCAAGCGTAAACTCGAACTGTAATTCATTCATCTTATTAGACTCACATTCTAAAAATCAGCTCAATATGTGAAGGCTTTTAGAAAAAAAGTATGCATAAAGGCATTTTCTTATGTATAAAATGGTGGATCAAACCTGGTTTTATAATTAGCTTGTATGACATTGGCATTTAATTCCATTGGCAACAATGTGTGAGCAAAACAAACAGACATAATAGGTAAAAAAAAAATGGTTACAGCAGTCAACATTGTGTTATAATCTTAATCACTATAAAAACGAACAATAATGTCAACATAGAAAAAAACTAAATGGCATATAGACACTCTATAGACAAAGCACAAAGGCAAAAATGAAAGACAAAATTACAAAAAATGACCATAATACAATAACACAAAGGTGGGATGTAAAAACACCGAGCCACGTCAAAAGAGTAGTACCAAAAATACTCTACAAGGTTAAAAAAATAAAGAAAGACAAATAAAATAAACGCTATAACACGTAATTAGGATGATAAACAACGTCGGTACCTACAATCTTTAGTTCGAGAGCATCATGTATTATTTGTGAAGTTCTATTATTTTAGAACTTTTTAGAAAAAAGGACGAGACGTTCTTTGACATAACCTTAGTTCATCAACTTTCTGCTCAGACACTTGTGACGTTTTATTAAGTCTGAGTAGCAGCTGCAAGCTCTTGAATACCGAATGAGTTGTGAAATGTATATCCCATATGCAGGTGAAATTGGTATTTTGCTGCTAAGGTGGGAGATTTATAATTTCAAAATTTAAATCGACTCGCTAGTCATAGATTCTTGTACTAAGCTGACCGCTTATGTCAAATTCGAGGTATAAGTCTGAAAATGAGGTGGAGGTAGCCGTCTCGTTTGTTTCTTTAACTTCTAGTTCTGGAGGATATATCAATGGAACTCAATCGGAAGAATTTGAATTGTTAATGGAAAGAACATCATGAATATATCTGAATATGAAATTAAATGATCTGGCGTCTTTGATCTTGTTTTTGAGAATTGTCTGCAGGAACTCCGAATCATATGAAATTAAAAAGAGGTAGGCAAGGTGAGGTGCACAGTTCGTTCCTATAGGAATGCCAAATTCAACAAATATACTGTCAATAAGAAACTCTAGCATTCTGATCACTTGTTCCTCGGTGCTGCATGTTTTACCTTTTTGTTCACTATAAAAAAAATATGCCGTACTGTATCCCAAAGCAATAGGTTTATAGCGTATGCTACCAATTTTTATATTGAAAGGCATTTTGGATTATTTCTTTAAGACGATTTTTCATTTTCACAATGGGAATGGTGGTATAAAGGGTTGAAAAACCAAAGGTTTTGATAAAATTAATTTCAGAAAAAGATCGAAATTTAAAGTTATCCAGAAGTTTTTACAGATTAAGAATCAACATATGGTTAATATTACTACGAGAGTAAACAGTTTCACAGTATTTCTGAAAAACGTCTTTAACTGCGGACATAATTTCTGTCAATCTAATGAACAATTCCTTTGTAGAACATGCTGATGATCTGTTAACGTACGGTTGTTTTCACGGAATTTTATGAAGCGTAGGTATCTAATACAAATAGGGTTAGTCCTCAGATTTGCTGCTCAATGTAATGTTCATTGAAGCAATGAATGACTTGTGATTCGCCAAAATCTCATCCTTGTCAAATGATATGTTAAATAATGTTATAATAATATGATAAAGCAAAATTGACGTTAACCTAAAGTTTTAATTTTTAATCAGCGTATAATCTTTTAAAAGGAAACAAAACGAATGATGTAAGACTGTTAGGCAAACAGATAGGATGGAGATAAACTAAACACAAAAGATATGAATAGCACGATTCAAAATCATAAATCGAAAAAAGTAAAGTAACACATATACCGAATTCCAAGGAAAATTAAAAACGGAAAGTCCCTAATCAAATGGCAAAACCAAAAGCTCAAACACATCAAATGAATGGAAAACTACTGTCATAATCTTGACTTGGTACAGGCATTTCCTTATGTGGAAAAAGGTGGATTAAACCTGGTTTCATAGTTAGCTAAACCTCTAATTGGTAAGACAAACGCACAAAACTCCATTATATTGACAACAATGTGATAACAAAACAAACAGACACAAAAGGTAAAAATGTCAAAAATAGGAATAGAGCAGTCAACAATGTGTTATAAACTTAATCACTATAGAAACAAACAAGTATGTCAAAAAAAAAAAGAAAAACAAAATACTTATAGACAAAGCACACATGCAAAAATGAAACACAGGAATACACAAATGACCATAGCACAATAACAAAAAGGCGGGATATATAAGTACAGAGCCACGCCAAAAGGATATTAACAAAAATGGAATAAACATTTAAGGTAAATAATTTACAAAGACAAACAAAAGAACACTATAACACGTAATTAAGATGATAAAGAACGTCTGTCCCTAGAATTTATACTTCAAGACCATCATGTATTATTTTTGAAGTTGATACGGAATATTTCTCAACAAGATCTAGGTATCTTCCGATGACATTTTTTGAAGGAAAAGGACGAAAAGTTCATGACATAACCCTGGTTCATCAACTTTTTTAATACCGAATGAGTTTCGAAATGTATATTCCATATGCATGTGAAGTTGGTATATTGCTACTAAGGTGGGGGAAATTGATAATTTCAAAATTATGATCGTCTCGTTTGTCATAGATTCTGGTCTTGATATGATCGCTTTTGTCAAATTCGAGGTATAAGTCTAAAAATGAGGTGGAGGAAGCCGTGTCTGTTGTTTCTTTAAATTCTAGTTCAGGGGGATATAGCAATAGAACCCAATCAGAAAAGTTTAGATGTTTAATGGAAATATATCTGAATGTGAAATTAAATGACCTGGCTTCTTTAATCTTTTTGTTTTTGACAAGTGTCTGAAGAAATTCCAACTCATACAAAAATAAGAAGAGGTCGGCAAGGAGAGGCGCACAGTTCGTTCCCATAGGAATGCCGACAATTTGTTGAAAAAGTCTACCTCAAATTTCAACAAATAAGTTGTCAATAAGAAACTCCAGCATACTGATCACTGGTTCCTCTGTGTAGCATGTTTTACCTTTTTGTTAACTATTAACAAAATATGCCGTGTGGTATCCAAATTTTTTTTGATTATTCTTTTAGACGATTTTTCATTTTCACATGGGGAATGATGGTATACAAGGTTAAAAAATGAAAATTTATGATAGAATTAATTTCAGAGAAAGATCAAGATTTAAAATTGTCCAGAAGTTCTTTTAGTTTTTTAGAATCCACATATGGTTAAAACCACTACGTCTAAGGTCTAAGGGAGTCGAAAACTAAAAAAATACAAATATATCAACGGGGAATTAAAGAGAGTATACTATTTAAATGTAAAAATAAGAAGATGTGGTATGATTGCCAGAGACAAAGGGACTTAGATTAAGTAACTATATGTTACCGTGAATATTTTTGATTTTAGGTTGGCGTCTCATTGAAATATTTTTACTCTTTTTATTGAAAGTACCAATATTTCTTTTTTTTTAATAAAAATCATGCACTGGCCTGATAGTTAAATACGTTTTGGACCTCACAATGCACTGTCAAACATAAAAGTCAAGGAACACGGTTTGCAATTGCTATATGTGTTGTAATCATCTATTAACGGTGCTAATATTTTCCATTTGTCCTGATTTTTCTGTACCACCATCAAACGTTTATTCTTTTGTTACATCGAGAGGGATATTTTTTTACATAAATTGAGATTCTATAAGTCTACGGTACTAAAACTTATCTTGCCAACAATACAAAGATATGTCTTCTTTAATATAATATTCATGAAATGGCCTGACAAATGAGTACTTTTATACCCAATGATGGATTGTTTGATATAAAAAGGGAAGGAATTTAAGTTTAACATAGCAACAAATTTTGTCGGCATCAATATTAGATGCCAATATTTTCCCTTTTGTTAGAACATTATGTAACCAACCACATGAAACGTTTGTTATTTTGATACCTCAGGATGGATAGTTTACACAAATTGAAAGCTCGATACTACTGTAACTTATGTCGACAATAATAAAAAGTGACAATATTTCTTCTTTTATATAAAATTCAGGTACTTGCATGATAATGGATTACTTTGTATACCTCAAGTTTGATTATTTGACATGACAGGGAATTTAAACTTAAAGTAACAGAACTTGTTGTCGGCGTCAATATAAGATGCAAATATTTTCGTTTGTTAGAATATTATGTAACGACATTGAATTCTTGTTCATTTGGTACCTCATAATGGATTGTTTTACACAAATCGAGATCGCTATAAGTCTATGGTTTCTAAAACTTACGTCGATGGTTATACAAATAAGAGATGTGGTATAAGTGACCAATATGACAAATATCTAATAAAGAACGAACAAATAACAACTATATGGCAGTATACGTAATGGGATCCAGTCATTACAAAATACGGATAAATTGAAAAGATAAACGAAACGGCCTCATTAATGCTAAATTCATTCTAGAAACAAGTGCATACCTATGAAAGTAGTACCGAATGGTTCAATTACTTCTACTTGATCAGCATGTTTACAGTAAGACTGCCAGTAACATCAGTTGTTTATATTTAAATATATACCCGATATCAATTTTATACTTAAATATATACCCGATATCAATTGATACATTTTGAATGTAAATTTTCAAATAAACAAACATAATGAATCATATACCCGCAGTAAAAGTAAAGTTGTGTTTTCCTGAGAGAAATAACTGACCTTAATCTGTTAAAGTTGCTATTTTTATGGCCATTTGGTTCTGGTGATAACTTTTTTTAAATCGATGCACAATATGAGGGAACCCAATAAAATAATATGCTATGTAGATTGAACCTAGTTATATTATAAAGTCATCTTTCTGCAGTGTCATTATGCCGGTTCCTTCATATTGTTTGACCCTTATACGAAACGTTGACCGACATTTTATGACAAAGCCTATAATATGTTAGTTTTTCTTATTGAGATGGTGTGGGTGAGAAGGATTTGGATAGATATCAAGATAGTAATGTCTTACATATAACTGGCATTAATGGCTTAATTTTGTATCTATAAATCAATATTCTTGACTGAAGATGCAAAAATGGTGCCAGGTACACAATACAGGGATAAACAAAAATTACACGTTTCATCAGAAACAAAGGAATATGTTCTATAAGACTCTATCATGATCCCGTATGCTAGCTAGACTATCAAATTAGGAATTATTGACCAATATCACAATGAATCATAGCTAAAACAATGACTAGATATACAATATATCTATATGATGAAAATTTACATATAAGTGTTTTGTTCGTGGTGACACAAATAACAATCATTTTGATATTCAGGGAAAATTCAATGAAAACAGGTAAATTTTCAGTAAGTTTTTGTATTGGAAACTAGATCGAATTCGTTAAAAAAGATCTTTTTATATAATGTTTTTTATCATGGTTATAGCATTTTACAGACTTGAATATTTAGTTTGTCGAAGTCTGCGCTCTATGTTTCCCTGACCTAAACTTGGTTGAAATGTAGACGATTTTGTCAAATTTAACCAAAATCTCTACTAAAGGCCTATTGTGGGTTGTACATTTAGACGCTTTATAAGAAAAGCTGGGCAAAAATAGTTCTTTTTCACTTTCTTATGCATTTTTTTTTTCCAATTTCAAATACTTTTTATCTTGAAACAATAGACTGAATATATAAACGGGGTAAAATATGGCACTTACAGACTTACTTCTGATTAATCTATGTTAACAATTATATGCTGGCATCATAAATCAGTGAATTCATTAACTCAAAAAGGATTGTATATATTAATTGCAATCTAAGGCGTTACTATTCTAGCAAGCAGTCAGCAATCAGCAATCCGTCGTCGATTAGTCAAGTTTACGTCATCAATCTGTCAGATTTATTTGACGTATTTTTTATTGATCAGACTGATCAGACTAATTGGTCCGTCATACGGATTGACATTTACTACGTCAAGTTGACCTCTAATAAATAACAGAATCGTAATTTCGTTTCATTTGATTAAAATTGCACCACGGAAAGAAAAATCCTTTTATATAAATAGGAAGATGTAGTATGAGTGCCAATTAGACAACTCTCCATCCAAGTCACAATATATAAAAAGTTAACAATCATAGGTCAAAGTATAGTAAGAAGACCAACATTTTTTTCAAATTATGTAGCAAAGTTTTTACCATTCAAAATTTGACGTCTGTTTGAAGAGAAGTGAAATATACAGATAAAACTTCAATTTGATTCTTATTAAAGGAATCCGATTGTCGTAAACATATTGTCGTTTTTTCAAAAATAAAACCAGATGAGTGCAAAAAAACTTTTTTTCATAGCAATTACTAAAAATCTACTAAAATGCTGAAAATGCTCTTGACAAAATCAAACAATCAAACATTGCAAATAATGGTGCATGATTTTATGTCAAATAAAGAAAAATGGACACTCTAAAAATATATAAACAACATATATAGTATACGTTCTCCTATATTCATAATTTTCTATGGAAAACAACCCATCTCGATGTTCAAAATTTATTATATCAAATGACAGTAGATGATTTCAATTAAAATGAAAAGATAATTGCAATTCTTTCTACAAGTACAAAATCTTTACTCGGGTATTATTGATTTACTTTCATGAAAAAAAAAATCATCCTGAGGCACAAAATGTAATAATTTCAAATGACAGGTCATGATTTGCATAAACATACCGTTGAAGAAATTGTTGCACTTTATTCAGCAAAAAATAAACGTTTAAACATCTTTATCTTCATATATAATTCGCTTCTTATAAAAAAAGTATAACTGATCAAGGGGCATTTGAAATGTTTGATTACAAACAGCGATGCATACATTTCAATAAAAAGAAGAAATATTGACATTTCTAAACAATACGAACAATATTTTAGTATCTCTTAGATTTGTAATATTTTATTAAAAACAACCCATTCTGTTGCACAAATAATAGTCATACACAATGACGGTTGATGATTTCCATTAAAATGAAGAAATGATTGCACTTTGATCAACAACAAACAAGTTTAACTATCTGTACTCTTATATTAATCTTATGTAATGAAAACTAACTCATCTAAAGGTATTAAAATACAAGATTACTAAAAGAGAGTGCATGACTTTTAATAAAAAGAAGATATATGGGCATTATCTATCAAAGCAAACAACATTTTAGTAACTTATCTTTTATATTCATCTTTTTTTTAAAACAAAAAACCAACCAGTCTAATGTAGAAAACAACGACATATAGGCAATGTCTATTTAATGCAAAACACAAGTTTTAGTATCGAATCTTCTATATTCTTTATATTTTATGAAAACAATCCGTCCTGATATACAAAAAGTTCAAATATCCAATGACGATTCCTGATATCCATTAAAATGAAAAAATAATTGCACTCTCATCCAACAAAAACAAAAGTTTAAGTATCTTTATCCTTTATTTATAAACATTGTATGAAAATTTACACATTCAGAGATGGAGAGTTGTCGACGAATACACCACAAATCCATTAGCAGAAGATTCTGAAAAAAGGATATACAAGGCACAGAGTAGAGCCGATTCTAAGTTAAAGAAAGAGAAGGCTAAACGCAAGACCGATTCAAGCAAACACCTTACAAGACAAAACAACTGGCTCTAGAGAATCCGATTCCAGACGATACAAATAAGATGTTTCGCCCTGGAATATGTTTTACGCAACATAACATTCCTTAGCAATACACATACTACGATTAATAGTAATCGTGTTTACTCAGGTATTTCACTTGTAGGTCGCTTATAGGAAAATGCCAATAACTGGACAAAGATAGGTGCTAACAAACACGTTATTAATGTTACACAAAAAGGGTAATTCCGTTTTAACAATTCCTGAGAGAGTAGTATTCGAAAATTGCAAGTCGGTGCGTGACAATAAGATTTTTGTTTCGGAAGAAATCGAAAAGTTGTTGAAAAAAAGGTGCATAAGCAGAGTAAATGAACAACCACATGCTATAAACCCTCTGACAGTAGCTAATAATGGATCAAAACTAAGATTGGTATTAGACGCAAGATACATAAATCCACATTTGTTTAAATTCCGTCACAAATACAAAGACTCTGTCACAGCTAGACAAATGTTTAACAGAGAAGATTACATTTTTTCATATGATTTGGAAACTGCATACCATCATATTAGAATTCCACATTCCGATAATACATAGCTTGTTTTCAAATGGGAGGGGGATGATTATACTATTTACAATGTTTTACCATTTGGCTGGGCACAAAGTGGTTATATTTTCAGTAAAGAAGTTCGAGAAGTCAGTAATGATTTTAAAAAAATTGGTTTTGAAAATAGCACATGAAAAATGTAATTGGGCACCAGTACAAAAACAGGAGTGGTTAGGTTTTTGTTGATGCTTGGAAGAAGGTGTACTAGAAGTCACCGATAAAAAATTGAACAAGTTAAAACGCGCTTTGAGTTATATATTTAAAAGTAAGGTCACTTGCTTGTATTGTTAGACAAATCATCTCAACACAAGCTATTTCAGGGGATATTGCACGTTTAAGAACAAGATTTATGTATGATTGCATACTTATAAGAGCATGCTAGAATTTCAGCGTAAAATTTAGCTTCGAAGTTGTAAACGAATGCAGGTTTTGGTTAGATAATATAGATAGACTAAATGAGAAAGGATCTCAGTTATGTCAGTTGACATACAATGAATCACAAGACTATCACGTATTTTGTGACGCTTCAGAAACATGTTTCGGGGTCATTTGACTATAGGTTCAGATGACGAACCGATAGAGATATACGGAAGTTGGTCTTCCACTGAAAAAGAAAAAAAAGCTCTACATGGAGAGAACTTGAATCAGTAAAAAGGGTTTTAAGAAATATTTTAATCAAATTGCTTTTTTTTTTCTTTTTTTTTTTTTACTTTAAATATTTTATTTCACTATTGGTTATGAACAATGTCCCTTAGCGCTACAAAAATGACGCTAAGGTTCTTCCCTGTGTTATTAATTGCTAATGGAACCAGAGGATTTGATTAGCAAAATATATCTTATATTTATATTCTGTGTTAGTTGCATTTTACAAAGTATTCATACGAGCACACAATACATATATATCATTCAGTGAACCTATATATTAACAATCATATAAGAAAGAAAAAAACCCGGATTTTTTGTCCGTCATTTGTTTTGATATAAAAAAAAATCTAGTTTAAACCGAAAGAAGAATTTACCAAACAAGCATGGTTGGCCACATGGCTTGACAAATCATTTCATGAAATGGTGAGTAGTTTATTACAGTCATCAAGTCACTTATCTAATGTGTAAATCTTTAATTTTAGAATAATCGAATTTTTCAGGTAAGTAAAAAATGAAGTATATGAAAAAGATCAAGGATCAGGATCGAGCTATTGACCCTAATCTTAATTGATTTGTTGAATTATTGATTGATTGATTTTTTGTTATTTAAATACTTTAGTATTTATTTAAGGTTCTCATAAAACAATAAATATAATCAAAGTTCTGATATTTTCCTCTGAATTTTTTCAAAATAGACTATCTGGATGATATAACGTTTGTGTTTCAATTTCATTTTTAGAACTGACAACATATTCACAAATTTAGTTCTCTTTTCTGATAAAAAAAATTTATAAATCACAAAACAAATCTTTGTTATAACATGATTAAGTGGATTATATTCCATATCTTCAATTGTATATCCAAGTACAAGATTTTTAAGACAGAAGACATGTTGATCAATATTAAAATACACAAATATGTCATAAATTATTGACCAATAATTTTTACCAATTTACATTCAAAGAAAAATTATTATAGTTATCACATTTGGAACAAATCACACAATTTGGATTATCAGATATTTTCCAACGGTACAAATTATGATTAATTGCTGTAATGTTATGCAGTATTTTCCATCTAAACATTTTCATTCTATTATCTTTTAAAAAAAATGGAATGTAAAGGTAAAGTTCTTCTTTATAAAATAAGTTACTTTTTTAATTTTTAGTCAAGCGTATTTTGGACTTGAGAACTTCAACTAGGTCAGATATGTGTCAAAGTATACTCGGACTTCATCCTATTACTTCAACTATAGAGACAAAAAAGTTGTATTTCTTACAAAAGCTGTGTAGCCTTAATGGCAATTTCTTAACGAAAAAACTATTTCTTGTGCGCCTGTACTCTTATTTTATTGACACTGAACGTAAACATTATGGGTTCATTCCAGAAATTATTGATATCTTATACAAATATTATCTTCATGAATATATATTAATCTTTTTGCGAGATGGAGTTTTCCCTACAAAGCAATCTTGGAAAGTTATAGTAAATAATACGGTAGACAAAGTACAAACTGATGAATGGACTCGTCGTATACAGAACGACAATAACTTTTCTCGTTTTAGAAATATTCACCTCTCAGTCAAAGTCCCTGAATTCTGGAAAAGCGCAAGATCATCAAGAGAAATCATAAACGCATATTTCATAACAAAATTACTAACTGACATCCCTAATAACACGGGAAGCACTTGCGAGCTATGTGACAGACCATTTCTAGATGTATACGTACATGCGTGTTGTAGTTGTTGTGGAACTCAATCAATCAGAGATATATGGTGGGATTTCATTATTGAAAGTTTTCCATTACAACTATTTGTTGAACTGTATTCATACGATGATGAACAGTTATACTGCATTCTTTTGGGCAAGCACGTAACAACAGTCAATATCGACACTGACAGTTTTCTTAAGCTGTGCCATGTACACGTTGCACACTGCGTTTCTGAGTATAGCAGAGTAACGAGAAGGATAATACGGTAGCGTGCTAGTACATGAACTATCGTTAGTGAGAGCAATTTTCCTTAAATGTTCTTTTGGTAATATACTATAGTTATTGTACATATTGTAATATTATGTTGTGTTGTCTGTAAACTTTTGTAATTTAATCTGTTTATGGCATATAGTTGTTCATTGAATCTCTTGATAGAGGAAATAAAGAAATGAATGAATGAATGAATGAATATCTTGCTGAATATGAATTTTAGTATTTATTGATGTATAACTCTTTATTTTTTCTTTCCAAGATTTGTCTAAAGCCTTACGTAAAGTACATGTTTCTGCTATCCAATTTTGTTTCTTTTTTTAGTTTATCTAAGATTTTTTGAGAAATTTCTCCTTTATCGTCAATTATGTCGTTAATACAAATTATATCTTCTTCTGCCCAATGTTTAAAATACAAACTTTTGCCTTGATTTTTAATATTTTGATTTCCCCCATATAACTTGTTTCCTTATATCTCTATAGTTTACAGGTTTTTTTGTCTTCCCGCCACCATTTTTAATCCAGCATTTTAAGATTTCCAGGTAAAAAGTGGGCAGGTTTTTTATGTTTTCTAATGATTTATGAGAACCCAGATTCATTTTAAATATTAGGTTTTTACCCCCAAATTCACTGAAATAGTAGGTTGGAATAATTTTCCAGTTTGCCCAAGTTTCATTTGTAAGTCTTTAAACCCAATTTATTTTCATTACTTCAATGTAAGAATCAAGATCTGTCATTTTTAACCCCCCCTTCTGAATAATCTTTTCTTAGCACTGAGCGTTTAACTTTCTCACTACCACCCTCCCATAAAAAATTATATATCATTTTCTTAAACTTAGATAAAGTTTCTTTGCACAGATTTATTAGTGATGCAATATATGTTATATTAGGTATAACAAGTGTTTTGATGATAGTGATTTTACCAATTATGTTTATTTTCCTTTTAGTCAAATTGCAAGGTATGAGTTTACACAGACAATAAGAATGTAACACACATTATGAAAGTCGGTAATAAGAAAAAAAAAAGAATTACATAGAAGCGTTATGTCTGTTCATAACATTTGTCACGATAACAAAATCAAAGTTAGTATGGATACCTATGGCACGCCTGAACCACTTTTATAGATAATCCTAGATTATCTCAGATAAACTAGGATTATCTCAGATAAAATAGGATTATCTCAGATAAACTAGGATTATCTCACTATTTTACATTAAGCTCAGATAAACTGGGATTATCTCGATTTTTTTCAGATAATCCCGGTTTATCTCAGAATTTTAAGATAAACCGGGATTTTCTCAGCTTAATGCATATTTGAGATAATTCATTATAGTCCTCACAATCCTAGTTTATCTGAGATCATCTAAGATTAATTAATAAAAGTGGTTCAGGCGTGCCATAGATACCACGTGAGCATTATGATAAAGCAGACAGTCTAAGTAGAAAGTTAGATTGTAATGATTGCAAAATCGACGTTTGGATGTTTATGTATCTGAATAAGTTATGTAATATAGATACAATGAATAAGCGTTGATTCTTGAAAAAGAAACCATGAGCCCGGAGGGCTATACCGACAAGTCTCTACCTTTAACTTGATTGTTCAACTCATTGGTATTAACCATGCTCACCTCGCGGCTACCAGCTAATACTATACGATTGTCTATTATGTATACATAAAGGTACAAGCCCTGTGTGTCCATTGTACCGATGTGTATCATATGTTCATTTATATATATAAACTAGACATTCAAATTGCAACCCATTGGTAGCCGAGAGGTTTCGTCGATGTGTTGATGTCAGTCACACATAGCAGATTTCAAGGCGGGGGTTCGATTCCCAGTGAAGGTATATAAAAATTACAAAAATTAAAGTTAAGTTTTTAAATTCATTCCATTAGTGAACAGAAATCAGTAAATTGGCCAATTCAAACTTAATGAAATTAGTCACACAAAGGAAACAATTGAATATAATTTGGTGAGCAATTTAAGCGACAGATTTAGAAAGCGTTGATTCTAGAAAAAGAATCCACGGTAAATGAATAGGCTGACGTCACAACAACGGTTTAAGGGGTCCATATACTTTTGATCGCTTTGCACAGGATTACAAAATTATGCAAAATGCAATAAATTCAATTCGAAATTCTGGTGCACAGGTACATCAGGCATAATACCTTTTCTGTGTCATGGAGAGGCAAGAACAATTGGTTAGTTCCACCACCTCGTTTGGTCCCACAGACCATTAACAAAATGATACACGATAAAGGTAGCTATACTTTGATTGTGCCTGGGTGGACATTTGCCGCTTCTTAGCCTATGTCAGTTTAAATCTTTCATAAGATATTACAGATTTTCTTCAAGGTGAGAGTCTCACAAAACGAGACAGGGGTCAAAACGGTATATTTGTCTCACAGTTCTTAAAATTCAGAATAGTTGCTATAAACATATATGAAAACCATAGATATTTACAATTTCATTTTCTTACCAGGCATCAGTTTAGATCGATGTGTAAAAGACGCAATAGATGACAGCGGAATAGAAACAGGAAGCCATTTATATACTCTATATCCGAATATATGTGAATTATTATTGAACAGTAAAAGTGACAATACAGTCAAGTAGCATTTCTACGCTTTTAGAAGGTGGAAAAAATCATTACTGAACACGGACAAGATGCTTTATCTGCACAACCGGTACACGTTGCTTTATATTTGATAAATTTATTGAACAATGAATCTACTTGTCATCCCGTTTCCAATGTTGTATATGGAATAAAAGGGCCCAAGAACTGAATGGGCTACCAGATCCTACTATAAACTATTTTGTTACTTCCATCGTGGAGGCTTCCATACGAACCACAACTAACTACTCTACCAAAAAAGACCCGGTTTCAGCAGAGATAGTAATTTAAATATATACACGTTTTACTCGTAATCAGATGTTTGACAATGATGATACAATACACAACAAAATATAATATATAACAAGTCTAAAAGGGTACAACATCACAAAAAAGTCAAATCATGAACAAATGTTAACTACTTCGGATAACAACATTAATGCACTCTAAGGAAACTTTCCTTAACTTTCTTAACCAACACCTTTCCCGAGCAAGTCTGTCGGCCCTTGACCAACCCTCGTTGGGGTCTATGATAGTGATTGTGAGTTTTTTTAGATCAGCTTGGGCGAGCCCAGGTGATCTCAAATGACATCTTACGAGGAGGACGGGCAGGTGTAGTCACTTGGATGGATAACCATTCGTGCGTTTAATGAATGACTGTTCTGTCTCGCAAACATACTGCACGCCAAATAGACACTGAAGAAGGTATACAACTTTCTGGGTTTTGCAAGTTACCTTGCAATACATTGTGTATACGGGAGTGGAAGTGGAGTGGAATACACATGTATATGTAAAATTCGTCTCAAATTTTTAAAATTATATTGTTATTACTTATCCTGGATTCATATGAAAGAATTATACCAGTTCGCATTTAAAATTGATATTCATTTGGGATGTATAAATTCATAGTCGCAGTTGTAATTACTTAACCTTCGCGCATCGTCAACTTTGAAATTTTAGAATTTTCTCGTTCAAATCGAGCAGTGCTATTCATTTGGGGTATGAAATGTCTATGTTGTAATAACTTATCCTTCATCAACTTTGAAATTTGAATTGTTTCAGTCCAATCGTTCAGTGCTATTCATTGAGGCTGTATGTCTTCGCAGTCTTTGTTTTGATAAGTTTAATTTTGTCCATTGTGAAAGTTGTAAATTCGTACCATTTTTTTTTTTTATTTTAAACATATTTTATTAATCATCATCACCTGTTACCCGAATTTGTACAGCCTAATTTGTCAGGGAAAGAGCATTTGAGAAGGAAAAAATCTCCCAGTATAAATTATTGACCCTTGTCATCTATCTATTTACAAATTTTCACTAGTAATTTTTGGGGCCCTTTATAGCTTGCTGTTCGGTGTGGGCCAAGGATCCGTGTTGAAGACCGTACTTTGACCTATAATGGTTTACTTTTATATATTGTGACTTGGATGGAGAGTTGTCTCATTGGCACTCATACCACATCTTCTTATATCTATGTAGTTATCATCTATCTATATATTTATACATCACAATCTATTATATATTGCAGTAAGCTATTGCCTTGAAAAATGTTGCGCCATTTAACAAAACTTTCTTTTATCCAAATCAATTGTTTGCGGTAGTACGTTTTTTAACCTTTCCGCAAGTACTTTGGATATGATGTATACTCCGTGTACAATAGCGTTATAGGACGACAACGAAGTTTATTTAGTTTCAACATTTTAACGGCATAACTAATTACATCAAAAGTCATTTCTATTTCACAAATTTCTTTATTTTCTTCACTTAGTTCATGATCTAGATTCTGTAATAGATTTTCGCCAGCATCCCTATCCAACCCCTCAGACGTTAATTTTTTTTTATATAAAAACTTGTTCTTCTAGAATAGATTCTATATCATCTTTAAACCTTCCATCTGAACCCTTCATTCTAGTCTATAGTTTTTCTGCGTCCCTCTTGTTTTCTAGTTTGAAGAAGTATACTGTAGATTTTTAGCCGTTTTCGTACCTATAATCCTAGACATAATTCTGGCTGCTTCTGCTTTTTTGTCGTACCAGGTAATATCGCAGATTACTATTCTTTGAGGATGCATATGTATGAGGTTTCTGTTGATAGTACGAATTCTGCTTCAAGTTTATAATTTGTGAATTATATACAAGCGTTGTTCGGTTTTTGAATTAAATAACGTTAATGATGTTTTAGTTAAACTAAATTATTCGTTCATAGTGTGTTAATTTACGTTTTTGATTGAGTTAAGCCTTCCAATTGATGTTTTATCGCGTGTTTTTCTATGTTGTGATGTTATACTATTGTTTCAGAAAAAGGGAGAAGGTTTGGTACCATTAAAACGTTTAATCCCGCTGCAAATGTTTGCACCTGTCCTAAGTCAGGAATCTGATGTACAGTAGTTGTCGTTTGTTTATGTAATTTATACGTGTTTCTCGTTTCTCGTTTTTTATATATACTAGACCGTTGGTTTTACCGTTTGAATGGTTTTACACTAGTACTTTTGGGGCCCTTTATAGCTTGTTGTTCGGTGTGAGCCAAGGCTCCGTGTTGAAGGCCGTACATTGACCTATAATGGTTTACTTTTATAAATTGTTATTTGGATGGAGAGTTGTCTCATTGGCACTCACACCACATCTTCCTATATCTATGATATGGTTCATGTAACATCATCATTATCATACTGATGAAGGCTATTTGTTATCCGAAATATTTATAGATGGTATGCACTGTTTCCTTTTTTTATAGTGGTGTTGTTTTCTGCAATGTTTAAGGTGTATATTTTTTTTTCTGTTGTGTACAATATCGTTTTATTTTCAAAACGATATATCGCCCTCTTAATAAATTCGTTGACTAACATCTAACCGTTATGAAAACCCAGTGCATTGTCTTGCTGACAATTAACAGCAATCCGAAAGAAACTGCATCCACGTAACTAAAATTTGGCTATAATATCCTATCTCCTTATTTTATATATACTATGTTAAACAAAGATTACTTGATTTGGATAGCAAAACCCTTTAGTAGACTGTCTTTAAATGTGTTCTTATTTTATGAGACTGTCATTCTAGTGGGGTTTGGCTAGCTATTGGCCGGGTTTAATCCACCTTTGTATACATAAGAAAATGTTTGTACCTAGTCAGTAATATGAGAGTTGTAATCCATTCGGTTCATTGTTTGAGCTCATGATTTCGCCATTTGAATATGGACTTTCCGATTGGAATTTTCCTCGGAGTTCTGTATTTTTTGTTATTTTACTTTTTTATTTCAGACATGCATACCAGTCAGCTTGGCATCACTTAGCGTTAACGAACACATATCTTCATATTCTTCTACATAAACTTAAATGTTAATATAATCACAAAGTTCGTGTTTACCAGGACAAGTGATTAAATAACAACACCTTTTGACAATATCGATATTATTTTGGCGTTTTTGGTTCAATTTTACCATAATGTAAAATCTATAACACCCTTAACTGCAATAACGGCTGGAAAATTTTAATAAAGTAAACTGAAGCGTTAATACACATGTTCTTTTAGCTATTATTGAACATAGTTGAAAGGCTGACAACAAACAGTACTTAACTGATTAAAAAAAAAAAAAAAACGTAGATAGAAATCACAATGGAAATACAAAACCAAGGGAATCTCAAAATGGAGCTAGATGAATATGTGTTATATCACCAATTATAATATGACTTGCTTATTTCGCTTTGAAAACAACACCGTGATAGAATTATCGATATATCTATACAAATAATAACGTAGTGTTAACTTTATCCCTACATCTTGCACCATTGGTTTGATTACATCCGCCGGTTTCAAAGAAATCGTTATATGCAATGAAAGCTTTGGAATATTGTATCAAATCGAATATGTATTCGCCAAATGAAAGAGAATCACTGATAAACATTTATATTCTGGTTTTTTAAGTGTTTCGTTATAATTTATCCTTGGTAACGAGGCCTTCGGAACCAAAAGCCTTTTTATCAAGGTTGTTGAGATGATGTGATTTAATGGCCGTTATGAATCAAAACAGAACGTTCTAACATTCATATTGACTTTATCATACTAAATATAACATATACCTTAAATATGTAGCTTACATTTATAAAACAAGTACACGGTCAGAGCAGTTAATGTCATTGGCATTAGCCAGTATTGAATTGATATATTTTTACTATACATTTTCATGTTTTGAATTATGTTACTGCAGTAAATTTATGTCTTTTTAAAGCTTTTTTTTATTACCTGTATTTGATTCTTCCTATTCGATTTATGAAATGTAAATATTCATACCTTACTGTCGCCTTCAGACTATCATTTAACTATTTATCCATAATGATTTCACTTGTTCTTTAAAGGTCGTATTACCTTAAATTTCGGTGCTTCAAAGAACATGATGTTTGTTATTCTCAATCATGTTTATATAACCAATAAAAGTGACAGGAATGATTTTCCCTGTTTTGAACCTTATTCAGTGAGTTTAAAAATCTACTGGCATTAGTTAACAATCTATCATTAAATGTTGTATATCATTGACAATGTTTGAATAGATAAACGTCTTCGACAAACATTTTATAATAATATAAGAAACGACAACCAGCTGTATTCAAAAATACAACATCAAGTTAATGATGACCTCGATCTATATAAAACATGTTTTAATATAATAACACAAATGTTGACCGTACTCCTATTTTTGATATTTTAACCTTTTTTTTTTCTCTCTTTTTTTAACACATTGTTGTCTATATAATGAAATTTTATGCAACTTTTATATTGGTCAGTATTCGCAATTGTTTCTCCATAGGCTGTAATGGTAACGATTTCTTCTGTAGCTCATTTCATATCGTTAACTTGGATATGTATGATGACTCGTTTCGAAGCTGAGATATTTTCACATGTGTGGTTAAATTTTCGGTGTACGAAGTGCGACTATTTTTTCAGTAAATAAAAATACCCCGAAAATCTTTTCGTGATGCGGCTCCTCGTAGTAAAAAAAAATCCCTTTTTTAACACAGTAAGTTCTTTGAAAATTTGATACTTTGAACACATTTAATATCTCCATAGTTTTTACACATTTATTCTATGTTCCTCTACTTTTAAAATCAACACAAACGGTTAAGATCAGTCACTTGTTTATAATAGAAACATGTCAAATATCACTACACAGAGTTTTTTTTTGTTTACACACATATTTTGAGTTCCTCATTTTGAGGCCCTTTAGGGTTATTGACCCATATGAGTGAGGGGCTCAGCTAGCTATAAAACCAGGTTTTGTCCACCATTTTCTTAAGTCAGGAATATAACAGTTGTTTTCGATTCGTTTGATGCGTTGAGCATTTGATTTTGTAATTTCATAAGGGCTATTTCGTTTGGAATTTTCCTTGGACCTCGTTTTTTTCGGTTATCTAAATGTTTTGTAAATAACAACGCAAAGGTAACTTCTATGATTTGGATTCGTTAGGATTTTAAAACAGAACAATGAAATGAAAAAATTAGATTTTCACAAGAACGATCGTAAACAAGGGTACCCGCAAAATATGTTTTTTGGCCTGAGGCATTACATATCTTTCTTTAATGAGTTTTTACCTTTGTCATTTAGTTGCTCGACGTCCTCATTTGTGTAAATGTCGATTTCAACTGGAATTGAAAAAGATACGAAATACTATCAGTCCCCGAGGGTATCATTAGCTCAGTAGTCAATACTTTGGTACTAACATGATTTATAACAAACCTTTCTAAATTGTCCGTTAATAAATTTTGAAATTATAACCAAGGTTTCAACTCCCTCAGGCAAAGTTGACCTTAGATGAATTTGGCTATTTGTTTTAGGTGTTTTTGTCATCAAGCTCTTCAACTGTTTCGGTACTTATACATCCCTTGGATTTCAAATGTTTGGCTTTGAGCGTTCCTGATGAAGGTAAATCCAGAAAAGCGCTTCGGACGCATGAAATTATTTAACGTGTTGTTTTCAATTTTTTAAGATGGTAAATAACACTGCAGGGAGATAACTATGTAAAAATCAACTAAACGTTTAATAAGGTTCTATTATCAAGGAAATATTAAGCTTCTCAATGATTGACATTAGTGTTTGTAAAACTGCTATATATCCAATGAAATTTTTCCGATTGAAATGTGTGGTTTAAATTTTTAGAAATATTTATATTGTTGTCAAAGGGTCATAGCAACTATTTTGTCAAAATTTTATAAAAATTGAACGAGCAAAATTAATTTTAGTCAACGTGTTTGGTACCACCTTAATTTAATTGTCACTTGATTATATCAAGTTTGCATACAGGAGTGGTATATAAAAATTTGACCTGAAAATCATGACGCATTTATCTCTTTTATTGAATGAAGATATATTGTTGATATACAGGTTTCTGGAATTAAAAAAGTGTTACTGACACCGTTAAATATATTTACAAATTTGTTCCTGTCACATAGTGTTGTAATTTTAGCAATATTTTCTAATATTGCCATATAAGCGGGAGGTTTGGCTAGCCATTAAACCAGTTTCAACCAACCTGTTTTTGCCAGGACAATGGCAGTTGTTATCAAATAGTTCGTTTCTAAGTATCTTTGAGTTTTTTGTTGTTGCACTTCATTGTTTTTGATGTTTGTTTGTTTTCCTCTTATAGTTGATGTGTTTCCCTCAATTGATTTGTGACTTTTGCCTTTATTTACCTAGTTGGAAGTGAAAAAAATCGAAAAATCGATAGTTTACGGCTTTACAACGCGACTTATTTCATCTTATTTCGACTTTTAGTCGTATTATTTCACCAAGAACATTATGTTGACTGATGTTTACCGAAATACAAATTTGGTGACTCTCTATGTGTGTTACATCATTAAAAGATAATGTACGTATCAAGATGATATTGATTTAAACAAAAATGTATCATTGGGTTTTCGAGATTTTATGATTTTATGACTCCGCCGATAAAATGTGCGCCACATTCAAATTCACCTTTATTTATAAAGAATCCGCTCAATCATATTTTAGAATATAAAAGAGATAAATGTATTACTTTTTTCGATTTTGAAGGAAATCATGACATGGACTGCAATATTTGGAATATCCTATCAATTATTGTATTTAACTGTTTGGTTTAACTTGTTTGTCATTAATCCTTTTTAACAAGGACTAACGGAACCAAAAGCATTTATAGTAAAGTATTGGAGAGGAGGGGATTAAAAGGAAATACTAAATTAACCGCTATATAGATGATGTTCTCTCACTAAATAATACAAAATTTGGTGACTATGTTGAACGAATCTATCCCATTGAACTAGAGATTAAGGGTACTACAGATACAGTTAAGTCTGCCTCATATCTTGACTTACATCTAGAAATTGACAACGAGGGTCGGTTGAAAACAAAACTTTACGACAAAAGAGATGATTTCAGCTTCCCAATTGTGAACTTTCCATTTCTATGTAGCAACATTCCAGCAGCGCCTGCATACGGAGTATATATCTCCAAATTGATACGATATTCCCGGGCTTGTGTTTCCTATCATGATTTCCTTGATAGAGGATTGCTGCTCACAGGGAAGCTATTAAACCAAGAGTTCCAAATGGTGAAGTTGAAATCATCCCTTCCTAAATTTTACGGACGCCATCACGAGTTGGTTGACCGTTATGGAATAACCGTTTCACAGATGATATCGGATATGTTCCTTGTGTCGTAACTACAATACCCTTCCCTTTTCACGAATGTGACTTACCGAATTAGACTATTTGCCGGATTTGTAATAACATAAGCAACACGACGGGTGCCACATGTGGAGCAGGATCTGCCTACCCTTCCGGAGCACCTGAGATCACCCCCAGTTTTTGGTGGGGTTCGTGTTGCTTAGTCTTTAGTTTTCTATGTTGTGTCATCTGTACTATTATTTGTCTGTTTGTCTTTTTATTTTTGGCCATGGCGTTGTCAGTTTGTTTTCGATCTATGAGTTTGACTATCCCTCTGGTATCTTTCGTCCCTCTTTTAATGAAAATAGTTGATTTTTATATTACAAGTACATGGTCAGTACAGTGGATGTACTTAAAGGTTTAATCTATATGATCTTTGTTCTAATGATTATCTCTAAGGGTTGTGTTTTGTGTTTAAAGCAAATTCCTGACTCCCAATGTTCTGTTTGAGGGAATCCAAAATCTAAAATATTTTTTTCTTTCGATATCCTTATGTTGTTTTTTTATACTATGAACCATAAGAAACGTATTACCATACCTAATAACAATGACGATATTCTATAATACATGTATGTTCAGATGGTGTGTAGGAAAGTGGATTTTTGAATTTAGGTTACATTTGCTTCACAGTCTTGACCTAAAATAGCTTACATTTTGTTTATTGGACCTAATGGATGAGTAGATAGCTGTCTCATTGTCTTTCTTTCCGCAATTTTAATTTTTTATATTGATGAATGTTATCCCATTGACATATCTTATTGACTTTAAATTGGTCTTTTATTACATTTTTTTGCAAATGAATAATCATGATAATTAAAGAAGTCAGATATATGAGATAGCTGGATAGCAAAAAACAAACATTCAGTGTGCAACAAGAAAAATGTGTCTTTATAATATGCAAAAATTCAAATCGTCTTGAATTTAACAATTATAAGCTCTAATTAAATTTTAAACACAGACAGTTTGAATTTTTTCAATGTGAAGTCAGTTGGTTATAGTATTGTCTGTTTAATTGGACTTGTGAAAATCGACTTCCAATTTGGAATATCCTCTTCTCTCTTTTCTTGTTAATGACCTTTTCTTAGCAAAAACATTCGCAAATAACATCAACTTATTAAGAAAGGAAATAAGACAAAGGGGGCGAAAGATAACAGAGACACATTCAAACGCATATATTGAAAATAAACTGACACACCATGGCTAAAAAACGAAAAAGACAAACAGACAAATAATAGTACACAAGAAACAACATAGAAAACTAAAGACTAATTTACACGAACCCCATCAAAAACTAGCGTGATCTCAGGTGCTCCGAAAAGGTAAGCAGATTCTGCTCCACATGTGGCTACCGTCGTGCTACTCATGTTATTACAAACCCGTGAAGTAGTCTAGTTCGGTAAGTCACATTCGTGAAATAGGAATGGGATTGTTGTTACGACATAAAGAACATATCCGAAATCATCTGTGAAACGGATATTCCATAACGGCTGTTTTCTGGTCTTTTGTCGGGTTGTTGTCTCTTTGACAGATTCCCTATTTCCATTCTCATCTCGGTACGGTAGATGTTGAACTGATTTTCCGTTAGCTACAGTAGCTAATGTTTCAGATGTGTCATGATTAAAAAGTAACACCTTGGCTTTTGTTCACAGTTGTAACATTACAGTTCATCTTAAGTTTTTATGTGTTCCTTGATTTATTTTGATTTTTCAAAGAACATAGTGTTTGATATTTTATTTTCCATCTCAATCATGTTAACATAACCAATAAAAGTTGCAGAGATGATTTTCCGTGTTTGAAACTATATTTAGTGAATTTGGAAACCTACTGGCATTAGTTAACAATATATCATTAAACGTTGTACATTATTCAAAATACAATTAAATAACAAATCTATGAAAATAAAACAGTCAATTAATAATGACTTTGTTTTATATTAGATTTGTTTTGAGATATTTAAACAATATTGACTGCTGTTTTACTGGTTTTGTCATTTTTATCTATTATCATATGATTATGTCTGATTTTGTTCACACATTGTCGTTCATATAATGAATTTTTATGCGACTGTCATACTAGTGAGATATTTTGCTAGCTATAAAAACCAAGTTTTATCCACCAGTGTCTACATGTGGAAATGCCTGTACCAATTCAGAAATATCACTGTTTGATGTGTTTGATTATTTGATTTTGCAATTTGATAAGGAACTTTACGTTTTGAATTTTCCTTGGAGTTCGGTATTTTTGTTATCTTACTGCTGTCTCAAAAAACGTTCAATGCTAACGTTTATGACTTTGATTGCTTAAGATTTTAAAACTGCACAATAAAATTATAAAAATAGATTTTAACAAGAACGAGCCTCTACAAGGGTAAGTGCAAAACATTTTGTTCTCTGCCAAAGGCTTTACTTACCTTTTTTTAATGATTGTTTTCCTTTATCTTCCAGTTGCTCGGCGGCTTCATTTGTGCTAATGTCGGTTTCAACTGAAATTGAAAAGAAAACGAGAGACTTAACTGATATACATTAAGGTATTTTGATCAAGTCACATATTTTTATCAACTTTGCATATAAGTATGGTTTGTAAAAAGTAAAATCACAAAAATACTGAACTCCGAGGAAACTTCAAAACGGAAAGTCCCTAATCAAATGGCCCGAGAACACAGTTATTTCGTAGTGCATTTCTTTTACAACAATAAACACAAAGTAGAAAAATCGCACCTGCTCTATCTCAAAAAGATTTTTACAGTGTAGTGTACTACTATTAGGACAAATAATATCAAAATTATAGAAACGTCTACCAGCTCTAACTCAAAATATTGATAATTTTGTGTTAAGGGGGTCTAAAATTCAGTTTGACAGCTTCAGATGTACTAATTTTTGACCTTTTTTAACTGGACCAAATCACTACTTAACATAAAGATTCAGCACCCAAAATTTTTTAACATGTAATTTCATCCCCTTACTTAATATTTCATGCATTAAATATCAAGAAATAAATTGGGAAAGTGTATAAAAAAATGCAAGTTATACACTGTTCACACTAGGGACTATATTCGTAGACAACGAAAACCAAAGGACGATAACTGTGACCTTGGACCTAATAGGACAGAAAGACTTGACCAATTTTAATAAAACTTTGTATGACATAGGCTTAGGGAATTATGAGATAGTTGGCAAAGTTTCATGGCCATAGGACATATTTTATAGAAACTAGGGTCATTTTAGTATTGACATTTGGATGTTTAAATCAAATATTTTCAACTGTCAAGATTTTGGCCTAAAAAATTTAAATGTTGTAAAAATTTGCTTTTAAATGCTCTTGATTATTATATATTAAGTATTAAAAGCATCTAAACACTCATTTTATTTATCAGATTTATTACAATTATTCCAAAGTCAAATTTATATGAGCCTATGCCTGAAAATAGAGATTTTCGAATTAAGGGAAGCCTTACATAAACATGCATTTTGTTCAACCAATTCGAAGTTTTTGAAGTTTTGTAACCATAAATTATTCTTCCATATATATTAAATGAACTTTAAATGTAGAGATAAGTTGAAATTCAGTTTGACAGCTTCAGACGTACTAATTTTTGACCTTTTAACTGGACCAAATCACTACTTAACATAAAGATTCAGCACCCAAATTTTTTTAACATGTAATTCCATCCCCTTACTTAATATTTCATGCATTAAATATCAAGAAATACATTGGGAAAGTGTATAAAAAAAAAATGCAAGTTTTACATTGTTCACACTAGGGACTATATTCGTAGACTATATTGGACCAAATGGCAAAATCAAAAGATCAAAAACATCAAACGAATGGATAACAACTGTCAAATTCCTGACTAGGTACAGGCATTTTCTTATGTAGAAAATGTTGGATTGAACCTGGTTTTATAGCTAGATAAACCTCTCACTTGTATGACAGTCGCATCAAATTCCATTATATTGACAACGATGTGAACAAAACAAACAGACATAATAGGTAAAAGTGTAAAAAAAAAACAAACAAAAATGTAACAAAGAAGCACAAAATGCCATAAATTTGTCATAGTGCAATAACACAATGACAGGATGTATAAGTACAGAGCAACGTCATATATGTAACGAAAAACATAAAAAGGCATATAGAAAAGCATAAAGCAAAAAACGAAAGACAAGCAACGAACAAGTTTTACAATAGCACAATATTTGGATGTATAAGCACAGAACCACGCCACTTGCATACGAGAATATCACAAACGAAAATGACAGGACGTACAAGTACCACAAACATCTTAATCACAACAAAAACAAACAAATATTTAACAAAGAATCACAAAAATGCATATATTAAACCTAACAACCTCACCCATCGCTTTCCCATTTTTAAATTTTATCTATGTATGCCAAATTTACCCATAAACGACTGAAAGTCTTTAAGTACTGGGACCAAATGGTTGACCAACATTGACTCTAACGTAGAATCTAACGTAAATTTACTTGCAAATCATTATGCATTGATCTCTTTCATTGAATGATGATATGTTTTTGATACACATATTTCCATTTTATTGTGTAAAATTAATAATGATCACTGTTATAGATGAATTAAAAATATGTTACCTAGTTGGAAGTGAAAAACATCGACAATTGATGGTTTACGTCTGTACAACGTGACAAAATTAAGCATATTTCTACTTTTAGTGGTTTTATTAGCACCACGTTGACTGATGTTTACCGAAAAACAATTTCGGTGACTTTGTTTATGTTACATCATTAAAAATGAATTCAATTTATCAGGAAAATACTAATTTACAATAAAATCTATGCATTTGTATTTGAGATTTGATGTTCTTTTTATATTATAACATACACGGTACAAATTTTACAGAACCAGACGCGTATTTCGACAATTAAAGTCTCAACAGTGATGCTACGGACCAAACTATTTGTGAATTCAAAACCTGAAATAACAGCTGATTCAACCGTAAACGACCTAAAATATAATAACATTTGTACGAGGAATCAGAGCTGTGCACAAATTAACCTTTCTTTGGAAGAATATATTGAACAATATTTTAGAATATAAAGGAGATAAATGCATTACTTTTTCGTGGAAACCGTGATAAGAAATGCAAAATTGGAATATCGTATCAAAAAGCAAAATCAGAAAAATGCCGAACTCCGAGGAAAATTCAAAACGGAAAGTCTCTTATCCAACGGCAAAATCAAAGGCTCAAAGACATCAAACGAATGGATAACAACTGTCATATTCCTGACTTGGTACAGGCATTTTCTTATGTAGAAAATGGTGATTTAAACTTGGTTTTAAAGCTAGTTAAACCTCTTACTTGTATGACAGTCTCATCCAATTCCATTATATTGACAACGATATGTGAACAAAACAAACAGACACAATAGGTAAAAATGTCACAAAAAGGGGTACAACAGCAACACAAACTCCACCAAAAACTTGGGGCGAACTCAGGTGCTCTGGAAGGGTAAGCAGATCGTTCCTCACATGTGGCATTCGTCGTGTTGCTCATGTTATGACAAAGCCGGTAAATAGCTAATTCGGTAGGTCATTCGTGAAAGGGAACGGGATTGTAGCTACGACATAAGGAACATATCCGATATCATCTGTGAAACGGATATTCCATAACGGTCAACCAACTCCTGATGGCGTCCGTAAAATTTACGAAGTGATGCTTTCAACTTCACCATTTGGAACTCTTGGTTTAAAAGCTCACTAGTGAGCAGCAACCCTATATCAAGGAAATCATGATAGGAAATAAGATACTAGGACCCGGTTAAATGTACCAGGCTTGTTATTTGATACGCCAGAGGCGCGTTTCGTCTACATAATTCCGGCGTCACACATTGGCGTATAGACCGACGTGTACCAGACGTACAGAGAAAATTAACCAAGTCCGCAAACGTTAGGTGCACGCAAGAAGAACGCTAAGTAATCGTTAAACGCGCGTTGCATAAGTTTGAAGTACATCGAAATGCAAAGGTACAAAATGTATACGCTTGGTAAAGCGTGCACCTAACGTATACGGACTTAGTAAATTTTCTATGTACGTCTGGTACCCGTCGGTCTGTACGCCAATGTGTGACGCCGGCATAAACAGCATAAACATTTTCATCTAGCTCTAGCAATTGTCAAGCGTATGCCTGTTCGCTACACGCACGAAATATATACGCTACAAGCAAGTTGAAAACGCTACAGATTAGTTTGAGATGCGTTTAGAACACGTTGTATACGCCTCAAGATCGTTCGACTTTTACTTGGACGTATGCGGAGCGTGATTGTAACAAACACCCCATAATTACACGTCCCAGTCTAGCCGAAAGCACGGATAATCGTTCCAGATACGACCGGGACGCGTCTCAAATAGGTTCAAGGGACGTTTTTCCTTCGTAGCGTGCATTGCAACTACGTTAGACAAACGTCAGACATACGCCAACATACGTTACTTGAACGCCCGATAAACGCTTATGTACGCTTCTCGTACGCCATAAACACGCTTAAAGCTCGTTGTGCACACGATACAGATCTGATTGACAAGTTGAATGCGGACAAAATTATTAGCGTATTGGCAGCGTACATCTTTTTGACCACGCCCGGCGTACGTCGGTGCTATACGCTGATGTTTGACGTTGGTTTAAGACTCATCAGTGACGCTCAGATCAAAATAGTCAGAAAGTCAAACAAGTATATGTTGAAGAGCTTAGATGACCCACAATTTCCAAAAAAGCTGTGCCAAATACGGCTAAGGTAATTTATGCGTCGGACAAGAAAATCCTTTGTATTTCGAAAAATTCATACTCTTGCAAACAGTTAATTTATAAAAATGACCATATAATTGATAATCATGTCAAACATTTACTATAGGATTCAACACCTTTTTAAATGAATTTATTGGTGTATAAACTCGACCAATTCACTCACAAACAAATAAAAGTCCGAAAGACTTTTATGATATGTTTCTGAGTGACTTGGTCCAGTTTATACACCAATAAATTCCTTTAAAAAGGCGTTAAATCCTTATAATTCTTTAAAATTGGAGATAAGGAATATATTTTTTCACACTCGTAACCTCTATCACACGTCAATTGTATTATTGTGGCATTGAATAGGCCTGGTGCATAAATATATTTATTGGTTATTGCCAAATATGTACTCCATGAAATTTGCTATCTGACAAAGAGTAAACTACAAAAACTCTCATTATCATTCACACGATGTGTTTGTGATCAATATTTAATTAAACGATTATTGTGCAGAGAAAATAAATTTTGTTGACGTCGGTGTTATTGCCGCCGCCATTTTGTATACATTGGTTACGAAAAGAAGTTCGGTCAACGTCGTCTATCGCAAAATAAACAACGTCAAGATCAACTACCGGAAGTGCTCTCGGCCAATCATATCAACGTATTTCCTAATATGCAAATCATATAAGAATTATATTTAAATCCTGCTTTAATTGTTATTATTTATTCTACAGAGTGAAACGCCTTTTCTGATCGAGTATAGAAGAAGGGATTAAATGGCAAAAAAAAAATGTTTTAAGCGGAAAAATACGTTATTGTACCTCTCTAGCGGAATTCGGGATAAAAAGATGTGCGTCGTAAGTTACGCGAGTTATCTCTCCTACTCCAAGAACGGGATATGGGTACATGGAAGAGAAATGTCTTCATTGAACTAGAAAGATGTTGCCATGTTTCGTTCCTTTATGCAATTGAAAATTTTAAGTTAATTTATTTTATATTGATGTGAAAAGTATAAAAGATATTACGGGGTAATCGACCCGAGTGTAAAATTTATGTTGTAACATGTATAAAAAGAAATATAAAGCTAACAGCAAATAAAATCCTTACAAACAACAAACCTATTATATTCCGTCTACAAAACATTACATAGAAACTAAGAATTGAGCACTATGACATTTATCTAAGAATAAGTAAAATCTATGGCATCCAAATCTCAGTTCTTAAGATGCAGAAAGTAACACAGGTATCTTCTATTCCGTCCGCAAATTTCGGGGAAAGTAAAATCTAAATTTAGAAACATGATTGAAACTGAAATAATACATGTATGATAAAAATAGAACATATTGTTTTTACTCGATCATATTCCAATTTCGAGACGACATCGAAAGTTGTATTATTTTGTTGTCTATGGATATGTCATTCATAAGTAGCGAATACCATTTTGAAGTAAACATTTTTTTTTAAGTTTCATTAAAGTCCTTAGCTAAGAGGCTCTTTGCAAAATGTCCCTCGCCTATGTCGAAGCAAGGATGTCGTCTCTCCGAACTTTCCCGAAATCCTGAATTTATTGCCGAATTCATCATGTTTATGAGCTTCGGTCATTGCTTGGAAGTGGCATCCTTGTATTACACTGGATACATACCAGTAAAATTAAACTAGGTTCATTTTGTAGCATTATATTATAGGGAGATCCTGATAACATCGCCCTTGATACATTGTTATTGCATTACACCAGTAAATTTATTGCATATATTTATACACAAAGCTTTAAAATTACAAGTATATATACCATACGTCTATAGCATTACAATATCCACAATAGTAAGGCATAACACAGGCTATGATCTGTGCGACGGTGAGTTATATAAAAAAAAACTCCGATCTATTTAATTTTGCTGAAATTCATATGCGGGTTCATCCTTTTGGCCTGATTACAGCCATAAAAAATATCACGATAATATGCATATAATCCAGGTCAGTTCGCCTAAAATAACGTTCTCGTTCGCCCCATTTCACGTTCGCACCCCACACGTATCCCACACGGTCGCACCCATTTATGAAGGTTTTTAGTTGGATAAGTTTTAGATCAGGCTTTAGTGAATTGTTAAAAAATAATTTAAAAAATATTTTATTGTTTTAAAATTAAGTGACAATCTGATATTTAAGCAAACAGTATACAAATCCATGACTAAATTAGTTATGAATATTGCCGTGATGATCAAAGTCATTCGTCTCTAACACTTGTGAAAGAGAGACTCGTCACAAGCTGTAAAATAATTATCTTTCATTTTTTTTTTAATCTTCATTGTTTTTATATCTACCAAGCTAGCTACTTATATTTTACTTTACATCAATATATATCAATAATACCAAATTACGTTGTAAACACAATTAATGGTAATCATAAATAAATAAATAATTACAATTGAAGGTCTTTCCATCAAAAAACCATGCATTTTGATATGAAAATATTAAAATCGAGTTTAAAATGTCATTTCCAGAGTTGGAAGACATCTAACTGCGAGCTGATTCCAAAAATATAGGGTTTCTTAACAATTTTTTTTTTTATAAATAAGGGAGATAATTTGTTGCTTCCGGTTTGAAAAATGTCACTGATTCCTAAAATAAATGGATCTATATACTTTTACATTAAAAAAAGTACAAAAAAAATAGCTACTTCCGGTTTATAAAGGGTCACTTCCGGTTCCTTTTTCAGAGTTATATGGCTTGCAACTTAATGCACAAAGTCCCATAGCTTTATCATGCATACATATTAAGTAAAAGTAAAGGTTAAAATCTAGAACGTCAAATTTACCTATGACCTTGACCTCAGTTTCAAGGTCATAAACCAAGGACATCAAATCAAAAGACCCAAGATCTTTTTTATGTATGGCTAATGAGTAATATTACTATACGCATAATTCTAATTATAAGAGGGACTAAATCTCTTATTTAATGTCTGTGAACCCTTTCAACCAAAACTTGTGTGTTACGACATGTCGCAATTAACAATTTAATTAAAATTATTTGGCGATATCTTATACGGTTTCTTAAAAAAATTGAAAATAAGTCAAAAACAATCTTTAGAACATGAACTTGACCGTTGACCTTGACCTTCTTTTCTTTCTTTTTTACCAATGATCTCAATTCAAGAGACCCTAGATCTCTATCACTTATGGTTTACAAGTTAAAATTACATTTTTCTTATTAAAAGAAATAACTCCCGTATGGAGTCTCTGGGCCGCTTCGGTCAAAATTATTTTTAAGATCCTGAGGATATAACGAGCAAATTAAAGAAATTATTATGTCGTAATTTTTAACGGTTGCGAAAGAGATGAGCACACAAAAAAACAGTATTTAGGAAGATAACTCTTAAAATAAAAAGTGTTCGGCTAAACAGGGTCAGTTTCAAAAGCGCAACAACTGCTCTATATCATATGCAAAAAATCTAAGCAACATCTTGAGAAAAAAAATAGCACCGTATTTGGCGGAAGAAGAAAAAAAATAAAATTTAAAAACCAATTGTTCAGAGAACAATTGAAGGTCTTTCCACATCAATTTTCAAATTTATTGAAAAGAAGCTAGTTCCTGTTTACTCAAAGTTAAAATTGTCATCTAATCGACGGTTTCTTCAAACTGATGCAATATATAAGTGGTTTCTATATACTTTTAAGTGAAATAAGGGAGATAAAGACTACTTCCTGAGAAGTAAATATCACTTTCGGTCTCATATGATAGCTTCTTTCATACTGATTCCAAAAATAAATAGTTTCTATATACTTTTGCCGGTAAACCAGGAGATAATTGGCCACTTCCGGTTTATCGAAAGTCACTTATAGTCTTTAATGATAAGTAAATGTATTAAAATTACAAAATATATGGATTCCGAGTACTTTTTAATGAAAAAAGTGCAAAAAGGCTACTTCCGGTTTGCTCAAGGTCACTTCCGATTGTAATTTTTCAAGGTCATATGTCAACCAACCTTTATAGCAAGTCATATGGGTTTATAATGAACCATGTTGAAGTAATAATCAATTTACCTTACAATTAGATATTTCAGGGGCACTAACTCTGATAAGATGCCATTAGATTGTTTCAGACCAAGTGTAACATATCTTCATTACCATAAAGCAAACGTTTCGTACTTGTTCTTTTATATATATCTTTAAAATTGATGGAGAAAATGAAAAAACAAGCCAAAGTCAAAATTTATAACATGACCTTGAACTTTGACCTTGACCTAATTTTCTAAGTTAGGACGTAGGGGCCTCAAATAAAGCATTCCAGGGTTATACGATTAACGGTTTATGAGTTAAAAAAACATACCGACAAATTTATCTGCTAAAGGTAGATAACTCCTATACAATTTTATCGAATCGCTTCGATCAAAATTAGTAAAAAATTCCTGAGGATGTAACGAACAAGTTAGAAAAAGAATTTCGTCGCTATATTTTTTGTTACCAAGAAGATTCACACACTTGATCAACAGTTAATAGGTAGATAACTCCTACAAAGAAAATTGTTCGGCTTAGCAGGGTGAAATTTAAAAGCGCATACACTGTACAACACAATATAAGAAATATCAAAGCGATATATTGCGAAAGAAATATTTATCGCAAGAACAAAATTTGGCGGAACAAAAAAAAAAAAAAAAATATAATAATAATTAAAAACCAATTGTTCAGAGATCAATTGAAGGTCTTTCCACATCAATTTTCAAATTTATTGAAAAGAAGCTAGTTCCTGTTTACTTAAAGTTGAAATTGGCATCGAATCATCACTTTCTTCATACTGATGAGATAAAAAAGTGTTTTCTTTTTACTTTTGAGTGAAATAAGGGAGATTATGTGCTACTTTCAGTGAAGTAAATGTCACTTTCGGTTTCATATGATAGCTTCTTTCACACGGATTCCAAAAATATATAGGTTCTATATACTTTGCCTGTAAACAAAGAGATAATTGGTCACTTCCGGTTTATCGAAAGTCACTTCTAGTCTTTAGTAAAAACTTATGTATTAAAATTACAAAATAGATGGACTCTGAGTACTTTTCCATGAAAAAAGTGCAAAAAATGGCTACTTCCGGTTTTCTTAAGGTCACTTCCTGTTGTCATTTTTCAAGGTCATATGTTACGCAACCTTTTGTAAAAGGTCATATGGCTTTGTAATGAACCAAGTTGAAATAATATTCAATTAACCCTATAATTAGACATTTCAGGGGCAGTAACTCCTATAAGATGCAATAAGATTGTTTCAGACCAAATGTAACATATCTTCATTACAATAAAGCAAACATTTTGCATCTGTTCTTTTATATATATCTTTAAAAGTGTTGGAGAAAATGCAGAAACAAGGAAAAGTCAAAATTGAGAACTTGACCTTGAACTTTGACCTTGACCTCATTTCCTAAGTTAGGACCTGGGACCTCAAATAATAAGATTCCAGGGTTATACGGTAATCGGTTTATGTGTTTAAAAAACTACATCAATTTTCAAAGTTATTGAAAAGAAGCTAGTTCTGGTTTACTCAAAGTTAAAATTGGCATCCTATCAGAAGTTTCCTTATACTGATGCGATAAAAAAATGGTTTCTAAATACTTTTGAGTGAAATAAGGGAGATAATGTGCTACTTCCGATTAAGAAAATGTCACTTCCGGTTTCATATGATAGCTTCAATCACACTGATTCCAAAAGTATATAGTTTCTATATACTTTTGCTTGTAAAACAGGAGATAATTGGTCACTTCCGGTTTATCGAAAGTCACTTCTGATCTTTAGTGATAAGTTTATGTATTTATATTACAAAATATATGGATTCCGAGTATTTTTCCATGAAAAAAAGTGCAAAAATGGCTACTTCCAGTTTTCTCAAGGTCACTTCCGGTTGTCATTTTTCAAGGTCATATGTCATCAAACCTTTTGTAAAAGATCATATGGCTTTATAATGAACCAAGTTGAAATAATAATCAGTTAACCTGATAATTGGACATTTCAGGGGCACTAACTCCTATAAGATGCCATTAGATTGTTTCAGATCAAATATAGCATATCTTCATTACAATTAAGCAAACATTTTGCACTTGTTTTTTTATATATATTTTTGAAAGTGTTGGAAAAAATGCAAAAACAAGGAAAAGTCAAAATTTTGAACTTGACCTTGACCTTTGACCTTGACCTCATTTTCTAAGTTAGGACCTAGGGGCCTTAAATAAAAAGATTCCAGGGTTATACGGTTAAAGGTTTATGAGTTAATACAACATACCGACAATTTTTTTGGTTTGGTAAAGGTAGATAACTCCTATAAAATTTCATGGAATCGCTTCGATCCAAATTAGCCGAAAATTTCTGAGGATGTAACGAACGATTTAGAAAAAGAATTTTGTCGATATCTTTTTTTGTTACGAAGGAGATGCACACACTTGATAAACAGTGAATAGGGAGATAACTCTTACAAAGAAAATTGTTCATCTTAGCAGGGTAAAATTTAAAAGCGCATAAACTATACGATACAGTATGAGAAATATCTAAGCGACATATTGCGAAACAAATATTTATCGCAAGAACAAAATTAGGCGGAAAAAAAATAATAATAATAATCAGAAAAAATGCAATAGGTCTCTCCACAGAAAAGTGGAAAGACCTAATAATAATCAAAACATAAACAATAGGTCTCTCCACACAAAAGTGGAAAGACCTAATAATAAATATAAATCAATTGTTTTGTAAACAATTGTTAACGGCGGTCTTTCCCCTCTTAAACATAATTGATTGATTGATCGATCGATGGATGGGTTGGTTGGTTGGTTTGCCAAAAAAAAAAAAAAAGATTGGACCTAGACTGTAGGAACATGCTAAAAACAAAAGATGATCCCTCATCCTCTATTAAATATTAAACACATGGACCAGACACCTGCATGAGTGATTAGTTGGTTGTTTAGTTGGTTGATTGATTGATTGATTGATTGATAAATTGATTGATTGCATGGCACCTAGCTGCTCTGTATGACGCAGCTAACTTAATAACGCCTATAATCTGACCGAACGTGACTGCGTTCTTATACATCCCGCACAGCCAAACGGACGCCTGAGATGTCCTCTTAAAAATTAATCCTAGCATCATTCGTTTATAAATTTTCTTAAGTTTCTATGTTACCTCCGACTTCCATTTTTCATCTATTTGTTGTGTATGCATTTTGTTTGAATTTGTAGGAAAACGGAGTAAATTTTATCTTGGAAGTTTCATTTTCCTTATTTGGATATGAAATGTTTTATTCTAAATTTAGGTCCGCGCGCGAGATGGTGTTGAGAAGTCACGTGACCCTCGAATATATATGTCTGGAATATTAATATCTTTGCAAGGGAGACCGTTGAACAAAGCACATGTGTATTGATCAGAGTAACACGATCACTATTGGTTTTATTATTTACAGGTCCTTGATGTCCGATCATGCATGCATTTTACGTACACATGTTTACTGGAGCACAAATTTGTATTTTAATCCATGTTTAGAAATTTGATTGTAGGATTTCAGTGATATTTCGAACTTTGGAGCCATTTCTACGTCATTGAATTTAATTTCCCAATCAAGCGGACCGCGCCTAACGACAAAAATAATGTTGTTAACCAAGCGTTTATCGATTAATTTCAGAAAATACATGAATTGGAGCAGATTTTTGCAGGGATGAATTTCTATTTAAGAAGTTCGTACATAAGAAGGATTGCATTTTTACATTGAAATGTACAGGACTGAACTTCAAGGCGAAATGGGATTCCTCCAAAAAAAAAAAAAACAAAAAAAAAATGGGGGCGGCTGTGTGGAGGATGGTGGACCTTGGCTATCAATTAAGATAAGATGCATGTACACATCATGATACAAAGTATGAGGCTTTAATTAGTTAATTTTGTTCATTTTATCGTTTCAGTTGCATGGAACCCGTAAAACAATGACACGTGCCATTTCGACAAAAACTTTCCAGTTATATATCATGTCACGACTAACATTTTGGTCAAATTTTTGTGATACGGCTTACGGTTTATGAATTACAAAAACAAAACGACAAATTAATTTGGTTAAGGCAAATAACTCCTATAAGATCTCACTGGATCGCTTCAATCCAAATTAGCCAAAAATTCCTGAGGATGTAACAAACAATTTAGAAAAATAATTTTGTCGTTATCTTTTTGTGTTATGAAGGAGATGCATATACTTGATAAACAGTGAATTGGGAGATAACTCTTACTAAGGAAATTGTTCGGCTTAGCAGGGTGAAATTTAAAAGCACATACACTGTACCATACAACATAAGAAATATCAAAACGACATATTGCGAAACAAAAATTTATCGCAAGAACAAAGTTTGGCGGAAGAAAAAAATAATAATAATCAGAACAAACACAATAGGTCTTTTCACAGAAAAGTGGAAGACCTTATAATCAGAAGAAAAGCAATAGGTCTTTCCACAGAAAGGAGAAAGACCTAATAATAATAATAATAGTAATAATAATAATAATAAGAATAATAATAATCAGAAGTAGAAGAAGAAGAAAGCCAATAGGTCTTTCCATAGAAAAGTGGAAAGACCTAACTAATCATCTATTCACACAAAAAAATATTTCTTTTCTAAAATTCACGATTTTTTATTTCTGAAATAAATATTTTGATAAACTAGTATAAAATTGAGGATGGAAATGGGGAATGTGTCAAAGAGACAACAACCCGACCACAGAACAGACAACAACAGAAGGTCACCAATAGGTCTTCAATGCAGCGAGAAATTCCCGCACCCGGAGGCGTCCTTAAGCTGGCCCCTAAACAAATATATATACTAGTTCAGTGATAATGGACGTCATACTAAACTCCAAATTATACACAAGAAACTAAAAGTAAAAATAATACAAGACTAACAAAGGCCAGAGGCTCCTGACTTGGGACAGGCGCAAAAATGCGGCGGGTTAAACATGTTTATGAGATCTCAACCTCCCCTATACCTCTAGCCAATGTAGAAAAGTAAACGCATAACAATACGCACATTAAAAGTCAGTTAAAGAGAAGTCCGAGTCCGATGTCAGAAGATGTAACAAAAGAAAATAAACAAAATGACAATAATACATAAATAACAACAGACTACTAGCAGTTAACTGACATGCCAGCTCCAGACCTCAATTAAACTGATTGAAAGATTATGTCTTCATCATATGAATATCAGGCACAATCCCTCCCGTTAGGGTTTAGTATCATACCATCATAAAATATACGAGAAGAGCATAACCCGTGTCATGCCAACAACTGGTTTTAAATAAATGTGTTTAGTTCCGATGCAAAGACCCTATAAGTGAATCAATATTAAAGCCAAAATATGCAATCTTTAATGACCTGACAACAGTATCGTAACTATATCCCTTCTTAATAAGTCTATTTAAAGGTTTTGTTAGCTTCTGAGGTGAATACTGACATTTTAGTGCTTTATAAAGAATATTACCATAAAAGATTGGATGTGAAATACCTGAACGTATAAGAAGTCTGCATGTTGAGCTATATTTACGAATGATGTCCTTGTACCGATGATAAAATTTAGTAAATGTTTTGACTAGTTTGTGATATCGAAAACCCTGGTGTAATAATTTTTCTGTAATACATAAATTTCTTTCGTTAAAATCTGAAACGTTGTTACATACACGAGCGAATCGTACAAGTTGAGATATATAAACACCGTAAGATGGTGACAAGGGAACGTCACCATCTAAAAATGGATAATTAACGATAGGAAATGAAAAATCATCTCTTTTATCATAAATTTTTGTATTAAGCTTTCCGTTAATGATATAGATATCAAGATCGAGGAAAGGGCAGTGGTCATTGTTAGTATTAGCTTTATTTAAACATTTAAAAAGAACATTTATTAATTCAACCGGAATTTAAATAAACATAGGGTGCGTCGGAGGATCGTGTAGGGTGCAAATGTGTCTTGGGAGCGAAAAGACCTGATACGATATGCATATGCAGGTTTCTTATTTTTTGGGAGTCGTACATGTGGATATGTAACAAATAATGGCATAAGAATATTTCCTTTGTTACTGAAACTCCAGCAAACATTGCGTTGTCGTGAAGTTAAGAAATGGGAAAGCGATCGAGACGATTTAAAAAAAGAAAGACGTGTATACGGGATCCCACTATTATAACCGAATTTTCAAATATGTATAGAATCATTCTGTCAACGCCGTGCTAATCTGGACAATTTAACTCGATATTTGATTAATTATTATTAAAACAATACCGACATTTAAAAAAAGAGACGTGGAACCCTGTCTAATTTAGAAAAAATGAAATTAAAGTCTATACAGTAACTTTCTTTTACTTGCAGTATATTTATTTGCCAATTTGGATTCTTATTTTTTTTTCTTTTTTTGGTAGGAGATCTAGAAATATCTTTATAAGTTAGTCAGTTTTATTCCTTATCAGTCAATTACTAGTACGCTTTAGCAATTGCAATATACTTTGGAAAATGTGTTACACTCACAATGTGTGTTACGATACCTTACTGTATAATAGCGTTATACATGTTATAGAGTAGAATTTGTTCACATGGTGACGTTTCAGTAGACATCAATAACGTCGCCGAATATTTTTCATTTTCCCGATAAAAATCAAACTTCCAGAGGATATAGCTTGAAAACTAGCACGGTTGCTAAGGACTCTCTTTAGACCAATGGATTCGTCGTTCATTTTTGAATTGCATTTCCATTTTTAAACAAATTCTGTGGACCAATGAATTAGACAATCTTGATAAAGTAAAAGCATCTGCCGTTTTTTTTATGATTTTTCCATACATATCCTTTTAATTTCTGGCGTATCATACTGTTAATTTCAACAGTTTGTATCTGAAAAACAAAAACAGTTACCCCCTATTTTTATTTTATTTTCAGATGTATTTTTACAAGCAGAATCAACATGTAAAATTTTTAAAAAAATCTGTGGAGTAGTTAATTACGTACACCTCGCCTAAAGCGTATATGATGACGTTCATTCTACAAACATGTGCCACTGACCTAAAATATGCAGTAGATGGTTACATTACAAGTATGTGATCAGTACACCTACAGGAGTTGCAAGCGGCGCAGTATTAGTCAGTATTGAATTGATACAGTTTGACTAAACGTGTTTGGATTAAGCAACTACTGTAGATATTAACTGTATATGACCTTTTTCATATCAATAAGCCTTAACGTTTGTGAAAAAGGTTTTAAAAAAGGCTCCCACTTTACTGTATGAAGTAAATCCAATATTCAAAATATGTTTTTTTCCCAAATATCCTGATTTTGTTTTTTTAAACAGCAGGACCATAATAAACCATATTACCAGTTAGTTATCTATTAGTAATAAAAAAAAAGGCTCTAAAAAGTGTTCATTTTTGAAATCTCAAGAAGAGATTTCATATTAATTTATATAGTTGAATACAATTATATTACATTTATATTATATAGAATATTTTGCTTTCACAACATGTTCTCATCACAATTAACTAGGTGATTAAAAATACATCCATAAGATGTACTCACCTACATCATAATTTACCTGTGTACATACAGTAACTTCAGTTTTAATTTATTTGTCGTTTATTTGAATAATTACAATTGTATGAACAAAAAACTGAAGTTAATCTAGGTGTGATGGTGGAGTTTGTAAAGTTTATTTTACGCTATAAATTCATATAATCATAGATTATCGTTGGTCATCTCAACGAGACTAATTGTCTCGCTTGAGCCGGTACGGCGAAAGTGAGAATAGAAATCGAATTGAGATGGTCAATGATAATCTGTTTATACAATGATGAGAATGGAAATAATCAGTCAGTCAGATCAATGGAGAATTTCGTATAATAGCGATAAAATCTTTTCTTGA
The DNA here is from genome assembly GCA_017311375.1 of Mytilus coruscus. NCBI lineage: Eukaryota > Metazoa > Mollusca > Bivalvia > Mytilida > Mytilidae > Mytilus > Mytilus coruscus. The sequence goes on along the minus strand of CM029598.1, from coordinate 3,950,494 downwards.
GATTTAAAAATAATCATTTAATATGAATTTGGTTAAATATACTTACATTGAAATTATATTTATACTTTATATAATATTCACTGATAAGCAAGCAGTGACTAATTTTGATGGAGGATAATTCTCTCACACATATACATTTTACATATAAAACTATGTTAAAATTGTTAAAATATAAATCAACTAAATTTTGTAAATACTGAAACTAGTCAAAATCAAAATTACAAATTTTACATTTATTACACAATAAATATATCAACTAAACGGTATGGCAAAACTTTGCAGATTGAGTAAATAAAACTTTGCAAATATAGACATGGATAAATAACCCACATGCCAGTATAGAAATTATCTTATTTAAGCTCCTTCATTATGACCTAAATGTGTTGTATGTTACATTATTGTTTCATATAAGGGTGAAGGTTTGGTACCATTTATACGTTTAAACCCGCTCCAAGTATTTGCACCTGTCCTAAGTCAGGAATCTGATGTTCAGTAGTTGTCGTTTGCTGATGTGGTTCATAAGTGTTTCTCGTTTCTCGTTTTTATATAGATAAGACCGTTGCTTTTCCCGTTTGAATGGTTTATACTAGTTATTTTGGGGCCCTTTATAGCTGGCTGTTCGGTGTGAACCAAGGCTCCGTGTTGAAGATCGTACTTTAACCTATAATGGTTTACTTTTATAAATTGTGACTTGGATGGAGAGTTGCCTCATTCGCACTCATACCACATCTTCTTATATCTATGTAATATTATTGCAACAGTAAATGTGCATTTATTTTAAATAAGTCATGTGAATAGGTTGTTATTATTGCTTGTACAAATCGACAAGAACAAATCAAACTTTAGTATCTGATTTTGAAGTATCCTGCTATCATCATTCTTTTCAACATTTTTAGACTAATTTTCTAAACTGAAGTTTACTTGAAAACATTTAGCTTCTCTCTAACTTTCCTTTGTTTTCTCTATATTTTAATATAAAAACAGAAAATATATGATACGTGATCATCTTTTGATAACCTGATCATTATCAATATCTTTGAAAATAAATTATTTTCTGCTGAATTGTTAAAGAATGATAATCAATAAAAATATAGTTTTAAATCACTGTCCTAAACAGTATTAAAAACCAAATATACTAAAGACTCATACAAAAGTTGTTTTATGATCGAGGATGAATATTGATTAATCTATAAACTTTTAAGAATTATAGTCTCCTTGAGTATTTGTTCCTCTAGAGAAACAACTTTTGTTCCTATCTTATAGATATAGGATAAAAATATGTTTGTCAAGAGAAGTCCTAAATTATAGGATTGACATGACAATTTTCCTAACCGACTACATTTTAAAGTCTGATAGAAATTTCTTCCTTGGAATACATTGTCTACCAGTTCACAAATGAACAACATTATATTTGTGTTTCGTTCTCTCACTAAATAATTCAAAATTTGGTGACTATGTTGAACGCATCTATCTCATCGAACTAGAGATACAGGATACAACAGTTACAGGTAAGTCGGCCTCATATCTTGACTTATATCTAGAAATTGACAATGAGGGTCGGTTGAAAACAAAACTTTACGACAAAAGACATGATTTCAGCTTCCCAATTGTGAACTTTCCATTTCTTAGTAGCAACATTCCAGCAGCGCCTGCGTACGGAGTATATATCTCCCAATTGATACGATATTCCCGTATTATTCCCGTATCAATTGGGAATATGATTTCCTTGATAGAGGGTTGCTGGCTCACAAGGAAGCTATTAAACCAAGAGTTCCAAATGGTGAAGTTGAAATCATCCCTTCGTAAATTTTACGGACGCCATCACGAGTTGGTTGACCGTTACAGAATAACCGTTTCACAAATGATATCGGATATGTTCCTTACGTCGTAACTACAATCCCCTTCCCTTTTCATAAATGACCCACCGAATTAGACTATTTACCGGGTTTGTAATAACATGAGCAACACGACGGGTTCCACATGTGGAGCAGGATCTGGGGTTCGTGTTGCTTAGTCTTTAGTTTTCTATGTTGTGTCATGTGTACTATTATTTGTTTGTTTGTCTTTTTCATTTTTAGCCATGGCTTTGTCAGTTTGTTTTCGTTCTATGAGTTTAACTGTCCCTCTGGTATCTTTCTCCCGTCTTATATTAGTGTAGAGAAATGGACAATTTAGTGGAAATGTTTAAGTATATATGTTGTCCAATGGTAACATAATGCTTCTACATGGCATTTGGATGTTGAGCAAGCCACAAAAGCTGTCCTAATAAGCCAAAAAGAAGGCTGACAGATGATTTACCCCAGACTATAAAAAAATGTCTGTTAATGTTGTTTTTACATTTCTAATTAATATCTCACAATGGTGTTCTGTCTAAAATGTGAACCTTTAGGTAACGATTTATTTTAAATTATAAATTACCATGCAGAGTTCCAAATTTAAAGAAACAAAAATTTGACATAATGAACACAACTCTTGAACTGTGCACTTGACGATTGTTTTTATTTATGGGATACTAACTCTATGGTAGATATTCAATATAAATCCTGCAATTGCATGCAGAGAATAACAAAATGTTGTTAGATAATTGTAAGTGCTAAATAACTCTGTACTGTTTCCTGTTTTTTATCTGTCTTGACTATTTCCAGACACTCTTTTAATTTATTACCAATATGAGTATATATATGATTGACTGAACCTTGAGCTCATCATCAAAATCAGTGTGCAACCAAAATTAGCTTAGATCAAAATGTGTGTTGTAGAAAGCACGCTTGCTTGTGCTTGTATGTTGTTTTAGATACAATAAAAGTAGACATACGTTATCTAGATGGAACTATGACTACGACAATTAGATAGACTTGGACCAAAATTCTATTCTGATTAGAATTTTATAATTGACTATGCTCCCTAAATATCAATGTGCAATAAAATAATAACTATGAGGTAATATTCAAATTTGTATTGTAAAATGAATACAACTTGCAAATCTTGCATGTTGTTCTATTTACAAAAATGATAGACCTAAGTTCCCTGGATGACAAGATGTCAACATGAGATAGACTTGGGCAAAATCCCTATTTTGATTTTCATTTTATTTGTGTTGCATCAACTACTTTCTATTTTCAATAATGGTCTATGCTCCGTAAGTGGAAGGTTTTAAAACTAAATAAACATAACCGGGTAAGAACAAATCCCCTTTTCTGTTTGAAACTTATTTAACCACTTTAGGTTATAGTGACAATAGTGCTCCCTTATAGGACGTTATCAACATTGAAATAATCAGATCTGTTGCATTGTCGCTGTTTTTTTTTGTTGCACTGCACTGTTTCTGTTGTTTTGTTGTTTTCCTCTTATATTTGATGTGTTTTCCTCGGTTTTAGTTTGTAACCCTGATTTGTTTTCTCTAAATCGATTTATAACTTGTGAATAGCGGTATACTGCTGTTACCTTTATTTACTCGTCAAAATACCTATTCTGATTGTAAAATAGTCTTGTGTTTATTCCGTCACGTGTAAGCAATCAACTCCTCCGAACTTTCCACCGGACCCTTTTCGTAGAATGCCTTATACAGCTTAAGTTCGGTCAGCGTGGAAGAAGAATTTTAACATCCGTTTCTTTTTAAAAACGGAGTACTCATTTAAAGTCATCTGAAACGAGTTACTGGTGAAAAATAATGTTTATCAAATTCTTAAACCAATACATGTTTATATCATAAACTTAGTCTTCTGTGAATGATTTTATCATTTCTTACGCAAACATATCGTATAATCGTCAATTTTTTTTTGTCTCTGTCTGTTATGATGTGAAAATATGGCAGCTAATTAATTGCCGTGTTTTGAAGCCGTAGTTTACCGATTGTCACCTTATAGTAAACAATCAAGAAAGAAGCATGGATATTGAGCACGTGTATAACATATACAATCAGATAATAGTTAATTTCAATGACAAATCACAGGATTTTTACGAGAAGGGTCACGCTAAGGTCACTTGTATACGGAAAATATTTCGGTGAATTGCTTCCTGGAAGCAAGCAATTAAAAAAAGTAAGCTTCTTCTAAATGTGGACAAATTAAAGAATTTCCTTTAGAAAAAAGTATGTGTACATAAGTTCTTTAATGAAAACTATCCATTTAATTATAAAAACATATGGATCATTTTTTTTAAATTTGCGGTTTCATATGACATTAACATAATCGATTTTGACATAAAATTTGTGTCATTCCTCGCACAAGATTAAATAGCGGCTAAACAAAAGTTAATTGATCGGTCGTCGGTGGTACATTGTCTTTTTCTACTTCACCTTTCCATATCAATATAACCAATAAAAGCGGAAGGAATGTTTTGCTATGTTGAATTTTACTGAAGATAATAACCAGTGAATTTTATAGGTTAGTGGCATTGAATTAGTAGAGAGTCTACCATTATACGTTTTATATCATTACACAGGTTTGAATAGATCAAATAGAAACATCACAGAACATCGAACCCTGTTTTAATAGACCACTTAGGGGAGAGGAGAAAAGTTGTCTCATTAGGCAAGTGATCTCATTAGGTAAGTGGTCTTTAAATACAGGTTCAATCTATATGAAATGCACTACATAGGGAGCTTAGATTAATGGTCTTATGACACAGGTTTCAGTTTAATGCAGGTGACCTCTTAAGCAGGTTTGACTGTTGAATTTCAAAAAGGTATTCCAGTTAAGAATGACCTTCTTTTACATTAATTGACCTTAAACGCACAACATTGCCCAACTATTATCGCATATGTAGTTTTGAACTGACGTTATTAGTCCAAAGCTTATCATATGTTAAGAAATAAGATTGTGTGAACTAAGTCAACGGAAATGTTCCCACTATAAGATCTGTTTTTACAACATCTCAATGGTTGCTTTTATAATTTCGATTCCTTAAGATTTCAAAACAACAGAGCGTCATAATATATGTGTACAAGGAAGATCTATAACAAGGGTAATCACAATAGATTATGTTATAGCCAAAGTCATTACTTATCTTTTCTTGAACTGTTTTTACCTTTGTTCTTTTGTGACACGGCTTCATATTTGCAATTTTCTCTTGTACCTAAAATAACAAATTAATAAAAACTTTAAACTAATTTGCATTAAAGTACATTAATCATGCCATATATACTGGATTAATCATTCCTTAATACAATTTAGATAATGTATGAATAATCAAACAGATTAATTTCACCCTGTACCTTGTTGACTCATACGTTGCATTTGTCATAAAGGTATACAGGATCTTTTTTGTTCTATTCTATACCAAGATTTAATGTATGCTTTCATAGCTATCGTTGTCATAATTCCTTCTCCTTTTATCCATTGAATCGTCATCATATGGGACTGATCACTATTTTTTTTATCGAAATGTGTAAAATGACGCTTCAATTTACTAGCACAATATAGCCTGCTGTTGTGATTGCCGTGGTTTCATATTGATGCAGTATTGCTATTTCCACTGAATTTAATCATTCAATTTGTTTAATTCAATTGACGCATATCATGTTTTTGAACCCCTGACGTTAAACAAGTAATCACAATGACACCTATAATAAATTCATTTCATTAATCGTTTACGTTCATTTGACACAGTTAAACATGAAAAACTGTCAAACCTATTCAATTATACATGTTTCAAACAGCATGAGAATAAATCCGAAAAACTAATTCGTTTGAAACTTCTTATTAAAATCTTTACAGAGCACCGTTTGATTAAATAATACATTTATTTAAAAGAGAGACAAAATATACTAAAGGCATATTCAAAGTCGAAAACAAACTTATATTGCGATGGCAAAAAACAAAACAAAAACGGCAAGAAAAAAAAACAAAATAATAGTACACAAAGCATATCATAGTAAACTAAAGCCTATGCAACACGAACCCCACACAAAGAAAACGGGGAGAATATCCAGTGCTCTGTAAATGTAAGCAGATTTTGCTTCACAACTGGCACCGGTTTTGTCAGTCATGTAATCACAAATCTGGTGATTAGTTAAATTCGGTAGGTCATATTCAAGGAAAACAGGAAGGGATTGTTGTTACGATAATTTGAACATATCCGGCGTCAAATGCGAAACAAATATTCCATAACGCTCAACCAACTCGTGATGGCGAACACAACATGTTTGAAGGAATGATCTCTACTTCACCACTTGAATCTTTTGGTTAAGTAAAAAAACAAATTAACAATGAACATTTAAGTAGCACTCTTGAGTCAATTTTGATCTACGATTCAATCGATTTAATTTTTGTCAATTGAATGAACTGATACTGAAACAATGTTTTAAAAATATGTCTTGTTAAGATTAAATTGAATCCAAAGTCTCATTGAGTCAGTTTAAGTTGATAAAATAAGTCATATATATTGACTAATATCAATTGAGTATACACTTCAAAATAGTATTTAACAATCATAGTTTAACAGAAGAAATTGTATCAGTTGCACCTAAGGTATCAAATGAATCCAGCTTATTCAGAAATGAATAAAAAGTACTTTGTTTGTTTTACATCGATAATTTAAATGACCTACTCAAAATGCTACTAAAAATCCTGTTGATTTGAATATCAAAAATACCTCCGCGGGTTTTCCTTTGTTTACAAAAGTGATAAACTAACAAACCAACTGCCAGTGCCACTGCTACTAGAACGACAACTCCAGCTATAATACCAGCTCTGAAATTTAAACAAAATTATGATTATACAAAATGGGGACCTGACATAAATTCACATGCCACCTAATTTAAAAGCAGTCGTGAACATTTAAATCTGCGAATACCCATATATCAGTACATTGCATAATGTATTTTCGTGTGCGTTATATATGCAGATCGGGTGAGTGTACTTCTTTCCAAGGGTTGTTACTGTTTATATGTTGTGTTGTTACCAACAGTTATCATGTCAAATTTCAGAACGGCTATTTTGATCTTAACAATGATAGTGTCTGATCTTTCAAAAAATATGTAAGTATACATACGAGTACAGCAGCGTGCGAACTGTGAAATGTTATTAAGAATGTTAAGTTAAAAGATCCAAGCGGCTAAATAAGCACTGATCAGATTATTTCAAGTAGTTTCTGAAATAAGGTAAAATATCCCTTATTAATATGACAGTAAAAAAAATTATGCACATATTTCAGGTTTTTTTTTTTTTTTGTAAGTTGGTGGATGTTTATTGTAGTCTAAATGTGAACCACCAATCTTTTCGTCCATTATCTGTCGGTTTATCAATTTGTGTGTGTGTGTGTGTGTGTGTGTGTGTGTGTGTGTGTGTGTGTGTGTGTGTGTGTGTGTGTGTGTGTGGGTTTTAAGGCACAATTAATAGCTAAATTATAACTGTTTATATGGAGGATATAGAAAGTAACAAAATCGGTACAGAGTTTAAATTTAAGAAAAACTCCTGACAGGGTTTAAATGCAAATATTGATGTCCAAACAAAAGATATGTAAGAAATTTACGTTTGCATTCTATTTTGTATTGACACGGACATGAAAATTGTCCAGTCATTATCTTATCATGTTTATATATCTCAACTTGTTCGATTTGCTCATGAATGTAACAACGTATTTGATTTTAACGAAATAAATCTGTGTATTACTGAAAAACTAGTACACCAGGGTTTTCGATATCACTAACTACTCAAAACATTTACTAAATGTTATCATCGGTACAAGGACATCATTCAAATATAAATCAACATGCAGGGATCCTATACGTTCAGGTATTTCACATCCAAGCTTTTATGGTAATATTCTTTACAAAGCACAAAAATGTCGGAGATCCAAAACCACCCCCTATACCTCTAGCCAGTGTAGAATAAACAAACACACAGTTATACGCACATTAAAACTCAAAAAAGAAGCCCGAGTCCGATGTCAGAATAGGTAACTGAAGAAACTAAGAAAAATCGCAATAATACATAAAGAGACAACATTAACATATCTAGCCATGTTGAATTCATCAATAGCAACATCAATCGTATCTAAATTAGTGGGACATCAGAAGACCGACATAAAAAAGTTACTTTTATCCTTTAAAGTGTTCAGATTACATTGAACTGGGCATTTATCAATAGAATTCACATGTTTTTGAAAGTCTTGAATACTTTCATATAATTATTTAATAACTGTAATTTCAGGTGCCAAATAACTGATTCTAGCATACATCCTACATTCAATGCATTGCTTTTCACATAAATTAAACTGCTTACAACTTTACAATTTTAAATATAGTTTATACGTTTTTAGATTATCTGGCCCAAAGGGCCAAGTGAGCTTTTATCATCACTTGGTGTCCGTCGTCGTCGTCGTCGTCGTCTTCTGTCGTCGTTAACTTTTACACAAATCTTCTTCTCTGAAACTACTGGGCCAAAATTAACCACATTTGACCATAATCATAATAAGGGTACCTAGATTAAAAAATGTGTCCGATGACCAAGCCAACCAACCAAGATGGCCGCCATGGCTAATAATAGAACATAGTGCTAAAATGTAGATTTTGGCTTTTTTCTCTGAAACCAAAGCATTTAGAGCAAATCTGACATGGGGGTAATATTGTTTATCAGGTCAAGATCTATCTGCCCTGAAATTTTCAGACAAATCGGACAACCCGTTGATGGGTTGCTGCCCTTGAATTTTTTATTTTAAGGAAATTTTGCAGTTTTTGGTTGTTATCTTGAATATTTTTATAGATAGAGATAAACTGTTAACAGCAATAATGTTCAGCAAAGCAAGATCTACAAATAAGTCAACATGACCAAAATGGTCAATTGACCCTTTAATGAGTTAAAGTAAATTTTTAACAATTTTTTGTAAATTTTTGTATTCTTACAAAAATCTTCTCCTCTGAAACTACTGAGACAAATTTAAGCAAACTTAGTCACAATCATTATGAGGGTATCTAAGTTAAAAAAAAATGTTTCTGAAGACCCCGACTGCCAACCAACATGGCTAAAAATAGAACATAGGGGGGAAATTCAGTTTTTGACTATATCTCTGAAACTAAAGCAAAAGTATAACTGTTGCATTATTTCATGCATCAATTGTAAATAAAAATATCAGGTGAGCGAAACATGCTCTTTGGAGCCTCTAGTTATAATGTGTCCTAAAATAACTCGATCTTAATTTGTTCTTAAATAGATCTCCTGACGTATCAGTGGAGTGAAAAACATGTGTGTTACCAGACTTAGTAGCTCAGTAAGATCATTGTTGTCTGTGTGATGATTGGTAAAATACGTATTGTATGATTCTTTTACCATGTACAAAACTAAAGAGAGCAACAATTATGGAACGCCACAGCTGTCTTATGTGGAACTCTGATATTGCGTTATGTTGTTTTATTAAATTTTAATTTTATTTTGTATTTGCATTATATGGTTTTGACATTTCGTAATGATGTTTTATATAACTCAATATGGAATAGTCATTACTTAATGATATTTCGATATTACACAATATGGTTTTGTATTAACTTGGTATCGTTTTGTCATTACTTAATATGGTTTTGTCATTACATAATATGGTTTTGTCATTACTCGATGTGGTTTCACCATTATTTAATGTGGTTGTGTCATTAGGCAATGTGGTTTTAACATTACTTGATGTGTATGTGACATAACGTAATGAAGTTGTTTCATTACATGAGGTGGTTTTGTTATTTCGTAATGATGATTTGCCAATTCTTTATATGGCGTTAATATTACGTAATGATGTTTCAAATTTTGACGATTTTACACTACATGATGTGTTTGTTTCAGTATTTGATGTGGTCCTTTCATTCTTTGATGTGGTTATCCCATTACTTGATAAGGTAAAACCACGTGACCATTTCGGAAAAAATGTTCTATTCTAAACCGATTTCCATATGTCGTTTATCGCTATCCATTGAGTTAAATTTCAAATTAAAGTTCGAGTTGTTGTTCAGAGCTATTTGGTATGAAAACGAGTAACGGCAGACATAAATACTTAAAAAATACTTAAACATTAACAACATTTACGGACATAAGGGGGGTCTCCCCAGACCACTTGGTCCTATTTTCCCCCGTAGTTCTCAAGTGGAAACAGTATAATAATAAATTCGTAAATAATTCCACGGAACCAAGTGTATCGGCTTACATTGCTGCCGTCAGTGTTAAAGCGTTATCTTGACAGTATTTTGATAGTTAAAAAAAAAGTTTTTTCTGTACATGCTTTATCTTGATCTTGAAGAATAACTCCTATAACAGTTTTATAACAATTCATGGAGGTTAACAAATTTATCATATCAAAACAGTTTAATTTGGTAATATAATATGTAATGCACAAAAAAAAAACTTATATAAAAATAAGAAAATGTGGTATGATTGCCAATGGAACAGCTATCAACCACATACCAAATGACGAAAAAGTTGACAACTATATGTGACTGTATGGTCTTCAACAATGAGCAAAACCCATACCACATAGTATGCTATAAAAGTTCCCGAAATGAAAAATGTAAAAACGAGAAATATAACGATCTAAATGATGAAGACGCCGACCCCACTACCGACGACAGAATATAGATTTGTTGTGACTAAGCCACGAAGCATCAATTCTTTAAAAAAAGAATTCTCCGATTTTATTTAGCGTGTTTGATCATTTTAACATATACAAATATCAATCTTTTATTTTTTATAAATTGCATTCTCTGATATACTTTGCACTAATTGATTTTTTTTTCTTTTGGAATATCTGTTTCACAGGTGACGACAGATATGTTCCAGTTGTCGTTACCACAACTCCGTCATGTTTTCCTCGAATGTAAACTACCAAATCAAACAAAATCACTTTGTAGTGTAAAAGCGTCAAATTTTTAAACATCATTACGTTATGTTAAAGACATATCAAGAATTGGCAAATCATCATTACGAAATAACAAAAACACATCATATAATGAAACAACTACATTACGTTAAGTCATTTACACATCAAGTAATGTTAAAACCACATTGCCTAATGACACAACCACAATAAATAATGGTGAAACCACATCGAGTAATGACAAAACCATATTAAGTAATGACAAAAATATATAAAGTCAATACAAAACCATATCGTGTAATATCGAAATATCATTAAGTAATGACTATTCCATATTCAGTTCTATCAAAACATC
>CM029598.1:3774480-3939245 GCA_017311375.1 Mytilus coruscus | reverse complement strand
TATTTTAAAACATAATTAATGTGAAAAATGTGACAAGATGAATATCACAATAATGAAATCTTGCATTACAATTTTGATTGCAATGTTTTATTACAATGTGTACATAATCCAACTCTTACTAATGCTGAATATCAACCAGTGTCAAAGATTCACACAGTTACGTCTAAAGCTAGCTATATAATTCTAATGAACTACACTTCATGATGCTTTTAGTTATTTAAGTACAAGGGACTTAAGTTGTGCTCAGTTTTCAGATTGGCTGTTTTAGTATAAGCAATATAAAATAGATTAATTAAAAAAACAATAGATAAAAAAACCAATAGATAGTGATACAATTTGTAATGTATTTTTGTTATTTAATGTTTACTTATTCAGTGTTATATCTAGTCTCATTATTTTTAATATATACCACCTTTGATAAGTGTTTAGTATGACGATAAATTTTCACTTTTGTTCTCGTACTAGGAACAACAAAATTATTTATTTTGTAAAAATTATTTCCGTACTCCATGTATACCTTACAACAAAATTATTTTTATTTACCTGTGTACGTTATTTTATTTGGCGGCATTTTGTCCAAGGTTATGGTTGTCTTTTTGATATTGTTTTACATCTAACCCCCTTGTTTTATTAATTTTGTATTTACATTGTGTCATATACATGTATCAAATTTATTCGTTCAGTGTATGTTCACTTGTTTTTGTTAATATGTCTTTTGATTGAGTTAAGCCATTTCAATTGATATTTTATAGTGTGTCTTTCTATGTTGTGATGTTACACTATTGTTTTCGGTAGGGTGAAGGTTGGCCCTATTAAAACGTTTAAACCCGCTGCATTTGTTTGCACCTGTCCTCAGTCAGGAACCTGATTTTTAGTGGTTGTCGTTTGTTGATGTGGTTCATAAGTGTTTCTCGTTTCGCTTTTTATATAGATTAGACTGTTGATTTTCCTGTTTGAATGGTTTTACGCTAGTAATTTTGGGGCCCTTTATAGCTTGTTGTTCGTGTGAGCCAAGGCTCCGTGTTGAAGGCCGTACTTTGACCTATAATGGTTTACTCTTACTAATTGTGACTTGGATGGAGAGTTGTCTCATTGGCACTCATACCACATCTTTTTATCTATTTGTTCATACTTTGAAATCCTCACTTTACACCATTTCATGTAGTCAATATATATATATATTGATGAGCATTTAATAGGATTTTAATCATTTTTAGCTGAACCTCCAAAGGAATCAGCAGTGAAAGCCTTTGGTAGATTAATGGAAGGTGTTGTGTTTGCTATGAGTGGGTTTCAGAATCCTTACAGAGCTGAGCTTAGACAAAAAGCAGTAGACATGGGAGCTGTATATAAACCAGACTGGGGGAAAGGATGTACTCATCTCATGTGAGTCTAAAGTCATCTTACTTATGTCTCTACTCATTTCATTAATTTTATATTTATCTTACATGATGATGTTCTCATCTCATATTAGTTTATGTTTAGCTCACTTAGGTCTGTACTCCTTCTTCAAAGATATATATATGTATATTTTTCTATCATTTTTTTATATTTTCCAAACAAAATGATTTAAACATTTAAAATTTTTACAATGTTTTTGTAATCAGTATGTTTACATTGTGTTTATTTGTAATCAGTCTTTTTACAATGTGTGTTATTTAAAATAATGAAGATCTGGAAACAATCACAACCACCTCACTGATCTCCTGGTAATGTCCTCTTAAAAATACAACAAATTTTAAAACCACAGAAAACATTTTGTTGTTTTGAAATTCAAGAGTAAGTAATATAACCAACAAAAGCATCTTGGCATCATAAAATTAATTTTAAATCTTTTCAATGATTACCTCCCTTAGAATGTAAAATAGTTTTAATATAGGTCCCAGGTTAATTATATGAGATTAATATACTGTATGTAACTTCTGCTTTATCTGTTATATGTTAAAGATTAATCTTTCTATAAATAAAAAAAGAATGAAATTTGATATCAAATGTATACCATAAAATACTTGTATCAGGTTCTTGTTTTTCAGATGTGCTTTCTCAAACACACCTAAATATAACCAGGTCAGAGGTAAAGGGAAAATAGTAAAAAAAGATTGGATATTACAGAGTTATAAACAGAAGAAACTTATACCATGGAGAAAGTAAGTGTTTATATTGTTGTCATGGAGACATAAACTTATATCACACAGAATGTCAGTACATTATTACTCATAATATTATAAACTTATATCACACAGAATGTCAGTACATTATTACTCAGAATATTATAAACTTATATCACACAGAATGTCAGTACATTATTACTCAGAATATTATAAACTTCTATCACACAGAATGTCAGTACATTATTACTCAGAATATTATAAACTTCTATCACACAGAATGTCAGTACATTATTACTCAGAATATTATAAACTTCTATCACACAGAATGTCAGTACATTATTACTCAGATTATTCAACTTTACATCAAATTAAACAAACGACATCCAATTATTAAAGTTCTCTACAGAAATACATGATGACCAATATTGTCAAAATTTTCTGTACAAAACAAGAGAATGACACTCTTAATATAAGTAATCAGTGAGACAGCAACCCATCAACATAAATAATCAAACGACTTCTAGAGGTCAACATACACTCTTCAATGAACAAAAAACTTGGTAAATTAAACAGACATTATCAAAGATGGGCCATCAATACCAAATTATCAAGTAATGTCAAATATCAGTACAAATGCATGTATATATTTTGCTGTATATATGCAATATAAGTATCTAATTGCCACACAATCAATATACAAGAAAACAATAGGGTTGATAGTACAAATGTTTGATAAAAAAGAACAACCATTAAGAAGTAATTAAATAAGTAAAATATGTTTTATTTCATGGCCTACTTCTTGTGAATACTTGACAGTTTTTTATAAACCTTTTAAGAGTAAGATGCAATTTTTACAGACCTTTAATTTATAATTAATAAAAATGTTCATACTATATGCATACAGTTAGGTTTTAATTGGTATTTAATCAAATCTTGTTGACACAACTTAAAGTGAGAATTAAACATTCAATGTAAATAGACACTTTCAAAATGTTGTCTTTCAAACACCTTTTTCTTACCAATCTTTATAAAACAAGGAGATGTAGTAAGATTGCCAATGAGACAACTATCCAATAGAGTCCAAATGATGTAGATTTGATCTTAATGGTCCAAGTTAACTATTTGAATCTTTGTGTCCCAGAAAAAAGGGAAAATTATAGAAATATCAGTAAATCTAAATCTTTGCAAAATTATAATTTAGCAGTGACATATTTGTTAAAATTTGTAATTCAATTTTTTGGGGTCTGATACTTTACTATAAAATAAAGTGAAAATTTATTACTGCCACATTACTAGGTATATGGAAATTTAATGAATAGCTAAAATTTTAATGTTTTAACTGCATGATAGTCAGTATATATTTCTTTATTAACGTTTTGTAACTAACTTTTTGCATTGATGATTACTTTATTTGTTTACATTATTGTAACTTAGTTACCGTCTTGGCGATGCTGACTCCCCAGATGAATCCAGTACTGATGAAGATGTATATGTTCCTAAAAAGTCTCTTCCAAAGAAGAAACCATCTGAAACAAAATCACCAAAGAAAACCTCACCTAAACCAAGCAAAGGTAAGCTGACCACAGAAAACCCCACCTAAACCAAACAAAGGTAAGCTGACCACAGAAAACCCCACCTAAACCAAACAAAGGTAAGCTGACCACAGAAAACCACACCTTAACCAACCAAAGGTAAGCTGACCACAGAAAACCTCACCTAAACCAACCAAAGGTAAGCTGACCACAGAAAACCCAAACTAAACCAAGCAAAGGTAAGCTGACCATAGAAAACCTCACCTAAACCAAGTAAAGGTAAGCTGACCACAGAAAACCACACCTAAACCAAGCAAAGGTAAGCTGACCATAGAAAACCTCACTTAAACCAAGCAAAGGTAAGCTGACCACAGAAAACCTCACCTAAACCAAGCAAAGGTAAGTTGACAAAAGTAAACCACACCTTAACCAAGCAAACGTAAGCTGACCACAGAAAACCTCACTTAAACCAAACAAAGGAAAGCTGACCAAAGAAAACCTCACCTAAACCAAACAAAGGAAAGCTGACCAAAGAAAACCTCACCTAAACCAAACAAAGGTAAGCTGACCAAAGAAAACCTCACCTAAACCAAACAAAGGTAAG
Source organism: Mytilus coruscus (assembly GCA_017311375.1). Classification (NCBI taxonomy): domain Eukaryota; kingdom Metazoa; phylum Mollusca; class Bivalvia; order Mytilida; family Mytilidae; genus Mytilus; species Mytilus coruscus. The sequence continues at coordinate 3,934,998 of CM029598.1, read as the reverse complement.
CTGACCAAAGAAAACCACACCTAAACAAAACAAAGGTAATCTGACTAAAGTAAACCTCACCTTAACCAACCAAAGGTAAGCTGACCACAGAAAACCAACCCTTAACCAAGCAAAGGTAATCTGACCACAGAAAACCTCACCTAAACAAACCAAAGGTAAGCTGACCACAGAGAACCCCACCAATACAAAACAAAGGTAAGCTGACCACAGAAAACCCCACCTAAACCAAGCAAAGGTAAGCTGACCAAAGAAAACCTCACCTAAACCAAACAAAGGTAGGCTGACCAAAGAAAAATCACCTAAACCAAACAAAGGAAAGCTGACAAAAGAAAACCTCACCTAAACCAAGCAAAGGTAAGCTGACCATAGAAAACCTCACCTAAACCGAGCAAAGGAAAGCTGACCACAGAAAACCTCACCTAAACCAACCACAGGTAAGCTGACCACAGAAAACCACACCTAAATCAAGCAAAGGTAAGCTGACCAACAAAACCACACCTAACCAAGCAAAGGTAAGCTGACAACAGAAAACCTCACCTAAACCAAGCAAAGGTAAGCTGACCAAAGAAAACCACACCTAAACAAAACAAAGGTAATCTGACTAAAGTAAACCTCACCTTAACCAACCAAAGGTAAGCTGACCACAGAAAACCAACCCTTAACCAAGCAAAGGTAATCTGACCACAGAAAACCTCATCTTAACCAACCAAAGGTAAGCTGACCACAGAAAACCTCACTTAAACCAACCAAAGGTAAGCTGACCACAGAGAACCCCACCAATACAAAACAAAGGTAAGCTGACCACAGAAAACCCCACCTAAACCAAGTAAAGGTAAGCTGACCACAGAAACCACACCTAAACCAAGTAAAGGTAAGCTGACCACAGAAAACCTCACCTAAACCAAACAAAGGAAAGCTGACCACAGAAAACCTCACCTAAACCAAGCAAAGGTAAGCTGATCACAGAAAACTTCACCTAAACCAAACAAAGGAAAGCTGACCAAAGAAACCTCACCTAAACCAAGCAAAGGTAAGCTGACCAAAGAAAACATCACCTAAACCAAACAAAGGAAAGCTGACCACATAAAACCTCACCTAAACCAAGGAAAGGTAAGCTGACCACAGAAAACCCCACCTAAACCAAGCAAAGGTAAGCTGACCACAAAAACCTTGCCTAATCCAAGCAAAGGAAAGCTGACCACAGAAAACCTCACCTAAACCAAGCAAAGGAAAGCTGACCACAGAAAACCTCACCTAAACCAAGCAAAGGTAAGCTGACCAAAGAAAAATCACCTAAACCAAACAAAGGAAAGCAGACCACAGAAAACCTCACCTTAACCAAGCAAAGGTAAGCTGACCACAGAAACCACACCTAAACCAAGCAAAGGTAAGCTGACCACAGAAACCACACCTTATCCAAGCAAAGGAAAGCTGACCACAGAAAACCTCACCTAAACCAAGCAAAGGAAAGCTGACCACAGAAACCACACCTAACCAAGCAAAGGTAAGCTGAGCAAAGAAAACCTCACCTTAACCAAACAAAGATAAGCTGACCTAAGAAACCCACCTAAACCAAGGAAAGGTAAGCTGGCCACAGAAAACCAACCCTTAACCAAGCAAAAGTAAGCTGACAAAAGTAAACCTCACCTAAACCAAACAAAAGTAAGCTGACAAAGTAAACCTCACCTAAACCAAACAATGGTAAGCTGACCAAAGAAACCACACCTAAACCAAACAAAGGTAAGCTGACCACAGAAAACAACACCTAAACCAAGCAAAGGTAAGCTGACAAAAGTAAACTAGACCTTAACCAAGCAAAGGTAAGCTGACCAACAAAACCACACCTTAACCAAGCAAAGGTAATCTGACAAAAGTAAACCTCAGGTTAACCAAGCAAAGGTAAGGTGACAAAATAAACCTCACCTTAACCAAGCAAAGGTAAGCTGACAACAGAAAACCACACCTAAACCAAGCAAAGGTAAGATGACAAAAGTAAACTACACCTTAACCAAGCAAAGGTAAGCTGATCAATGAAACCACACCTTAACTAAGTAAAAGTAAGCTGTCCACAGAAACCACACCAGAACCAAACAAAGGTAAGCTGACCAAAGAAAACCTAACCTTAACCAACCAAAGGTAAGCTGACCACAGAAAACCTCACCTTAACCAACCAAAGGTAAGGTGGCCACAGAAAACCCACCTAAACCAATTAAAGGTAAGCTGACCACAGAAAACCTCACCTTTACCAACCAAAGGTAGGCTGACCACAGAAACCACACCTAAATCAAGCAAAGGTAAGCTGACCACAGAAAACCACACCTAAATCAAGCAAAGGTAAGCTGACCACAGAAAACCTCACTTAAACTAAACAAAGGTAAGCTGACCACAGAAAACCACACCGAAATCAAGCAAAGGTAAGCTGACCACAGAAAACCACACCTTAACCAAGCAAAGGTAAGCTGACCACAGAAAACCCCACCTAAACCAAACAAAGGTAGGCTGACCACAGAAAACATCACCTAAACCAACCACAGGTAAGCTGACCACAGAAAACCACACCTAAATCAAGCAAAGGTAAGCTGACCACAGAAAACCACACCTAAACCAAACAAAGGTAAGCTGACAAAAGAAAACCACACCTTAACCAAGCAAAGGTAAGCTGACCACAGAAAACCTCACCTAAACCAAGCAAATATCAGATCATACATGTATTGATTTTATTTTTCAGAAGCAATGGACATGTCAGATTCAGGAGATGACACAGAAGATGAAGTTAGAAGGTATGTATCTGTTGTCATGAATGTGACTTTTTACTTTGCATCAAAAACCATACATACAAAGTTCTGGTTTAATTTTATTTAAAAGTTTTAGGAAAATGTAATGTTTTAAAATCAATATTGCTGATGAAACTCCAGTAAATCTGTGTATTAGCTACGATTTAAACAAAAATAATAAGGTATCATTTATATTTGTTTTAAACATTCATAAAAGCGGAAGATGGAAATAATAGTTCTATAATAGCAGCCAGTGTGGTTAAATTTGTTGTAAAAATAAGGTCAAAAACATTGTTTATATATTCTTGCTTAGCAAGACAATCATTCAATCTCATTTGGGTGTGTATGCATGTAACCTTTAATTTGACCTTTAGTTGAAGATGGGTTATGCATGTGCTCAGTATATTCATTACAATGAGTAATTTTATATGGATTACAATCATATTACAGTTTTCAGTGTGTCACATGACAGTATCCAGTAAAGGCAATAGCTTGAACTCAACCAAACTTCTACAGATTCTTCTTCAGACATGAAATTTTGCCCCTGCTATTTATTAATTATTGATATTTTTTATTTTTTTTATTTCCTTTACCAATACCTGGACTCTATTTTTTCTATTTTTTTTAATTGCTTATAGTTTTTGATGACAACAGGCTTCACATGTCATACTTGGAAGACTCAACCTTGTTTTTTTTAATTTCAGATTGAGGTGTCAAATCATTTTACATACTCAAAACAAAAAATGAAAAAAAAATTATGCTACATTATTAAGGTGAAATGAATTGATTTATTGTTGATAATGTCTGTTTTATATCTAGGGTGAAGGCAAAGATCGATAATCCAAAGGGATCATTGAAAAAAGATGATGATGATAATGATCCTTATAATGCTTCTACAGATGAAGATGCCCCATCATCATCCAAAAAGGAATCACCCATAAAGAACGGAGCCGTGGATGATGGAAATGACTCAGGTTTTCCTGAACTACCAGACTTCTTTAGGAAGAAACATTTCCTTCTGTATGGAGATTATAATGAGAGGACAAGACGTAGTATGGTACGATATATCACAGCATATGATGGGTAAGTCAGAAATAACAAGAGAATATTTTTAGTTTAATGAGAATGTTTTGGACTTACTTATCCAGCGATCTTATTGATTTTTGTTAAAAGCATCTTTCTACTTGTCAGTATAATAGCATATTTTTTCTGTTTTTAGTGGCTGTTTAGGCCACAACTAAGTTCATGTTATTTGGACCCCCTCTGGCATTTTATATTTGAGCATGCTCATAACTGTTAATTAGTTTCCTGTTGTCAACCTTAAATTAATGTGATAACTGTATATTTATAATTACAGGGAGTTAGAAGATTATATGTCCGACAAAGTCAACTTTGTAGTCACTAACTCAGAGTGGGATCAGAATTTTGATGATGTAAGTACCAGTATATAGAGAAGGGGTTGAAGGGACCAGAGGGGTCGAGGTATGTCTTTTACTTTCAAAAATTCCCTCGGACAGAATTCACCTCACCTTTACTTCCTTTCATCTACCAGTGATCAAGGCAAAATTTTTGTGGTCAAGTCCGTATCTCAGATACTGTAAGCAATAGGTCAACTACATTTGGTGTATGGAATGATTGTAAGATGTACATGTCTGTCTCGCAGAGTTCATCTAACCTTGACCTTACTTTCATGGTTCAATGGTCAACATTATTTTTCACAGGTTAATAGGTCTATATTTCAAATACTAAAAGCAATACATGCAATTGGTCAAATACATTTGGTGTGTTGAATTATTGTAAGATGTAAATGTCCATCTTACAGGGTTCATCTGACCTTGACCTCATTTTAATGAATCATTGGTCATTGTTTAGTTTTACAGCTATGTTCTTTTTTCAAATACTATAGGTAATAGGTAAACTATATTGGATGTATGAGATTTGAGAATCAACTTTGGTTAAAAATGTCATGAAAATGTCACCAAAAGTCATCTAAAGGTCACATTCACTTTTCTACAACCTGTAGTTGTCTATACAATGTATCAAGCTCTAAAAATGATATTAACAATTCAAAAAGGGAAAGTCCTTTAAACATGACAAAACCAAACACTTGACTATATGAACAGACAGAACGACTGGAAAACAACTGTCATATTCCTGACTTGGTACAGGCATTTTTCAAAGAAAATGGTGGGTTATACCTGGTTTTATAGCTGGCTAAACCTCCCACATGTATGAATCTTGTTAATAGTTCCGTTTATATGGACAAAATTGTGTGAGCAACCCAAACAGACATAATTGGTTAATGTGAAAATTACTGGGATCCAGCAGCCAAAACTATGTAAACATACATCATAAATAAACAGCACAACTTACTTAAAAATCCTAACAAATATACTATTAAATTTAACAAAACCCCAACAACAAAAAGATTTTTTAAGTGCAAATAAACATGATAAAGTAAAATCTGACTACAAGGGTATACAAATTGAAAATAACACACGACTTCATGCATCCAAATTAGTAGCCATTGGAATAAGAAATGCTCAAACTCAAATACCAAAAATATGGACACACAAATAAAATGATACACAATGTCAACACCTAGAATTTATATTTTAAGACCATCCTGTACTATTTATCAAGTTGACACTAAATATTTATCTATTAGGTCTTGGTACTGATGAAATTTTAAAGAAAAACCCTGGCTCATTAATTTTTTGCTCAGACACTGATGAAGTGAGTCTGAGTAGCAGCTGCAAGCTCTTGATTATATAAGTGACCTTGCGTCTTTAAAGATATGAATAAATTTAATAAAGACTGTTTAAAGATCTCCCATATACCTAATATATAAACAAAATATTTAATGAGACTATTTTGATGTTTGCAGGCTTTAACAGACAATCCAAGTCTGATATTTGTAAAACCAATATGGGTAGCCAAGTGTCATGACAGATCGAAGTTTGTACCATACCAACCCTATGTTATTATTCCAGTGGATGATGATTAGATCAACTTTTGACTGTACCATACCAACCCTATGTTATTATTCCAGTGGATGATGATTAGATCAACCTTTACTGTATCGTACCAACCCTATGTTATTATTCCAGTGGATGATGATGATTAGATCAACCTTTACTGTATCGTACCAACCCTATGTTATTATTCCAGTGGATGATGATGATAAGATCAACCTTTACTGTACCATACCAACCCTATGTTATTATTCCAGTGGATGATGATTAGATCAACCTTTTACTGTATCGTACCAACCCTATGTTATTATTCCAGTGGATGATGATTAGATCAACTTTTGACTGTACCATCACAGCATCATAAATCCAGCAGACCATGCTGACATCATAATTGTTAATGTTGGAACACATATAGTTGTGTGGTAGAGTTGTTTGCATTAGAAACAATTGACATTTGGCAGTGGAATCATTCTCTAGATAATACTTCATAATTACTTTAGACTTTGTTAGGTGATATAATATAACACTACCTCTAGCTTATATATTAATTCTTAATAACTTTGTTGGGAGATATTGATGTTCATTTAGCACAGAGTATAATTGTTTTGGATAATGAACAAAATTATTTTTTAAAATGTTCAGCAATTTCATGGTTAATTTTGTTAAAAGAATGACTTATTAGATTGTCACTGTATAAATCTGACAGGTTAAACAGATTTATAACTTCATACACAATTATACATTGTTAGCATTTTTGTTAACATGTATAAAGAATTCTTGTATTGCAGTTTTATTTTAGGTACTCAATACTGTTCAAAAATGCCAATCTAAATTGTTGTCAGCTTTTTATACAACCACGTAAGGTTGTAGTGATGTAGTTTGTTGTTGTCTTGTGTAGGCACATGAACATAGATAAACAGATAGTGATGTAGTTTGTTTTTGTATGTGTGTAGGCAGGGAAGTTATGTTTTAGTAATCAATCAATATAAAGTAATGTAATATCATGAATGTACCTTACGCTAAGAAAGTTTGGTATTGATTTTTTAGGGTTCTTACTAAAGCTGTAAGGTCAACTCAAAAAAGTATTAATACCTATATATTGTTAGTCCTATTTGGATTAATACACAGAAACAAGGTGGTCTTTCTTCCCATTTGCTCATTTTATGACCTCTAGTTTGGAATCTAATTGGACCAAACGATCATTTCTCTCTTTTATCCTGATTCAATGTGAATAAAACATTTTGACTGTCAATTCAAATTCCATCCAATCTGAAGTAGATGTGTGTTATGTAATTGTTCAGTCAGTCAGGAATATCATTACATTCAATATACACATCAATAAAATGAGATGTGGGATATATATGTCATCAAGACGGCAATCCAACAAAACATACATACAACCCAAAGACATCTGAGGTCTGTTGGATACATGGCTGTTCTTCACAAGACATCAAGGAGAAATAATTTATTTTGCTGCATCATTTTCTGCACAGAAAGTGCACATTAAAAACACTCGAGTCAGATAATGCCTTTTCCTTCCATTAATTGAAAAGGAATCTGCATTTTAAATCAAAATTACAATTTTCAAAGGCTTGTAATTGGGTGTTTTTTGTTATGACTCAATACAAGAGACTGTTTCAGGGGGAAACAAAGATATTTGAGCTTTCTGTTGTGTCTCCCAGTATTGGTCAATAAAAAACCCAGATTTTAAGAATGAATTACGACATGCTTTGCTATAAAAAGTAAGGATTATTAAATTAATACATACAATCTTTCTTGAATGATGATATAAATTGTGGATCTAGCCTACTAGTAAAAAAAGTCATTTTTTCATTTTTTCAATTTTTTTTTTACTAGTGAACTGTTGTATCGCACTTTGAGAAGCATTATTTTTTTGTCTATTTATGTCAAAACACACCAATACATAATACATCTGACTTCTTTCAAACTAAAGAGCATCATATTTTTTCAAAATTTGATGTAAAAAGATAGCTATACATTAAATCTTACATTTTGACTGATACTTATACAAGGCCATTATAGGAAGGCAGCTAATTTAACCAATAGGAATTTAATGTATATGTAATTACTTGGATTATTCGAAACTTATTGATGCTTTTGAAAAGTTTCTTTACATTTGTATGTTATAGATTTTTTATATTAAATAAACTAAAAGAAATGTCTGACTTTCTTTTATATCATTAATTAGCCATGATTAACATGTTTAAGGTTCGTTATAATATTTGGGAAAATATGGCAATGTTTACACCTCACAATTAATTCTGAGTACAGACAAACCTGCGGAATTGGAAAAAGTTCAAGGTTGAAAGTTTTGATGCATTTTTTGTTTCAGAAAATTAGAAAATTTCCTGAATTTTGATGTGCATTTTATCTCGCCTTGTTGCATTCAAAAACTAGATATAGGTATGCTGTTTCGCACCAGCGGCGTCAAAATGTATTTGTTTGTCATTAGGTCAGTTAGTGGTAGGTCAATGATATTTGGTATGCAGTTGTATTAACATTGGCATATCTCATTTCCATGGCGATTATTTGTCTCCACCCCTCAGTCATGGTCTATTGACTTTAAAACTTTTGCTTAGTTTACATGCACTAGTTTGTGATTAGGTCAGTTTATGGGGAACCGCTAGTGGTATGTCAATGCTATTTGGTATGCAGTTGTATTAACATCGGCACATCTCATTTCCATGAAGATTATTTTACCTCGCCCCTCAATCATGGTCTATTGACTTTAAAACTTTTGCTTAGTTTACATGCATTAGTTTGTGATTAGGTCAGTTTATGGGGAACTGCTAGTGGTATGTCAATGATATTTGGTATGCAGTTGTATTAACATTGGCACATCTCATTTCCATGAAGATTATTTTACCTCGCCCCTCAATCATGGTCTATTGACTTTAAAACTTTTGCTTAGTTTACATGCATTAGTTTGTGATTAGGTCAGTTTATGGGGAACCGCTAGTGGTATGTCAATGATATTTGGTATGCAGTTGTATTAACATTGGCATATCTCATTTCCATTGAGATTATTTTGCCTCGCCCCTCAGTCATGGTCTATTGACTTAAAACTTTTCCTTAGTTAACAAGTATTAGTTTGTGATTAGATCAGTTTATTGGGAACCACTAGTGGTAGTTCAATGATAATTGGTATGCAGTTGTATTAGCATTGTTGCACTTCAGTGTTTATGTTGTTCCGTTGTTTTCCTCTTGTGGTTGATGTGTTTCCCTCGGTTTGGGTTTGTACCCCGGATTTGTTTCTCTCGGGTGATTTATGACTTTTGAACAGCGATATACTACTGTTGCCTTTATTTACATGTATTTGCCTGTGATCAGGTCAGTTTATTGGGAACCACTAGTGGAAGGTCAATGATATTTGGTATGCAGTTGTTTTAGCATTGGCACATCTTATTTCCATGGAGATTGTTTGGACCTGTACCTTCAGTCATGGTTCATTGACTTTGAATATTTTGCATAATTATGATGAAGCTAAAGGATAGAAGAAAATGTAACCCGGTAATGGACCATAAGGGATAATAAAAGAAATCGCTCATGAAGGTTATCTGGTTAAAAAAAAAAAAATCAGATTTTACTGATTAACTTTACAATGGACTTAACATGAATGAGGAAAATAGTGATGATATTTTGGTGTTAAACATCCAGTGGCAAATATTACATGGATATCAGGAATTCAGGACAAGAGCATGTCAATTTTCAATGTGCTGGTTCACAAGGAAGGCATTTACATCCAGTGGCAAATATTACATGGATGTCAGGAATTCAGGACAAGAGCATGTTAATTTTCAATTTCTTAGTTCACAAGGAAGGCCTTTAGGTTGCACTTCTGTAAATATAGACAATGCAATTTCCCATAGGAACTCCTTTTACGGCTAAAACTACCATTTTACTATAAAGTTTTGTAAAAATTATATCCTAGAATGGAAAATTCATATGCACTACTATTTTTTCAAAGGTCAAAATGTAGGGCTGTGAGGCATATTTTCAACATTAATATGCACTGAACTTTTGAGAGTTTAAACTTGTACTAAAATTCTGTACTACACCTCCCTTTACTTTGGGTCTTCCTCAGAATTCAAATTTTGCTGCTACCGTGTGAATTTATACTGGTCCCAAGTATTGTCTCTACGAGATGAAACATAGAGATTATATCTGGGAACCAGTAGGTAAACAAAACAAAATATCTTATGAATATTATATATCTCCCCAAAAGAGGTCATGGTTTGTGAAACCACTGTATTTACAAAGTGCACCACACAACTTTGTCACATTATTCTGACTCTAAGCTGACCAGTCTTTGCTCTTACTCCTAAATGATGGTTTCTTGGTGGTAAAGCAGCAAAACCAATTTTGAAATCTATGGTATGATCTGGCTAGGTGCAAAAATGTAGAGTGAATTGCAATATACTGCAGTTAACACTTCACAAATAGATCATAAAAGCTAACTACATTACAAAAGGATTCAAAACAGTACATTTGAACAGGGAAAGATCATAGCATGAATGTAAAAGTCAACATTAATAGCCCTAACGTGCCACATCAGTTCAAGCAGAAAGTACTACAGATCTACCAATGAATTAGCAATGGTGAACTTGGGCATCACATGACATTAAATGAAAATAATACAGCAATAACACTTTATTACATTTGTTTCTTTCTAAATTAAAAAACAATAACAAAATCCACCAACATTGGTATACTAGTCCATAAACATGACTACACCAAAAACTGACTCAAATCATGAACAACTCCAAACATTTACATATGTCTGGTTAATATGAAACTTCACAAACATCACATCAAACAAATATGTGGTAAACTGGTCAAAAGTCTGAAATTTAAAATTAAATGAAAATTAATTATTTCTTTTTTATTTGACTGCTTTAAGGATCAAATAGAGACTCTAAAGAGCCTGTGTCACTAACCTAGATGTGTATCTTCAACAATGGACACTCTCCAACATTATAGATTAGAAAGAAATTGATGACAAAACTCTCTTTATTGTTGATCTTGTATTGCTAATAATTTTTTTCAGTTTAAATTCTTTAGTTTTTGCCACATAAATAAAAAAGGGTAAAAAAATCGTCATTTAAGGGCAATCACTCCTAAAATAAATCTTTAAAAAATTCTAAAGATTTCAGCAAAATTTGACTTATATTTAACTTTTGTCTTGTTGATCATTTTTGTTATATATATATATATATATAGATTTTGATGATCCAATACCTATTAAGTTTACTGGTTGGTAGATTCTTATAGAATCTATATATATATAGATATATATATATATATTCATAATTACTCTAAATATCAGCACAACAATGTTAAATCTGCAAATTTATGGAAGCAAATTTTGTTCTTCCTTGCCCGATTCGAACTATATATCTTTTATAGTTTTCAAGATAATAGGTAAAAACACAAATAATTAGTAAAATCTTCATTTAAACAAGAACTACAATAAGGACTGGACTGACGAGTTTGGATCTATTGACTTATATTTTTGCCTTGCTGATCATTTTTGCTGTTCAAAGTGTCTGTTTATCTGTTATAGTTTTCAAGATAATAGGCAAAAAAACAGATGATGAGGAAATACAACGGACGACGGACACCAAGTGATGAGAAAAGCTCACTTGGCCCTATAGTTGAGCTAAAAAGGAATATGACTACATTGTACTTTTTACATAAATAATTGCCTATAAATAATGCTATATATGCTGTATATTAAAAATATTTTTAATAAAGTGTAAATGAATACTTGATGATATAAAATACAAATAAAATTATAAATAAAAGCCCCAACCTTGTAAGCAATGAAAAACATATATTTCTTTTGATACAATACAGTCAAGAATAATCAAATTTTATAAATAGAAAATTAACTGTGCTGTGTCTTAAGATATTCAAATTCTTATGTGCTGTTTATACATATATAATAAACAGCTACACCAAGAGTGCATGATACACCCTTATTATGAATAATGAAATTGTTGTGAGAATAAAATGGGATACTTTATCATAAGCAAATAAAATTGGTTCTGTAGAAAACATGTCTGAGGATACCGTTTTTAAATCAAATGGTTAGTTATGTTCACCAATTCCATCAATTATGCCAATTTTTCCAATGAATCATTTTAATCAAACTCACGTTATGGTACAAAAGTGAAAATTTACTATAATCTAACAATTAAAGTCACTTTTAAATGATAGATGGAAGGACATTGGTATACATAAAATATGTCTTGTCTTAGATGGCCGTATATAAATAGAGACTAAAGACTATAGGTTGTGGATGTAAACAGCTGTAGTTCACCCTATAGCCTTAAACAATGAGTAAAACCCATATGGTAAGCTATAAAGGTCCTAAGATAGCTAAATTATAACTTACAGTAAATGAACTAGATACTTTATATTAAATGGAAACAATCATCTCCTTGGGAATGGAAACAATCATTTCCTTGGGAATGGAAACAACTATCTCCTCAGGAATTTATACATTTCTTCAGAAATTAATCTTCTCTTAAATATTTTGTAATATTAAATGACAGTTCAAGCCTCAAACAATAGGGTGATGCCTTATAACCAAGAATGTTTAAAATCATATCTTATTTCTGTGTTCTCATCCTCACTATGCATGTAATATTCTGTTTTAAGATGATTTGATAGGAAAGAGATATTCCATTATAGAACTTTGATTCAACATGGCAGTATAATCAGTTTGTTGATTGTGGCCATTATCTGGCAGAAGCAGAAGCAGAACATCAAATTTCCTTAGTTGATATCATGAGAAAATTATTTAGCCTGTGACATTATTTACTTTCTGTGACCAGAGCAAGTTTTAAAACCAATTGTTTTCCTAATGAAAAGTTCATGTATAAATTCAGTTAATTGATTTCCAACATAAAACATATAAAAAAAGTTTCAAGGAACAGTTGTCTCAAAAACAAGTTTAAAGTAAAAGGACTATCAAAACACTTATCAAAATCTCTTTATTTATGTTAAATAAGTATAAGGAATATATTGTGATTTTAAAAAACTTGAACAAAGTCCAAAGATTTAGATGCATACAAGTAATTAGTATGGAGAAAATTACCTATGAAACTTGGAATAGTTAAATTATAAAAATTTTCATTATAAACCTAATAAACCGGGACTGAACTGACTTAAGAGACCACTTCTAAAATATATAAGCTTCTTATTATGGCATCAATGCCTATCTATACCCATATACTAAGGACGCATATCCTCTATACAAGATTTAAAACTAAAAGATTAAATCAACCTTAATCCAGTTTCAGTAAATAATACTAAATATAACATTCTCCGACCATGCCATGTGTGTAAGATATAAACAGTTATATATTATTCAATCATTTATGGAATGTGTCAACATGAACTACATCTTACAAATACATCACAGTAATACTTATCACAACATGGAAGATCATTATCACAACACAGATGACTCTATTTACATAGGTATTGTACAAAATCTTTTCAGAAATCAAATGTAAGTTTTCATCCCAATCAAATACAAAACAACAATGTTTCCTCTGTACTTATACTAACAAATATACAACAAACAATGTAAAGTAACAACAATTAATGTAACATTACAACAGTTAATGTAAAATAACAACCAACAATGGAACATAACAACAAACAAGGGCCCTGGGCTCCCAGACTGAACAATGATTGAGTGGAACATGTAAAAGTCTATGCCTTAACACCGCCCCTAAAAACATAACAAATCCACCTCTGACAAACAATGTAACAATTAACACAGATATATATATGTTCTTGACCATATGAGTATTTGGACCATACACATATGGTGATGACTATATACGTGTATACTCATATGGTCCGGCCATACGCGTATAGTCCAGGTAATTAATACAATGAATGTTGAACAGTAATTGCATAAGGTATAACCCTTCAAGGTTAAAAATTAAAAATTCTAAATTGGAAATTTAGACTCAGATAATAACTTGGTAATCATTGTAACATGATTAATGAAATAAGATGAGTTATAACGCAGTCACAAGTTTTAAATTTTTTCGTAGAAGCATTTTGCATGGTCATTTATATAAATTTGTCTTTAGGAAATACAATATGTCAACTCAGAAAATAACTAAAAGAACTGTAAAGCAATAAGTCAATTTGAGCATTGAACCCTCCTTTTTTTCTTTATTTTGGTGTTTCAATTTGTTTTTTTGTAAATTAAAATTTCTTAAACATTTCAAATTATTTTTAGTTATCAAATTTGTTTATGCTCCTCTTTATACAATTACAGTAGTTTATAGTGCTGTCCCTCTATTCTTATGTAGAAACCACTGTTATTGTTAGATCGTACGAATAAGAGTATGAACACATCAGTTAAGTAAAAATAAGTTGAAATTAGAAGATTTTTAAGAAAATCTAATCTAAATGCCGGGGAATAAGAAAAAAAAAAGTCCATTCCCCAAACACCTGTGGTTTCACATACGAACTAAACTGTCACCATGATAAAGGTGCTTAAGATTAACTCTAGATAGTGAAGGCAAGACAACATATATATAACAATATATAACAAATATAAAGGATTTCATTTAATAACTTGTGACAATGAGCTGTGTCTGTTAAGGAAGTTTGAATTAATTCGATAAATACCTATTTGGTCTAAATACTCATATGGTCAGGCCTGTTAATAACCAAATGAGTATAAACTCATATGGTCTGACCATATGTGTACGGTCCAAATACTCATATGGTCCTGAACATATATAATTACTTTACAACTCATTCTAACATGTAGAAGTATTTAAATCAGATCTATTAATACCGTAATCTCTGGGTATCAAAACAACTGTGTAAGAATATTACCACGTATGGATGACCTCTCTGAGGGAAGGTAACTCCAGGCTGATAAGGAATTACACACTGTGTGTCCTTGTGTCATCCTGTAGTTGATTTACAGCATTACACTGGTAACAAAAACAATAAAATTTAGTTAAAACAAACCATTCCTTTGATTTGATAATACAGTCAACAAGTTAACAGGTATAACAATGGCAAGATAAATACTATAACACAACAGTACATCACACAGTTTACAGCATACATGTATATAATGTACATTTTCATATTGCACTTGTATATGGTATTATAAATGTGACTACACCATTGCGTAAACTTTTAAACAAAGGTTAAATATTTTTAAAAGATAGTAAATCATCAATTGACATTTTAAAAGTGTATTTCACAATCATTACTGACTCATTGAACACAACACTTTTCTGATTGGAAATACTAAATTGTGAAAAGACATTCAATATTCTTGTCAATTTAAAATATGATAACATTATACACTGGACTAAAGCAGAATTATTGAGTACAGGTTCTGTAATAATTTTATTGTTTCTCAGTTTTATTTCTATTTTCTTGTATTACTAACATCAAAAGGACAAATGTTCATATTGATATATTATTTATCTTCTATGTTAACATTTCTGTTATAACCCAATTAAATCTAAGCCTAACAATGTCTTAGATCTCCCTATTTTAAAACTGTTGTAACCAAGGTAAAAATATGATGGTATCAAAGGCAGGAGATTGGGTCACAACAATTGGATATGACTATTTCAGTGTATCTTGTTCTAATACTGGATGTTGACTTGCTACTTTGTAAGCCATAAGCTTGGAACTGAGATCGATTGAATGCATGAAATCATGTACAATTTTGTCAATGGTTTTCAAGTTTTAGTATGAAAAAAATGAGATGATTCTTCACTTTAATATTTGAGAAGAACATAAGATTTTGTAGACTCATTTTTATTTCAGAGTAATTATTTTCCTTGATTGAGGGAAATAGGGTTAGGGTTTTTTTTAAAGTAACTTTGTGCATATTTTATATCTGGTTTTCCCAGAAATCTGCATACAAGTGGATAGAAATTGTGTATTTTGTTCAAGGCTTCTAAAACCGTCATATTTTCCAGTCATGACTCATAAAATTTATTTTTTTAGCCACCTGGTAATGCTATAAAAGCAGACATCAAATGTAGATTTGCCACTTTAATTCAAAAAAGAAAATCGAGGTTAAGGCCATCTTTTTGACATGATGTTTTCCCTATCACAGACACAATTTACAGTTATAAAAGTGACAATAGGAGTAATTAGTACAATGTACTATAAAAACAAGCCCTAATTAAATTCCCCCTCACCACAGTGATAGTTATTACTATGAAAGTTAATTGGTTGATTGAAAGCTTAAATTCACCCGTTGGCCTGATCAGTAAAATATAAAGTACCAGACATCGATCAATCTTTTTGAAATTGTAACCCACATCTAACTGGTTTGCATCTAAATAATTTTATCAATAGATAATTTATTTTTGCAAAATATTATTTAAACTGATTAAATACTAGGAGGTATTTAACGACCTTGACTGGCTATAAAGCCCTTGCACGGTCGGGCCAATTAAATATTAAAATTTTAAATATTTTAATTAGTGGTTCACCTATACCCATGAAATCCATGAAGTTTGGTATCCTACAAATAATAAGGAATCCACAGTAACTGAAAGAACTTCACATTTATTCATTTTGACTGTTTAATAATGCATAAGTGAGATTCAAACCTCAAATTTTTTCTTATTCATACAAAAATTTAGTTCAGAAATAAATACTCCATGCTGACAAAGAAGGATAAGACATTTAAATATACCTGTTTTAGAAACCCTGGTATGAAACAGACTTGTATTTGAGTTCTGCATAACCCATTACTTTTCTGAATTATTACTTTTCCAAATTTAAGAATGATTGTAAAGCCTATAAAACAAGAATGTGTTCATAGTAACGGATGCCCCACTCGCACTATCATTTTCTATGTTCAGTGGACTGTGAAATTGTGGTCAAAACTCTAATTTGGCATTAAAATTAGAAAGAACATATCATAGGGAACATGTGTCAAGATGATTGGACTCCAACTTCATCAAAATTGATTGATTGATTGTTGATTGCTTAACGTCCAGTGGCAAATATTTCATGCATATTCAGGATGAGAACAAGTTAACAATAAATACAATAGGTAGGTCTTGTTATAATAGAGGCCATTCGGGATGATGGTCGGGAAATTTGGACTGCCATTGGACAATGAAGGTACTTTGGATATGGACAGAAATTTGGCCTTGCGACAGGCCACCCACGGACCCCTCAAAGAGTTGTTGCAAGGGTTCTTAACGTCCAAGGAACGTGGCATCGGATTTAACGTCCCCATTCTGACCGGACATAACTTCATCAAAACTAACTTGACCAAAAACCTTAACCTGAAGTGGGACAGACTGACGAACGGATGGACAGACTGATGAACGGATGGACAGATGGACGACGAACGGATGCACAGACCGAAAAACATAATGCTCCTCTACTATCGTAGGTGGGGCATAAAAATTAGAGAATAATGTCAAAAAAGAAACAGATTCTGCATGAAATCTACTACTTTAAAACATGAGATCATTTATACACAGAAATTATGCATTGCAGTTACCGTTTAAAAACAAATGTCAAATGTCAGATGAAAACGACTTTCTTGAAATTTCTTTTGTTTCTGATGGAATGAAGAAAAACACAGATGCTGCTGCTGAGAAGATAAATGCTCCCCAACCAAAACCATAAGTCCAGTCAAAGTCCCAACGTCTCACATTCTCATGTACCATTATCTCTTCCTTAAACTTCACAGGGTAGATTATCAGGGCCAATATGTCTGACAAAGCTGAAAAATATCAAAATACATAAAAGGGATATAATTAAGACTAATTAATTAATATGTCTGACAAAGCGGAAAATACCAAAATAATTGACAGTATAAATAATCAGGGCCAATATGTTCAACAGAGCTGAAAAATATCAAAATACATAAAAGGGGAGATAATTTAAGGGCTAATATGTCTGACAAAGCTGAAAATATCAAAATACTTCACAAGGTAGATGCGCAGGGATAATATGTCTGACAGAGCTGAAAAATATCAAGATACTTGACAGGGTAGATAATCAGAGCCAATATGTCCAACAGAGCTGAAAACATCAAAATACTTCACAGGGTAGATAATTAAGGCTAATATGTCAGACAGAGCTGAAAAATACTAAAATACTTGACATGGTAGATAATCAGAGCCAATATGTCTGACAGAGCTCAAAAATGTAAAAATACAAAAAAGGAGAGATAATCAGGGCTAATGTGTCTGACAAAGCTAAAAAATATCAAAATACTTAACAGAGTAGATAATCAGGGCTAATATGTCTGACAGAGCTGAAAAATATCAAAATACTTGACAGGGAAGATAATCAGGGCTAATATGTCTGACAGAGCTGAAAAATATCAAAAACTTTACAGAGTAGATAATCAGGGCTAATATGTCTGACAGAGCTGAAAAATACCAAAATACTTGACAGGGAAGATAATCAGGGCTAATATGTCCGACAGAGCTGAAAATTCTCAAAACATTTGGTTGAGGCAAACTCAAGTTAGAGAAGGAAACTAAAAATTTTGCAATTTTTCCGTTTATGCAGGGCAAAACTCTAGAACGGTTAAAGTGACGCCACCAAAATTCAAATTTGATCTGTGTTTTGTTGTAATAAGCATTGTTTATAAGTTTCATAAGGTTTGGTTGAGGCAAACTTAAGTTAGAGAATGGAAACTAAAAATCTTGCAATTTTTCCATTTATAAAGGGCATAACTCTAGAACGGTTCAAGTGACACCACCAAAATTCAAACTTGATCTGTGTTTTGTGGTAATAAGCATTGTGTGTAAGTTTCATGACATTTGGTTGAGGCAAACTCAAGTTAGAGAACAGAAACCAATTTTGGGACGTACATACGTATGTACGACAGACGGACAAGGGTAAAACTTAATGCCCCACCACTACGGCGGGGCATAAAAACTTGACAGGGTAGATAATCAGGACTGCTATGTCTGACAGCTGGAATATCTATAATATTTACAAGAACTATCTTTGGCATAAAAATATCATCAAATGACATTTTTTTCTTCCATTTAACTTTATAGGTTATATAAACAGAGTTAATAAAATATCACTGTACTTAAGTACCATTTACATGGAGTAAATATATACAAGGGCTGCTCAAAAATTTGCACAAGTAAATATGCCATTTTGTTTTCTTCGTTGACATATTTGTTTGTTTTATAGTGATTAAGATTATAACACAATGTTGACTGCTGTACCCTATTTTGATATTTTTACCTATTATGTCTGTTTGTTATGTTCACACACTGTTGTCAATATAACAGAATTTTATGCGACTGTCATACAAGTGAGAGGTTTAGCTAGCTATAAAAACAGGTTTAATCCACCATTTTCTACATAAAGAAATGCCTGTACCAAGTCAGGAATATGACAGTTGTTTTCTATTTGTTTGATGTGTTTGAGCTTTTGATTTTGCCATTTGAAAATCTTAGTCTTTCCGTTTTGAATTTTCCTTGGAGTTCGGTATTTTTGTTTATTACTTTTTACATGAAATTCATACTTTTCAATCAAGGTTATTATTACTTTTAAATCCTTTTAGGTTATAACTATCTGATTTCTTATTCAAATGATTTGCATATACTATAACTGCCCAACTAGTTCATTTACCAAAATAAGATATGGGCTCATATCTTACCATGCCAAATAAATCAAATAAATAGCTTAATTTTTTTTCCTTCTATAATACCAGTTACTTTCAATCATTAAAATCATCATTGTTTTTTGTTCAGCTGTTTGGAACAAATTTTAAGGTGTCACCAACCATCAGAAAATTGTTTTGTTTACCTCAAACTTTACCATTGTTTACCAAATTATTAGGAATGGTGAATTTAGGGATAGTATAAGTTTTTACTTTTTTAACTTTTGTGTTGCAGGGTTATGGGATTCATAATAAGTTAAATACAAATCATTTGTTTTTATATGTCTCACTGGACTCAAGTATGGTTTCAGAAATCCTAATGAAACTTTTACACAATTGGTATTAAACAACCTGTTAATTTTTTATGATTTTTGTCTTGCCTGGAACAAAAGTCGCGGTCTCAGAAAGCGAGACATAGGGATTGATTTTCCGACGACGGCTCCGACAACAGCGTCAACAATTGTTAAGTTTTCTGCTTAAGTTACTTTGATAGGATCTACTTGTGATAGATCAATGATATTTTGTATGAAGTTGCATTACTATCAGTACATATCAGTTTGGCGACTATTATGAGGCCCTGCCCCCTAGGACATGGTCCGGTGACTTTGAAATAATTAGTAATTTTCAATGTTTAGTTTTCTGCTTAAGTTAGTTTGCAAGGATCTACTTGTGATAGATCAATGATATTTTGTATGAAGTCGCATTACTATCAGTACATATCAGTTTGACAACTATTTTGTGGCCCTGCCCCTAGGACATGGTCTAGTGACTTTGAATTAATTAGCAATTTTCAATGTTAAGTTTTTCTTCTTAAGTTATATTGAAAGGAACTGCTTACAATAAACAATGATATTTTCTATAAAGTAACATTACTGTCTGTACATCTCAGTTGGTCGACCATTTTCAGGCCCTACCCACTAGATCATGGTCCAGTGACTGAATTAATAAGCAATGTTGCTGTCCATCAGATTGTCTTTTTCTGAATTTTATGCTGATAGGTGAGACATATCTCTGTGTCAGCAGTTTATTATGATATTCATTCTAGAGCTATGGGACATTTTTTGGTGACACCTTCAAATTTGCTCCAAACAGCAGACAAAAATCAATGATTTTTTAATGATTTAAAGTAACTGGTATTATAGGGAAATAAATGGGGAATGTGTCCATGGGACACAAATGATGCCCCCGCTTGCATATCATATAAAGTTATAAAGGGACATAACATCACTCTAGAACAGTAAAAATGACACTACCCAAATTTGTACTTGATCTGAGTATTGTGGTAATAAGTATTGTGTATAAGTTTTATAACATTTGGTTGAGGCAAACTCAAGTTAGAGAACGGAAACGAAAAATTCAGCAATTTTTCCGTTTGTAAAGGGGCATCACTCTAGAACAGTAAAAGTGACACCAACAAAATTTAAACATGATCTGTGTTTGGTGGTAATAAGCATTGTGTATAAGTTTCATAACATTTGGTTGAGGCTAACTTAAGTTAGAGAACAGAAACAAAAAAATCAGCAATTTTTCCATTTGTAAAGGGGCATAACTATAGAACTGTTAAAGTGACACCACCAAAATTCAAATTTGATCTGTATTTAGTGGTAATAAGCAATGTGTATAAGTTTCATAACATTTGGTAAAGGCAAACTAAAATTAGAGAACGGAAACGTAAAATTCAGCAATTCTTCCATTTGTAAAGGGGCATAACTCTAGAACGGTGACAGTGAAGCCACCAAAATCAAAATTTATCTGTGTTTTGTGGTAATAAGCATTGTGTATAAGTTTCATAACATTTGGTTGAGGCAAACTAAAGTCAGAGAACGGAAACCAACTTTGGGACGTACGTACGGACGGACGGACAAGGGTAAAACTTAATGCCCCCTCCGCTGCGGCAGCGGTATAAAAAATAATAATTACTTTACTCACTGCAAGGCATATATATATACTTGAGTGTCTACATTTGAAATATTGCTCAAGTTTAAATGACAATAGGTAATCATCAAAAAGTAAGCAGATCCCCAGGTCATCATTCTCATAGTCGAGTTTGGAGTGAATCAAGCAAGGTATACATAAATTGGAGTGCCAATTGTGAAAATTCCTTATTCATTATGTCCCATAACTCTGGACCAGCAAACGTGAACATTCTGTTTGAAATTTTTATTCATAAAAAATTAATACAGTTTGAGGTCAACTGGTACTTTCCTTTAACAGTTGTTGCAAACTTAAAGCATATGGTAATCATGGTAAGTATCATGCACACTTCACCCAGACAAGCTCTCAAACAAAGAACGATCAATCTTTTCACAAGCAAATTTTGCTCACATGAAATTCACCTCAAACGAAGCTTATACGTGAAATTCAAGTGAAAATTTTCACATTAATTTCAAGTGAATTGAGATTCACATGAATCTCTAGTGAAAATTTTCAACTGAATTGTCACATGAAAAAACTTTTAAAAAAAAGAAGGTATTTTTTAATTGATTTTCATTTAAATTTGAAATTTTAGATGTTATTTGAAATGCTTTATTTTGAAAATTCACATGAAAAAAAATCATTCGATTTTCACATAAAATTCATCCTAGTTTTACACATGTTACATGAGATTCACTTGAAACTCGCGTGAAATCAGTTCATGTGAGTTTCACGTTTTATCTTCTTTGAGGTGTGAGTGACTCATCATCATCATCATTCATGTTAATCTTAATTCACATGAAATTTATGTTAGTGAAATTTCCCTGTGTAGGACATGCTTGACGCTTACTTACAAAATAAATGATTAATCCCTTCTGTAAAATTTACCTACACAGGCCATGATTACTCCTGCTGACAAATACCACAGACGATTATCTTACCTACACAGGCCATGATCACTCCTGCAGACAAATACCACAGACGATTATCTTACTTACACAGGCCATGATCACTCCTGCTGACAAATACCACAGAGGATTATCTTACCTACACAGGCCATGATCACTCCTGCAGACAAGTACCACAGACGATTATCTTACCTACACAGGCCATGAACACTCCTGCAGACAAGTACCACAGACAATTATCTTACCTACACAGGCCATGATCACTCCTGCAGACAAATACCACAGACGGTTATCTTACCTACACAGGCCATGATCACCCCTGCAGACAAGTACCACAGACGATTATCTTACCTACACAGGCCATAATCACCCCTGCAGACAAATACCACAGACGGTTATCTTACCTACACAGGCCATGATCACCCCTGCAGACAATTACCACAGACGATTATCTTACCTACACAGGCCATGATCACTCCTGCAAATACCACAGACGGTTATCTTACCTACACAGGCCATGATCACTCCTGCAGACAAATACCACAGACGATTATCTTACCTACACAGGCCATGATCACTCCTGCAGACAAATACCACAGACGATTATCTTACCTACACAGGCCATGATCACCCTGCAGACAATTACCATCGACAATTATCTTACCTACACAGGCCATGATCACCCCTGCAGACAAATAACACGGACGATTATCTTACCTACACAGGCCATGATCACTCCTGCAGACAAATACCACAGACCTACACAGGCCATGATCACTCCTGCAGACAAATACCACAGACGATTATCTTACCTACACAGGCCATGATCACTCCTGCAGACAAATACCACAGACGATTATCTTACCTACACAGGCCATGATCACTCCTGCAGACAAATACCACAGACGATTATCTTACCTACACAGGCCATGATCACTCCTGCAGACAAATACCACAGACGATTATCTTACATACACAGGCCATGATCACTCCTACAGACAAGTACCACAGACGATTATCTTACCTACACAGGCCATGATCACTCCTGCAGACAAATACCACAGACGATTATCTTACCTACACAGGCCATGATCACTCCTGCAGACAAATACCACAGACGATTATCTTACCTACACAGGCCATGATCACTCCTGCAGACAAATACCACAGACGATTATCTTACCTACACAGGCCATGATCACTCCTGCAGACAAGTACCACAGGCGATAATCTTACTTACACAGGCCATGATCACTCCTGCAGACAAATACCACAGACGATTATCTTACCTACACAGTCCATGATCACTCCTGCAGACAAATAACACAGACGATTATCTTACCTACACAGGCCATGATCACTCCTGCAGACAATTACCACAGAAGATTATCTTACCTACACAGGCCATGATCACTCCTGCAGACAAATACCACAGACGGTTATCTTACCTACACAGGCCATGATCACTCCTGCAGACAATTACCACAAACGATTATCTTACCTACACCGCCATGATCACTCCTGCAGACAAATACCACGGACGATTATCTTACCTACACAGGCCATGATCACTCCTGCAGACAATTACCACAGACGATTATCTTACCTACACAGGCCATAATCACTCCTGCAGACAAGTACTACAGACGATTATCTTACCTACACAGGCCATAATCACTCCTGCAGACAAGTACAACAGACGATTATCTTACCTACACAGGCCATGATCACTCCTGCAGACAAGTACCACAGACGGTTATTTTACCTACACAGGCCATGATCACTCCTGCAGACAAATACCACAGACGATTATCTTACCTACACAGGCCATAATCACTCCTGCAGACAAGTACCACAGACGATTATCTTACCTACACAGGCCATGATCACTCCTGCAGACAAATACCACAGACGATTATTGTAAGGAATGACAACTTTCAATCCCAGAATTCCACACACTGTTCCAGCAAAAGTCAGAATAACTGATATGAGTACAAATGCTGCAGATACTTTTATCCATTCTGTAATAAAGTAAATTCAACTAACTACCAGTATATATAAGCAAAAGACAAAATGACTAAATATTAAAAGTACAAATGCTGCAGAGACTTTAATTCATTTCTTATGCAACAAAAATCTGCAATCTGACTGGTTAATTACCCGGTGTAAAACTGTAAATAACACCCACACTTGTTTGAGCTTTTGATTTTGCCGTTTGATTAGGGACTTTCCTTTTGAATTTTCCTCGGAGTTCAGTATTTTGTGATTTTACTTTTCACCAAGGGATAAATATAATTTTGCCAAAATTCCAAAAATTAAAATTTTGCCAAAAGTAAGAGAGAGAAAAAAAATTTTTAAAATGCAAATTAAAAAAAAAAAAAATGGGGGCAAAAATAAAAAAAAAATTAAGGTGAAGTGAACGTAATTAACTACTCCACAGAATTTTAAAAATTTTACATATGGATTCTGCTTGTAAAATACATCAGAGAATAAAACAAAAAAGGGGTAACGGTTTCATTTTTCAGATACAAGCTGTTGAAATTAACACCAAAAATACAAAGGATATAAAGGAAAAATCATAAAAATCGGCGGATATTTTTACTTTATCAAGATTTTCTAATTCGTTGGTCCACAGAATTTTAAAAAATCAATATCTGATTCAAAATGAACAACGAATCCATTGGTGCAAAGAAAGTCCTTAGCAACCGTGCTAGTTTTCAAGCTATATCCTGTGGAAGTTTGATTTTAGCAGAAAAACAAAAATATTCGCGACGTTATTGATGTCTATTGTAACGTCACCACAACTTCTACTCTATAACGCTATTATACCATACAGTGTCATAACAAAATCGTGAGTGTGTATAACCCATTTTCCTAATTATTTCAAATGCTCAAGCGTAATCAATTGATAAGGAAATAAACTGACTAATTTTAAGGATATTTCTGCTGCCCAAAAAAAAAGCCAAATTGGCAAATAAATATACTGCAAGTGAAAGAAAGTTACTGTGTAGACTTTAACTCCATCTTTACTTAATTAGACAGGGTTCCACATCTTTTTGAAATGCTTGTATTGTTCTAATTTTATGAATAAAACATCAAGTTTGAAATTGTTCCGGTTAACACAGCGTTGACAGAATGATTCTATACATATTTAAATGATCGGTTATAATATTGGGATCGCGTATACACATATTTTCTAAATCTTATTTCTGCATGTTTGTATTTAAAAAAGTAAATGTAATTTTCTGCCATCTTTCATCCTCACCATTTCCGGCGCTATTCCAGGTATGGCGACAAAACCCATTTTATTAAATAATTTGTCAGGTTCACACACGTGCGTGACAAAACTCTGCAATTTTATTTTAAAATTTCCTGTCTCGATCACTTTCCTTTTCTTTAACTACACTGTCCCAGGTTAGGGGAGGGTTGAGTGCTCACAAACATGTCTAACCCCGCCACATTCTTTATGTGCCTGTCCTAAGTCAGGAGCCTGTAGTTCAGTGGTTGTCGTTAGTTTATGTCTGTCATATTTGTTTTTGGTAAATTGTTTTGTTATAAATTAGGACGTTAGTTTTCTCAATTGAATTGTTTCATATTATTCATGTCGGGGCCTTTTATAGCAGACCATACGGTGTGGTTCTTTCTCATTGTTGAAGGCCATACGGTTGCCTATAATTGCTTACATCCACTTCATTTGAACTTTGGTGGATAGTTGTCTCGTTAACAATCAAACCACATCTCCTTATTTTTATAAAGCATGATATAATGTTTGTTGGAGTTTCAGTAACAAAGGAAATAATTTCTTGTACCATTATTTGTTAAATATCCACATGCATGACTCCCAAAAAATAAGAAAACTGCATCTGTATATTATCTTGAGAATTCTTATGGCTGTAATAAGGTAAAAAAAAAAGAACCCGCATATAAATTTCAGCAAAATAAAACAGATCGGAGTTTTGATTTAACTTCCATAGCACAAATCATTCCAAGTGTTATGCCTTAACATTGTGTATATTGTAATGCTATAGCATTGTGTATAGTGTAATGCTAAAGCTTTGTGTATAGTGATATGCTATAAATGTACTGGTGTAATGCTATAGATATACTGATATAATGCTGTAAGAATGTACCAAGGGCGATGTTATGAGAATGTATCCATCCAGTATGATGCTAAAAAATGTACCTAGTGTAATTTTATTAGTATGTACATTTTTTGTACCTAGTGTAAATTGCAAGGAGACTTATAATGTAATGCTATACGAGTTTACCTAGTGTAGTATCGTACAATTGTGCCTGTATATAATGCAAATGAATTGCTTTTTGTTAATATAATATGAAAATAAGGAGACGTGGTATGATTGCAAATGAGACAACTATCTGCCACAGTTTAAGGTAGATCAGGTGTCTTTTTCTGAGCGTCCGTTCTGGTCATGTTGCAAAAAACTTTTTGTTTTAAAAATATTTTACCAAGTATCATTCAACATACTAGTACAAAAAATATCAAAAACTTGAAATTTGAAGATTGAACTATAAAAAATTAAGTGTCATAAAGTATATTTAAACTTTTGGGGATTTTTCAAAAAAATAAGGCCTGTGACCCCTTTTTATTTGATATTTCAGAAGTATTAATGAAAAGCAATTCTCTCATCGAATTTTAGTCAATTCTAACGTTTAATGTTTCCTCGATAAGGAAAATTTAAGCTTCCTCTATATAAACAATATAAAATAACCCAAATTTCGTTAATTTCAATGTACAAGGTACATGATCCCCAGTTTTATATCGAAATTTGAAATTACATTGAACCAGAAGTCTTTTACAGAGGTTTAAGAAAAATCTATCGTTGAACATTTAGACACCACAGCTACCTTAAATGAAATGGATGTAAGCAATTATAGACAACCATACAGTCTTCAACAATGAGAAAATCCAAACCGTAAAGTCGGTTATTAAAGGCCCGACATTGTATACATTATTTTCTTCACTTCTTCCCTTCTTCCCTACCTTATACTCTTATACTCTATTCTATCATAATCTTCAATTGAGACTTGAGAAGAAAA
This sequence comes from Mytilus coruscus, assembly GCA_017311375.1. NCBI lineage: Eukaryota > Metazoa > Mollusca > Bivalvia > Mytilida > Mytilidae > Mytilus > Mytilus coruscus. The sequence continues at coordinate 3,907,676 of CM029598.1, read as the reverse complement.
ATTTTACTTCAAAATTGTATTCACTACTTTTGAATGATACACAAAAGCACAACCATGACAACAAAAGAAAACAAACTTCCGCTAGAAAAATAACATGTTCTATTTTTATCATACATGTGTAGTTTCAGTTTCAACCATGGTTCTAAATTTAGAATTTACCTTCCCCAAAAATTGCGGACGGAATAGAAGACACCTGTTTATTTTCTGCACCTTGAAAACTGAGACTTGGATGACATAGATTTTACTTATTCTGAGATAAATGTTATAGTGCTCAATTTTAGTTTCTGTGTAATGTTTGGTGGACGGAATCTGATGGTTTTTTTTGCTGTTGGCTTTGTTCTTCAACTTGTAGTTATAAATGTTGCACTAGTGGTTGATTACGGCCTCACTTAGTATCTTTTATACTTTTGCATAAATAAAAATCATGTCCTAAAATTTTCAATTGCATAAAAACGGACATGCCATCGTCTTTCTAGTTCAACACAAATTCACATGCAATATAATTATTCGTTACCTACAATTTTATGCTACACTGTGAATTTCATTTAAAACTATGATTTTCAAAAATATTGTGGGGTCAATTCGGGTTTAATTTTAATGAATTTGATACGAATAGAACAAGAATTATCACTGGTTTATTTGTTTATTTGGTTATAATTTTGTTGTTAATAGGCGTTTTACTTCTGTTGAAATAAGCACGAGTCGTATTGTGTACCTGCTCCTGCTTCTAAAACAAAAACACTGGTATTAATAGTCAGACTAACTCACAATAGGATACTCAGATTTCTGATTGGAGTTATTCTGATAAAAATAGTTTTGAGATAGCACAGGAATACTTGTTTGGAATCGTGATAGACCGCACAAGTCGTTTCTCTTTCATGTGCCCATTTTTCCTTTCTTGGAGTAGGGAAATAACTCGTGTAACTAACGACGCAAGTTTTTATCCCAAATTCCGCCAGGCGTGCAATTACGTATACTTCGCCTTAAAAAATTTTTTTAAATTTCCCAAAATTACAAAACACAAACAATTTCCAAATTTCCGAAAATTAAGAAAAATAGAAATAAAATATTTGACAATGCGCAGCAACATTTGTGTTGAAAAATGTTGCACTAGAAATTCTTCATTATCATTTTCAATTTTACATCCCGGTTTAAAATGAGTAAAGGAACCTCATAAGAATAAATTAGTTATCTTTGTGTAATCAGGTGTGAATTTTACACCATTGTTGAAAATGCATACACCCTTCGGCAGCGCCTCAGGGTGTATGAATTTTCCACACCGTGTAAAATTCTGTACACCCTGATTACACCAAGATAACTAATAGTATCCTCATGATTCTGTAATAATTTAAAAGTAAATTCGACTAAGTACCTGTATACAAGCCAAAGTCAAAATGACTAAAGTACAAATGAAGGCTGGTCCTCTCCCTTGCAACATACGGGTATCTCAAGATACCTTTGTGTAATAATAATAATAATAATAATAAATTCTTTATTTAAAGAGGGTAAACACAGTTAGTTACAATTACTAATCTTCCTGAGGCCCTCATATACAATACAAGTACAAAAAAATAATATAAGAGAAAAAAGCAAACATACAACATATTAACACAATTCAGATAGACATAATAGTTCAATGTACATGTACCATAATTAAAACATATAAAACAGTTACAGATTGCATGTAGTAAATATATATAATATACAAATCAAAATCATTCATTCTAAAAAAGATTAATAGTTGCAATCATTTCAAGAATGAATATTGGGACTGTCTCAAGTATTGTTTTATAATTTGTTTAAAAGAATAAGTGTTTTGCACTTTACGCATTTCATATGGTAGTCTGTTCCATAAAACTGATCCAGAATAAGCAAAAGATTTTTAAACAGTTCAGTTTTCGCTCGAACTATCAAATTACCATGAGTAACACCCTTAAAGCATAAGGATTATTAACAGATATAAGTTGAAACTTTTGAAGTAGGTACTGTGGTGCTTCTTTCCGCATACATTTAAATAGCAATAAATATTTGTGGTATTTGATTCTGTTTTCTACTGTCATCCATCCAAGTTTTTAAATAAGGGGCTGATGGGGATAATGGGTCTGCATCAAGAATTAATCTTGCTGCTCTTTTTGAAGTTTTAATATTCTTACTATCCCTTCATTTTTCAATCTCCCAAACAATACAGCAGTAATCGATGAGAGGCAGAATATACCCATTATAATATGCTTTCCTGGCATTAATATCTAAAAATTTCTTTAATTTAGAAAGAAGGTATATTCTTGATGAAATGCTAGCACAAATTTGATCGATTTGATTTGTCCAGCTAAGTGTGCTGTCAATTTTAACACCTAATAATTTCTCACATGATGAATTTTGTAGTGTTTTGAATTTATTACTAAATTTGGTTGAAAAGATTGAGTTGATAACTTCTTACTTGTTCCAGTAACCAAACATTTTGTTTTTGGTATTGATGAACATATTATTCATTTTGCACCATTCTTCAACTCTGCATAAATCTTCTTGAACCTCATCATGTAAATTTTCTATGCTTTTCCCGGATTTATGAAGAGTAGTATCATCCGCATACAAGTCTGTTTTACAATTTTTAATGCAAAGGGGAAGGTCATTTATAAATAAGACAAATAATAGAGGACCTAGTATAGATCCTTGGGGGACACCAAATTTCACATCTTTTTATCAGAATTAACATTGCAAATGTTTACTTGCTGTGTTCTATTACTTAGGTCATGTAGGTATGACCTGAAAAACCTACTGCAGACTCACTGTGTCACTTATATCTGTCAGAGCCAAACAGATAAAGGACAGGGAACCAGTCTAAGTACAAATGATGCAGATAGATTTATTCATTCTGTAATAAAGTAAATTCAACTAAGTACCAGTATACAAGCCAAAGTCAAAATGACTAAAGTACAAATGCTGCAGACACTTTTATTCATGCTAGGAAAACAGAAGTGAAGCATTGTTCTCTAATGACTGCAGACATATATGAAAATCAGGTAATTACATCATGTATATATACATCAATATATTTTTCTAAGTATAGGTATAGAACCCCGATTTGGCCCTGGTCATGAAGAACATATAAGAAAATAGTACGTATTTCACACAAAATAGTACCTACGATAGCTGTATCATTCAAAATATGTAAAAATTTGGGTATGAAATAAAAGCTTAAGGATATTGCATCACTGTTGAATCCTTTGTTGAATGTTGATTTTGAATAATAACAAAGATGTATAAAACCAAAATAGAAGAGAACATTTTGCCTGTCTCTCAGACCAGAAAAAGTACCAGTTTTGTACTTCCTGACTTGCGTTCTGCAATTTAAGGTTTGTTGAATTTTTCAGCACAAGCTAGGCAATAGGTATTGTTTTGACTTGAAATGACTGTCACTTTATTCAAACTGCTACAAATGCCTAAAATGGGTGAATTACACATGTATATAAAGTAATGAAGCCATGAATTAGTGGTTTGATACAGGTATTGCCATGACTACTGAAACAAATGAGAAATTCAAATTTTGCAACATTTTATGATAGTAATCATGTTAATCAAGTATTTTGCTGAACAATTCCATTGGTGTCAAATTACAGCCCTCCAACTGATAAAATATAGTTTTCAAGTTTTTTTGTGTCAAACATCATGCAAACAGTTGAGATTTAACTTGAAGCTTCAATCTTAGCATTATTTTGGATTGAAATCAATGAGACATGGTTTTTTTTACTATTCATAGTCAAAAGGTAGCTTTTGTTAAAATTATTTGGTGATTTGTCAAGGTTGTTTTTGTTTCTAAGAAATAGAACACAGAATGAAATTAAGTAAAGCAGAAGTCAATACCAGAAGTTTGATTCTGTTATAAGTAGAAATAAGAAGATGTGGTATGAGTGCCAATGAGACAACTCTCCATCCAAGTCACAATGTGTAATAAATGCTCCAGGACGCAGCGGTTGATACGACCGCAGAGGTCGAACCCTGAATAGTTGGGGCAAGTATGGACACAACATTCAAACTTGATACAGCTCTGAATTTGGATTGTCATTAAATATTTGACACAGCATAAGTTTCTGACACAGAATGAATGTGGTCTAAGAACTTAAAATTTTAAATTGGACATTCACCTATTATGGTCCAATATCCAAAATCTAAATACATGGTAAGATTCAGCATATCAAAGAACCCCAAGAGTTCAATTTTGATGAAATCAAACAAAGTTTAATTTTGGACCCTTTTGACCTCAATGTGGACAAAGTTGATAATAGGGCCAAAAATCAAAAATCTAAATACATGGTTAGATTCAGCATATCAAAGAACCCCATATATTCAATTTTGTTGAAATCAAACAAAGTTTAATTTTGGACTTTGATTTGGACCGACTTGAAAACTGGGCCCATAATCAAAAATCTAAATACATGTTTAGATTCAGCATTTCAAAGAACCCTAAGAATTCAATTTTGTTAAAATCAAACTAAGTTTAATTTTGGACCCTTTGGACCTTAATGCAGACCAATTTGAAAACGGGACCAAAATTAAGAATCTAAATACACGGTTAGATTCGGCATATCAAAGAACCGAATAATTCAATTTTTGATAAAATCAAACAAAGTTTAATTTTGGACCCTTTTGACCTCAATGTGGACAAAGTTGATAACGGGCCCAAAATCAAAAATCTATATATGGTTAGATTCAGCATATCAAAGAACCCCATATATTCAATTTTGTTGAAATCAAACAAAGTTTAATTTTGGACCCGATTTGGACCAACTTGAAAACTGGGCCCATAATCAAAATCTACGAAATACATGTTTAGATTCAGCATATCAAAGAACCCTAAGAATTCAATTTTGTTGAAATCAAACTAAGTTTAATTTTGAACCCTTTGGACCTTAATGTAGACCAATTTGAAAACGGGACCAAAATTAAGAATCTAAATACACGGTTAGATTCGCATATCAAAGAACCCCAATAATTCAATTTTTGATGAAATCAAACAAAGTTTAATTTTGGACCCTTTTGACCTCAATGTGAACAAAGTTGACAACGGGCCCAAAAATCTAAATACATGGTTAGATTCAGCATATCAAAGAACCCCATATATTCAATTTTGTTGAAATCAAACAAAGTTTAATTTTGGACCCGATTTGGACCGACTTGAAAACTGGGCCCATAATCAAAAATCTAAATACATATTTAGATTCAGCATATCAAAGAACCCTAAGAATTCAATTTTGTTAAAATCAAACTAAGTTTAATTTTGGACCCTTTGGACCTTAATGTAGACCAATTTGAAAACGGGACCAAAATTAAGAATCTAAATACACGGTTAGATTCGGCATATCAAAGAACCCCAATAATTCAATTTTGATGAAATCAAACAAAGTTTAATTTTGGACCCTTTTGACCTCAATGTGAACAAAGTTGATAACGGGGCCCAAAATCAAAAATCTATATACATGGTTAGATTCAGCATATCAAAGAACCCCATATATTCAATTTTTGTTGAAATCAAACAAAGTTTAATTTTGGACCCGATTTGGACCAACTTGAAAACTGGGCCCATAATCAAAAATCTAAATACATGTTTAGATTCAGCATATCAAAGAATCCTAAGAATTCAATTTTGTTAATATCAAACTAAGTTTAATTTTGGACCCTTTGGACCTTAATGTAGACCAATTTGAAAATGGGACCAAAATTAAGAATCTAAATACGGTTAGATTCGGCATATCAAAGAACCCGAATAATTCAATTTTGATGAAATCAAACAAAGTTTAATTTTGGACCCTTTTGACCTCAATGTGGACAAAGTTGATAACGGGCCCAAAAATCAAAAATCTATATACATGGTTAGATTCAGCATATCAAAGAACCCCATATATTCAATTTTGTTGAAATCAAACAAAGTTTAATTTTGGACTTTGATTTGGACCAACTTGAAAACTGGGCCCATAATCAAAAATCTACAAAATACATGTTTAGATTCAGCATATCAAAGAACCCTAAAATTCAATTTTGTTGAAATCAAACTAAGTTTAATTTTGAACCCTTTGGACCTTAATGTAGACCAATTTGAAAACAGGACCAAAATTAAGAATCTAAATACACGGTTAGATTCGGCATATCAAAGAACCCCAATAATTTAATTTTGATGAAATCAAACAAAGTTTAATTTTGGACCCTTTTGACCTCAATGTGAACAAAGTTGATAACGGGGCCCAAAATCAAAAATCTAAATACATGTTAGATTCAGCATATCAAAGAACCCCTTATATTCAATTTTGTTGAATCAAACAAAGTTTAATTTTGGACCCGATTTGGACCGACTTGAAAACTGGGCCCATAATCAAAATCTAAATACATATTTAGATTCAGCATATCAAAGAACCCTAAGAATTCAATTTTGTTAAAATCAAACTAAGTTTAATTTTGGACCCTTGGACCTTAATGTAGACCAATTTGAAAACGGGACCAAAATTAAGAATCTAAATACACGGTTAGATTGGGCATATCAAAGAACCCCAATAATTCAATTTTGATGAAATCAAACAAAGTTTAATTTTGGACCCTTTGGACCTCAATGTGGACCAATTTAAAAAGGGCCCAAAATCCAAAAACTTAATACACGGTTAGATTCAGCATATTAAAGAACCCCAACAGTTCAAGAATAAAACCCCACTGAAATTGGTCAAGAAATAAGCAATTTATACAAAGTATCTTCTTTTGCACAATACTGTGTAATTGAATATTTCTTGCAATTGCGCAATACTGTGCAATTGAATATTTCTTGCTATTGCACAATACTGTACAATTGACAATTTCTTGCTATTGCGCAATATTGTGCTATTGGATATTTCTTGCTATTGCGCAATACTGTGCAATTGAAGATTTCTTGCTATTAGCAATACTGTGCAATTGAAAATTTCTTGCTATTGCACAATACTTATTATATAATAATTTACACATCCTGTTTAGTGTGTATCTCCTGCCATATCATTATTATTTGCTTTTAAACAAAATCAGAAATAACCAACTTAAAATGGAAAATTTTAAAGAAAAAAAGGAAAAAAGGAAAAAAAAAAAAAAAACCAAAATTTTTGAACCCCTTATGATTTATCACCCCAAACTCAATCCCAGCCTTCCTTTGAGTTATGGTACCTTGCAGTACAATTTCAGAGAGATCCATACACTTGAACACAAGTTATTGTCTGAAACTAGAAAATGCTTATTTTTGGCCCCTAATTCCTAAACGTTTCAGGCAATTACCCCAAACTCAATTCCAGCTTGCCCTTTGTGATATGGAACCTTGTAGTACAATTTCAGAAAGATCCATACACTTACACACAAGTTATTGTCATGAAACTAGAAAATGCTTGTTTTTGCCCTTTTTGGCCCCTAATTCCTAAAATTTTGAGGCAATTACCCCAAAAATCAATCCCAGCATTCCCTTTGTGATATGGAACCTTGTGGTACAAAGTCAGAGAGATCCATACACTAACACACAAGTTATGTCTGGAAGTTACAAAATGCTTATTTTGGCCCCTTTTGGCCCCTAATTCCTTAACTATTGGTACCATAACCCCAAAATCAATCCCAACCTTCCTTTTGTGATATTGAACCTTATGGTAAAATTTCATAGAGATCCATTCACTTAAACTAAAGTTAGAGTGTGAAAACCAATGCGTCTTGATTGACGACGACGACGCCAACGTCATACCAATATACGATAAAAGTTAACAATTATAGGTCAAAGTACAGCCTTCAACACGGAGCCTTGGCTCACACTGAACAACAAGCTATAAAGGGCCCCAAAATGACTAGTGTAAAATAAGGGTCATAATTTGGTGCTAAATTGTTCAAATGGAAAAACTCATGATCTTGATCTATAATATCTCACATGATGATTTCAGAAATAATTCATGCAAGCCATTGATTTATTGGAAACATGGCCCAGATCATCATCATGTGAAAATGATAACAAATCTATGCCTTGCATGAATTATTTCGATTCCATAGCTAACAGAACAAATACAGTAATTTAACATGAGTGTACACGCTGAAATGTCTCGCCTGCTTTACTACCATTGATTTTATGTTGATAGCCCTAAATATAAAGTTTTACTACAAGTATCACATTAATTCATCATGATCCAAGAAAATGAGGTCAATGTCGGATAAACCAAGCCAGAAATACATGTAAACCTTACAATCATTCCATACATTGAATATATATTGCTTATAGTATACAAGAAACAGAACAAACCATGAAAACTTTATATTGACCAATGAACCATGAATATGAGGTCAAGGTCAGTTGAACACTGCCAGGAAGACATGTACACTTTACAATCATTCCATGGATCAAATATAGTTGACATATCAAATATAGTATCTAAGAAACAAACTTAACCACAAAACTTATCATTGACAAATGAACCATACAAATGAGGTCAAGGCCAGATGATACATGCCAGATAGACAAATAAACATTACAATCATTCCATACACCAAACATAGTTGACCTATTGCATGTATTGCTTATGGTTTAAGAAAAACAAACCAAAACACAAAAACTTAACATTGAGCAATGAACTGTGAAATTGAGGTCAAGGTTAAATAAAACCTGCCAGACTGACATGTTCATCATAAAATATTTCCATACACCAAATATAGCTGACCTATTACATACAGTATCAGAAAAATAGACCAAAACACAAAAACTTAACTTTAACCACTGAACCATGAAAATGAGGTCAAGGTCAAATGACAACTGCCAGTTGGACATGTACACCTTACAATTATTCCATACACCAAATATAGTAGACCTATAGCTTATAGTATCTGAGATATGGACTTGACCACAAAACTTAACCTTGTTCACTGATCCATGAAATGAGGTCGAGGTCAAGTGAAAACTGTCTGACAGGCATGAAGACTGTGCAAGGTATGCACATACTAAATATAGTTATCCTATAGATTACTTATAATAAGAGAGAAATTAACATTACAAAAATCTTCTTTTTATTCAAGTAGTCACTGAGCCATGAAATTGAGGTCAAGGACAAAGGACATATGACAGACGGAAACTTCTTAACATAAGGCATCTATATACAAAGTATGAAGCATCCAGGTCTTCTACCTTCTGAAATATTAAGTTTATAAGTATAACATGATACGGGTTATGTTCTTCTCATATATTTCATGATGGTATGATACTAATTAAACCCCTATATAACAGGAGGGATTTTGTTTGATTTTCATATGATGAAGACATAATCTTTCAAACGGTTTAATTGAGGTCTGGAGCTGGCATGTCAATAACTGCTACCGTAGTAGTCGTTTGTTAATTTATGTATCATTGTCATTTTGCTTAGTTTCTTTAGTTACTTATTCTGACGCCGGACTCAGATCGACTTCTTTTAAACTGAGTTTTGGTACCCTGTTTTGTAAATTTAATTTTGCTGCCAAATAACTAAGTTCCCAAGCCTGGGAAAATGTGAAAAATTCTTCAAAGATTTCCATAATAGCAGGTGCACAGCTTCAACATGTGTACAATTTTTCTGTCAATAAATTTTGTTGAAAATTGACTACATGTAAGTTCCAAAGTCTGGAAAATGAGAACAAAATTCTCAGACAATTCAATATTAGTAGCAGGTGCACAAATTAAAACAATTAAAACATATGTGCAATCTTCCTGTGAAGTTTCAGGGATCTAGGTTGAAAATTGTAGGAGTTACTTACACAAAACTTGTATAAACCTCTTTCATGAATTTTGCTGAAAAAGACTAAATTCCCAATCTGGAAAACCCTAACCATACCTGCCAACTTTTCAAAATCTCCATGGGGATTTTAAGCGCAAGAGGACCTTATGCTCCTCTTATATTGTCATAAGTGTTTTCAATCTACTACTATATTGTTTGAATGAGTATGTATGTGCTTAAATACCCTTTTAACTCATTTAAATGCCTGTTTTGAGGTGTTCAGTTTATATAATAAAGAATTTCAAAATTCAGGTCAACACCTCTCATGGGGATATCCCCATAAATTGAATAGTTGGCAGGTATGCCTAACCTGCTAACCCTAACCCTAACCAAAAATACAGATCCATTCTTATATGAAGCAGTTGTTCAGAAAGAGTAAATCTGTATTTTGCTCTTCCCATATAAAATTATAAAAGGAAATTACCCAAAATCCCTGTCACTCACTTTTTAGACATGCTCTGCAATACTGTAGTACTTTTATGAAAACAATGGAGGAAAACCCTTATATCATAGTTATATGTCATGAATAACATAAAATCTTTCCAGTCAAAAGAATTTTTGGTGAATGAGATACTGTAATCATTAACGGAACAAAATCCACAAAGGCATATATTTTATAATTTAAAAACTTTATATATTAATGTGTACTGCATTTGTTTTGTAACTTTAGGCCATAAAAGAATATTTTGTTTGCCCTAACCCTACAAACCCAGAAAATAGCTGCCTACTAAAAATTTTTATTGTTCTGATGTGAAAAGATTTTTTTTAATCCGATAGGCATGAAGACTAAAAACATCTGACACTTTAATTTCTCTTTGCCAAAAAAAAAAAAATGCCTACCTACCTACCCACTGTCTCTACCTCTGGGTAGTAGGGTTTGGGCAAACCGAAATATTTTTAAGTAAGGCCTTAATTTGATGTGACCACAACTTCATGGTAAACTACTATAAACCAAAACTTAAACGTACCATAGAGTCAACCGTTAGGAGAAGGAATGGACTTACAGACAGAAGCTTAGAATTGAAAACATTGTACCCCTACTTCTGAAGGCCAGGCATCAATAATTTAGTATTAGCATGGCTAAATTACCATATTCCAGGGAGTTACAGTCTCCTTTAGTACAAAGTGTCCACAGGCCCCATCTGGACTTTTGGTCCTCGTCATGAAACTTCACCTCAACCCATTCCTGCTCTGCTACTGCCACTATCAATAACAGTAGTGTTATACAACTAAAAATTACTGCTATCAACTGAAAAATAAAAACAAATCCTTTTAAGGGGAGATAACTTATACTGCTACTATCAACAACAGTAGTGTTATACAACTAGAAAATTACTGCAATCAACCAAAAAATAAAAACTAATTTCAAGGGGAGATAACTTGTTCTGCTTCTATCAATAACAGATGCGTTATACAACTGAATATTACTAAAAGCAACTGAAAATTAAAACAAGTCTTTTAAGGGAGATAACTAGTATTGCTTCTAGTTTTATGAACTCGGGATTATGATCCCTTGTTTTATTTAGGTAATATAACACATTCCCACACTTATAAAATCATTACACTAGCAATAACAGAAAACAGAAAATTACTGCTATCAACTGAAAAATAAAAATAAATCTTTTAAATGGGAGATAACTTGTCTGCTATTATCATTAAACCCAAGTGTTATACAACTGAAAATTACTGCTATTAACTGAAAAATAAAAAATAATCTTTCTAAGGGGAGATAACTCATACTGCTACTTATATCAATAACAGAAGTGCTATACAACTGAAAAATAAAAACATATTCTAAAAGGGGCCGTTACTCATACTACTTCTATCAATAACAGTAGTATGTGTTATACAACTGAAAATTACTGCTATTGGCTAAAAAAATAAAAGCTTAGCCTTATTAATAGTAGATGCAAGTAACTCATACAGCAAATAGAACAGTAATTTTATAAACAAAACCTGAAAATTAATGCTACATGTATCAGTTGAAAAAGCTTAATAAATTGAGATTAATTAAATTAAATTAAGTTCTATGAACATGATGAAAGAGAAAGGGATGAAAAGTATTGCAAAAAATGAACATGTTCTACCTCAAAAACTTGTCTACAACATGTACTATATGTCATAACTGAAAATTCCTAGTCTGTTTTGTAAGGTTCTTATATTAACTTAAAAGAATTAACCAGTTCCCATCATGATCAGAGATCCCAGAATCTGGAAGATACCAGGGTACTGTGGATTTATTTATTTTCGTGGATATCAAATTTCTTGGATTGAGGAAAACTTGCAATATCGTGGATATTTGATTTCGTGGTTTTGCCAATCTACGTACAAGGCAATAGAAAATTTGTAATTCATCATGTTCATTGAACATTTAAATTAGTGGTTCACCTGTTCCCACAAAACCCACGAAAATTGGTATCCAACAAATATGAATCAACAGTATCTCTCCACACCTCACAATTTGTCTGCAGTGAGACTCTGGTGAGGTAGAGGATGAGATACACTTTCTCTTTCATTGCACCAAATTTAATGAGGTGAAAACTAGATTTCAGTCTTGTAATAATTTTGCTAACATGAGTCCTCCTGAAAAGTTTATTTTGGTTAATGAGCTGTCATGCCTGTGAGGACATATCAGTATTAAAACATTTGCAATGATTTGAGTACCTATGTTTATACTCACCATGCTCACTTTAGATAGTTTATTGCTTTAATCTTAATTGCTAAAACAAATATGTTTAATTCATATTTTCATAACTGCTTGCTTGGATGGCTTAGTCACGGGGAGAATCAAATTCTCAAGCATCGCCCCCTGGTATCTCCACCAGTTAAGCATTCTAATAAATGACCCCTGTTTATCTATTAATGTATTACTTCTTACTTGCTTTGCTGGTTTAGACATGGGGAGATTTGTATGAATATTATGCACTGTCCCCTATTATCTCAATCTGCTAAGCAAACAATTAACCAAAATGTTTTCTCCCCTTGTGTCAAAAGGCGTCAAACATCCTTATTACAGCAAACTAAACATATTAAATCATCTTATATTGTTTTGTACACTGGTATTAATGTGGATTCATTTTTTTGTGGGTATCAACTTTCGTGGATTGAGTATGTGGAAGGAAAATTGTATTTTCCTGGATTGATTTCAAAGTTTTGCCAAAGTCTGCCTTCAAGCCAATCGATATTTAGAACTTCGTTGAACATCTACTTTCATGTTTTATCTATCATGTCTATACCCACAAAATTCATGATAATTGGTATCACACGAATGCTAATGAATCCACAGAGTACATTGATTTCTTGTACTGTATTGTTTGTATAAATAAGGCCAAACAATAGTCATAAATCGATTAAGCGAAAAAACAAATCCGGTCACAAACCAAAACAGAGGAAACACATCAATTATAAGAGGAAAACAACGGAACAACAGAAACACTGAACTGCTACAAAACAAACGCCAACATACATAGAAACAGTATATTTGATAACAACTGCCATATTCCTGACTTGGTACAGGACATTTTAAGAAATCAAAGTGATCATAAATCACTAATGGAAAGATTGGAAGATTGTGTGTATAATTTCAATCATATTTAACTCCTTCATTGTAGTGATGGTGGACAAGAACAACTTGCTGTAGCACTGTCATACTGTAGCACTATTGCATAATTGTTGAGTAAAATTACTGCAAATTTTTAGACAGATAAGCAATTTTTCAGTGGATAAAATAGACAGCTGAATATATATAGAGTTTTGTCAGTGGGTCACTAAATTTGGGTAATAACTTCTTTTAAAATGCAATTTAATATTTATATTTTTGAAACAGAAGAAATCACCTAATAAAAATCATTATCATTGTAATTTCTAAGTAAACCTGGGATCAAAGGTTAAAGAGACTTGAAACTTAGTCCTTTTTTCATCTCCCAAAATTAACCTGTAATTAATGGTTGTTTTTGGGGCATGTCTGTGTTCAAACATGTATACATAAGTAAAGCTTATTGATTTTGATTAAAACAATAATTTATGACACTGCAGATGCGTGGTTGATAAATATAGATTCCACCACTGCAACAGTGTGTTAAGATATTTCTCCACTCGAGACAGTTTAATTTTAATATTTAAAGCGTGAGGCTTGCCAAGCTTTTAATTAATTAAAATTCAACTGATTAGTGGAGAAATATTGTAATATGTACACTAGTTAAAGTGGTGGAATCTGTTTCTCTAATGATTTTAATCTTTCCTTTTCAAAGATTTGAAGAAAGTTGTGTACTTTTTATGTGACGTCATCAGGCACGGTCTCCTTTTTCATGAAGTCACAATAGGAAAATTCAGAAGAAATCAAGAAAATTTGACGTCACAATTAAATTTTGACCAATCATTTGCCTAGAACAGATATTCACTAGTGAGGAGAAATATTTTCTCACACCGATCAAGAAATGTGAAAATATCACAAAATTATAAGGGTAATTTCACATCAATAAACTTAATATGATGTTTTATTCTATTGTCCAAAGTTGGAGAATTTCAATTTGTGAGGCAAATTCTTTTAATATTTTAATTTTAGATGGTTCACTGATTTTTAAATCTTTATTACGACATAATGGAAAGAAAGAGAAATGTTCAAAGGATTTTTATTGAATTTGATGTCATGTTTACCAGAAACGGGTTTTCAAGATTAAAATTTAAGACACAGAGATGCAACTAATTGTCAGACCTGTCGGCCGAGGGGCAGAAATTGAGCAGGTCCGCAAATTGGGCTTTTGTGCAAGACCTAAGGACCGGCAGGCAGTTCTCTAGGATTTTAGTAAGATTCAGCATTTTGGTGCTAACCTATTAGTGGGGAATTGAAATTTGCCTTGTTGAAAATTTATTAATTAAAGTTAGTTACTATGTTTGCTGTAGATGATTCAAACATCAATGCTTTGTAGGTCAACTTTCATGGTAAACAATGGGGATACATGAGATTGGGGAGAGAAACAGCAGTTTTCATTCTTCTGTAACTGTAACTGTATTGCGAATCTTCTTCCAATAAAGGAGCACCTCAATTAATGAGTAATTATCCACCAAAATAAAAGTTAATGTATCTGAACACTTAAATGTGACATTTATTATATGAAAAGTAGTCTTCCATTAAAACAAAATTTTGTGTACCAACATAATGGTAAAAAATTATAAAATTTTCAAATGTTGCTTTTGAAGTTTAAACATATTTATTCAAGCAATTTACAAATATATCAAAATATACAAGGATAACAAAAGTAAGATCTGAAACAAGCTGCACACAGCTTATACCAATCTGATTGATTTTGTAAGTACATGTATCCCTGTGATGAGAGTTGTAACTGGGAACTTTATAAAGAGGAAATTTAAAACTGAATTGACTTTTCAGTCCTCACTTCTCTGAGAAAGTTGAAATCAATTAAAAATCTTAGAGCACTGTCAAAAAAAATGGAGAATGGCCCTAGCCTGCAGTTCAGTGGTACACAATTAAAAAAATTAAAAATATATTGTAGTAATTATTAAATAAAAGAACTCAATTGAATTTTAGATATTTTCTAAAACAATCCACTAAAGCAGCTGTCACTGTCATGACTGTAATGACATCCTATCTTTGTTCTCTTACTGTATAAAAGCTGATATAAAAAAAATGTAGGTCTGGCAAAAACTTGATGGGTCTGACAAAACTTGCTACCCTGTAGGCCCCAATGTCTGACAGAAAAAAACTGTTTGCATCTCTGAAGACATTTATCTTACTTTTTGTTAAAATGAGGGTAAATATTTCATTGCAAAAATAAATTTCCTGTATTAGAATATACAAATACCTTCACTGATAAATGTAACCTTAAATATGGTTTAATTACAGATAATTGTTGCAGAGATTTTGAAAGAAAAATAAACCCACTTGGATTTGTTACTCATACAGATTTTCTTGCTGGACTTTTCTTAAAAAAAATACATTGCATTAATCCTTATACATGTGTACAACCATCTTACAGACAAAATTTAAAGATATTTTATTAAATGCAGTGTAAATCATTAATAGTTATATAGATAAAGAATTAGATCTATCATCTGTCTATAACATGTATAAGTGCACATTTAATATTATTGTTAACCATATGTACAAGTGTCTGTCTGTTTTGTCATGATCGTCTATTTTGTAATCTGTATTTAGTATATATTAATTATACCTATATGTTGTAAAACATTTGGTTAATAAAGAACTGAATAGAATTGAATTGAAAGTGTATCAATTATACATGAAGACAGAGGTCACCTAATAACACTGACCTATATAGTTCAAATTATATCTTTTATGTATAAACTCAATAATTATGTAATTTGGTCAATTATGATTGGCATTAAGGAGGAGGGTCTATTTAGAATTTCAATTATTGTCCCACCCTTTGTGTTTAAGTGTTCCTTGATAATGGCAGCTGTCAATCATACTCATAATGCATCAATACTCTAATTTAAGTGGTACCCAACACCTTGACTAATATTAATTTGGCTCGTTTAATTTTCATAAAATTTTGACAAAATGTTTACTTTGACCCGTTGACAAAAATATAAAAATTTCAAAAGTTTGAACCAACCACTTTATCCGAAAAATTTCATTGGATATATAGCAGTTTGACAAACACTAATTTTGATCATTGAGAAGCTTAATTTTTCCTTAACAATACAACGTGATTAAAACGTTTAGCTGATTTTTACAGAGTTATCTCCTGTAGTATTATGTACCACCTAAAGTAAAAGACAAAATTAGCCAGTAAATTTAAAAAAGAATGACCATCATGACCATATTATTTTGACAAAATACTCTAAATTAAGATCTTTCTGAAACACAAAATACATTTAACTTTTGTAAATCTAGTCGATTCCAGGCCTTAAACGTTTCTAACTGGACAGGTTTGTCTGTACTCAGAGTAATTTTTAGGTTTAAATACAGCCATTTTGTCCATTTGTTATCATGAACCTTTAGCAGCCAGCAGGTGAGCACAAAAACAGATATATTTTCCACTCACTGATTCAGAAATTTCGTTAAAATTAAGATAAAATATGTTTTAAATAAATGGATTAAGCCAAGAGCTCCTATCATATTTGGACAACCAGGTAATAAAATATGAACACTAGCAACTTATTGTCATCAACAGAAGGTTCAGAGAGTGATATCTTTACTGAACTTAGAGAAGCTAGAAAGAAACATATGAACAACTTTCATATATGCCATTTAAATATTAACAGTATGCATTACAAATTTGATGAACTTAAACCGATTTTACTTGATAAAATTGTTGACTGTCTAATAATTTCTGAAACCAAATTAGACTCTTCTTTACAGACTCCTTATTTGAAGTTGATGGGTACAAACTACAGCGAAGAGACCGTACTGACCATGGAGGAGGTATAGCTACTTTCATGCGAGCTGACATACCAGCCAGAAGAAGACTTGACATTGAATGTAAGACTCTTGAAAACATTGTATACGAGATTACTCTTGATAAAACTAAATGGTTAATTTATGCTATTTATCGTCCACCATCAATGTCAAATAATATTTTTATGACTCCGTAAATATCCTATTAGATAAAGGTTCCAAATTTATAGAAAATTATATGGTTGTTGGTGATCTTAACTATGATTTTATGGTTAAAACAAATCACAAGTGTTGGAGGATATATGTGACATTTTGATCTGTCAAATATAGTGAAAAACCTACATGCTATATGAAAGGGTATGAACCATCACTTGTAGATGTTATTCTTACAAATAGAACAACTCTTTGTTTCAAAACACTAAATTTTAACACTGGTGTTAGTGATTGTCATCATATGATATCTACTTTTATAAAAGGTCATACACCTAATTGTGTAAACAGCAAGACACAATATAGAAGTTTTAAAACTTTTAATGTTGAAAATTATATTAATGATCTTGATAATATTAATTTTTACATGATTCAGATGAATGTATAGATGATATAAACTTGGTATATAATGATTTTGAAACTAAAGTCTCTGATGTGATAAATTGTCATGCACCAATGAAATACAGATACCCTCGTAAAACTTGGTACCATATATGAACAGAGAACTAAGAAAAGCTCACAAACAAATGCTGAGAACAAAATTTGAAAAATACAAAACAAACAAAACTTGGGAAGCATATAGAAAACAAAGAAATAGGGTTACAAAATTAAAAGAAAATCAGTGAACATTTATGTTCAAGAAAGATGTACTGGAGGACAAAAATCAAAACACTTTTACAGCACAGTCAAACCATTTTATCTAAAAGTCTACCTGCAGCCAACAAAAATTGTACTTGTGGATGAAAATAAAATTTTAAACAACACTAAAGATGTTTGTGACAACTTTAATACTTTTTGTTAATGTTGCCAATGACATAGGCAAAGGTACTATTTTGAAGAAAAACACATCCTAGTATTTTAAAAATTAAATCTAACATACATGATAAACTTTTGATTTTAAACCTATATATGTTGACACTGTAGACAAACTGGTGAAAAGATAAATATAAAAAAGCTACTGGAGTAGATCAGATATCATCGAAACTATTACGAGTTGGTGCACCAGTACTGAACAAACACATAACAACACTAATAAATAACACTATAGAATCCAGTGAGTTTCCAAACAGACTTAAAGAAGCTCAGGTTGTACCATTACACAAAAAGAACGATCCACTGGATAAAAGAACAATAGACATGATAGACCTGTGAGCATTTAACCAACAATTTCAAAAGTATATGAAATGGTTTCGTCTGACCAGTTGACTGAATTTTTTGAAAATATATTTCATGCTTTTTATGTGCATTCAGAAAAGGTCATGGATGTCAGACAACTTTGCTTAGACTCCTTGAAGATTGGAAAACAGCTTTGGATAAAAATATGTATGGCAGCTATACTTATGGATCTTTCAAAGCTTTTGACTGTCTACCACATGATATTCTTTTAAGTAAATTATATGCCTACGGTCTTTCTTCTAAATCAGTGAAATTACTTCAAAATTATCTTACAGATCATAGGCAACAAATCAAACTTCAGGAGTACTCAGCAGTTGGGCTGACATCCAGAAAGGGTACCCCAAGGCTCAATCCTGGGACCCTTATTATTCAATATTTTATAAATGACATATTCTATTTTATTGAACATGGTACCCTGTATAATTATGCTGATGATAATACACTGTCATATGCTGACAACAACTTTGAAAATTTATTGTGTACACTTTAAAGAGAAAGTGCTGTTTTATTGACTGGTTTAGATTTAATTGTATGCAGGCAAATCCTGATAAATTCAAGCCATTGCAGTTGGAAATAAAACATTTGCAAAAAGCCTGTTTTAATATACAGTCAGCAAAAATATTCTGTGATGAGATTGTCAAACTTTTAGGTATTGATATTGACTATCAACTTAATTTTAATCACCACATTAAAAATATTTGTCGTAAAGCATCTCAACAACTGAATGTCTTAAAGCGCATTGGCTGCTACCTTACTAAATTAAATAAATTGACCATTTTCACACATTTATTTTATCTAATTTTAATTTTTGTCCTTTGGCATGGCATTTTTGCAACAAAAATAACACCACTAAATTAGAAAAAATTCAGGAAAGGGCTTTACGATTCATATATGAAGACTATGCTAGTTCATATGATGAACTACTTTTACGAGCAAAGGTTCCATCACTGAAAATAAGACGTGTGTAACATGGCTATTGAATGTTTTAAAATTTTATATAAATTGTCACCACCATGTTTACATGATTTAGTTGTATTGAAAGATTGAAAATATAATTTTAGATATATATTCTAATATTGTAGATATACCTAGGGTCCGAACATCAACCTATGGTAAGATTGATTTTTTTGGTGTTTTAACGCCACTTTTAAGCACCGCTTTGGGGCTATTTCGTGGCGGCCAGTTTTATTGGTGGAGGAAGCCGAGTGCCGGAGAAACCACCGACCTTCGATAGGAAAACTGACAATCCTAGTCAATTAAGATTGAGTCGAGTGCACCCGCACGAGCGGGTTCGAACTCACAACCTGAGTGTTGACTGGCTAGTGATTACAGTAGTAACTACTTAGACCACTCGGCCACCGAGGCCTCTCCTATGGTAAGAACTCTTTTAAATACACAGCTGCTGTTTTATGGAATGATCTACCTGATGATTTTAGAAAAATTGCTAATTTTAGTCAGTTCAAAAATATTTTAAAGTCATGGAATGGAAATGACTGTAAGTGCACAGTTTGTTCAGATTTTTAGTGAATATATAATGCTAAAATTATTTACCATTTAGATCATACCCCTTTTTTCTTTAAAACATTTTATGCTATGCATTTTACCAGCTTTTATGCCTAGTTTACACTTATATGTTTTTAGCTTTAATATAGCTTATGCTTATATTCTGCTTATTACCATCATGCTTTTAGTGCTTCATTTTTGCTGTGTAATTTATTGCATGTGTATTATGTGTTGTATTGTTATATCAAGGACGTATATTAGTATGTTAGTTATACGTCCTTGGTTATATGTTGTATTGTTATAAATGTCTTGTATGTGGGTTAAAAGCTCATTAGAGCTTATGTTGTCTCTGTTTGTATACCTTGCAGACTCTAAATAAAGCTTATTTATTTATTTATTTATTATAAAAGCTCTGGGTCAGAAAGTATTATCCGTGTATTTCTGATATACAAATCAGGAACATATATGTTAGATATACTGTTCCCAGTACAAATATAGGCGGACTTGATAAACTTTAGTCTTTAGGTTTGAGCGTTTCCTCTGCCATGTCATACCTTGATCGGACGAATCTTTACAACTGTCGTTTCCATTGTTTTTACTTGTTCTTACATGTCAACAATGCATGCCTCTAAACAGTTTCTTCCATTGCTAAACTTATTATTTTTTTCTGCAATTTGCATATTCTCTCACAAATTATCTCCCTAATAGAGTTAAAAAAGTCGAACACGCTCCATTTAATTTTCCGGATTTTTATAATTAATCTATAATGATAGCTTTTTGTTCGTTGTTCTTAATTTGAATAAATTTTAAAAGATTTTTATAAAGAAGTTCTATTTGCGGTTAAAGTTCCTGATGGTTTTACTGAAAGATCATGAAATGTTCCCATGTCACATGATAGTTGGCCGGGATAAAACAAAGGTGTATTTTAAGACCTTCCTTACTGATTTAAATATCTTAAACTCTCTTTTGATAATTCGTGTGATCTGTGATCCTGTAACTGTTCACGATATAAATGTGTCCTGTCTTTTATATGTGGATGATTTAGTATCAAAATGGATTGCAAAATTGTTTTAACAAGTTAAACGGATATCTGTGAGAAATGGAGGCAACGGTATTTAATAGAAGTGGTTTATGAATTGCAGAGTATATAAGCTGATTTTAAAATGAATTAGTGGAATATTATTTAAGCCATCTGAAGTTTTCACCTATGCAGTAAATTTCCTGTGTACAAAATCCTTAATAACAGGCATTGTTGTGTTCTAAAGAAAATGTTATATTCTGATAAGACAGATATTTTTCCCAATATGAAACTTTTTTATTCGTGTGTTAGTCCAATTATGCTTTATTGTAGTTAGATATGGTCACTTAAAATTGTCAAGAACAACAAAACACTTGAGTCACAATATTTGTCAATGGAATCAGTAAAACTTCAAATTAGATTTGCAAAGAGTCTTCTTCAATTGAGTTAATTCAAAGGCAGTAATTATAGCTGTATTAGCTGAATTAGAATATTCTCCATGTGTAGTAAGCCTCTAAAGTCTTCCAAAGGATTCTGCATGGCTGCATATTTTAACTCGAAGCAGTCTTAAAATACGATGTGTATAAAGTTTACCTTCTATCACCAGATGAATTTGCTTCAAAAATAAATTTTACTACCAAATTGATTTTTCTCATGTTTTAAAGTAAAAGTAAAGTATGAACTTGACTGAAATATCTTTTATTAGATTAAGATAAAATTTTATTAGAAACTATTCCAGATTAAGTATAAGTAACATCACGCTAGCTATTGAACGTGGTAGATATAATAAAACAGAGTTAGAAAATAGATTGTGCCCCTATATAATAAAAGAGTGGACGATGAATTCCATTTTGCAACAATGTGTGCACAACTCTAACATGTCTAACTCTTTAAGGAAAAATCTGATATTGTTCCTAGTTTTATTTCAACGAGTAATAGGAAACAATTTAATTTTATTTTCTCTTGGGAAGAATATATGACATTTTGATAATTATTGTTAGTGACATAGTGATTAAGATGAGAACCCAATGTTGACTGCTGTACCCCAATTTTGACATTTTTACATATATATTATATCTGTTTGTTTTGTTCACACATTGTTGTCATTGTAATTGAACTTTATGCTACTGTCATACAAGTGGGAGGTTTAGCTAGCTATAAAACCAGGTTCAATCCACCATTTTCTACATAAAGAAATGTCTGTACCAAGTCAGGAATATGACAGTTGTTTACCATTCGTTTGGTGTGTTTGAGCTTTTGATTTTGCCATTTGATTGGGGACATTCCGTTTTGAATTTTTCCTTGGAGTTCAGTATTTTTGTTATTTAACTTTATACGTGAGATGCATAATTACAGAAACAATATTAGCTATTGTGTATGACTTGATTTTACATTGTACAGTTTTTTTTTTTTTTTTTTTTGTCATTTTACTATAACCTAATATATGAATGAATAAGACAAAGTATTTATTTTGTATTTACATTGTATCATAGATCAAATGTATTTGTTTAGTGTATGTTCATTGGTGTGAATATGTCTTTTGATTGAGTTAAGCCATTTAAACTGATATTTTATAGTGTGTCTTTCTATGTTGTGATGTTACACTATTGTTTCAGATAAGGGTGAAGGTTTGGTACCATTAAAACGTTTAAACCCGCTGCAATTGTTTGCATCTGTCCTAAGTCAGGAATCTGATGTTCAGTAGTTGTCGTTTGTTGATGTAGTTCATAAGTGTTTCTCGTTTCTCGTTTTTATATAGATTAGACCGTTGGTTTTCCCGTTTGAATGGTTTTACACTTGTAATTCTTTGGCACCCTTTATAGCTTGTTGTTCGGTGTGAGCCAAGGCTCCGTGTTGAAGACCGTACTTTGACCTATAATGGGTTACTTTTATAAATTTTGACTTGGATGGAGAGTTGTCTCATTGGCACCACTCATACCACATCTTCTTATATCTATAAGCAGCATTTCATTTTTTTCGAACTAATCTAAATAGAATAATTTGTTTGGTAATTTGAGAGGAGGCATGTTGTTAAGCTTTTAAGAAAATAAAAATAAAAATAACTAATTAATTTCTTCTTGTTAATGTTACATAATTTTGTACTGTTTATTGTTTGTTTGTGTTATCTCATGTATTTTTAGTAGCAATACGATTGTTTGAGTTTTGCACTAATACATATGTTATCTTATTTTGGGAACGAAACTTCAGATGATAACAAGGCAGAATAATATTTGCTGATTCTTCACAATAAACCATATCTATCAAATATGAACTCGGCATAAGCCATGTTGACACTATCAAACTTCGCGATTAAAGTTTTTTATGATTAGTCCACAAGCGCTTGGGGAATGGACCCCCTTTTATCATTTTTTTATTGTATCTATTTTTTAGTACATATCTTTTCTTTTATTATTTCAACTGTTTTTTCTGTTTTGAAGTGCTTGTTCGATAGTTTAATTTCGCTGCATATCTATTCTACGTGTTCTTATTTCCACAAGAACTTGACAGAGTAGTAGCATATAAACTACTTTTCTTGTAATCTCGAATGGATAAGAGAAAACACTTTACATCAGTGAAAGTTAGATGTAAAGTATAACTATCCTACTACCTGTCGATACATTTATTTTGGCATTGCACAAGTCATGTCTTCTTTGACTGTTTATGACTTTAAAAGACTAAATCCCTGGGATGTGTTTTAGTTGATTTCAGTCTCTGATGCATGATTTTTTTATTATTAATTGTTTTGGCTTTTAACTAGCTGTCAGTAACTGCGAGTACTCTCAAATCGTACTTTAATTTGACCTGTTGATACTAGTTGTAATGCTTTTTTGTTATTTAATGTTAACATGGATCTTGTCTATATACCAGCTTTGATTATATGGAATAACTACAAATGTTCACTTCTTCGTACTATGAACATCAAAATTATTTAATTTCTCCGATAATAATGTTCTTGCACCTGTACAGGAAGTTTTATCTAAGACTAATTGTATAGTTTTATTGTTGATATTCACCATATGTATCAAGTGTTAGATTAGTTTTATTGATATTAAAGAAATTTCTTGGTATTCCTAAACGGAAGATTTTATACACACAGAAGTAGAAGTATACTTAACAACAAAATTATTTTTATTTACCTGTGTATAATATGACGCAGGTTTTTCAAAAGTGATGATTTTCTAATTTTTATTAACTATGTATTTGCATTCAAATATCACAGATCAAATTTATTCGTTCATTGAGTGTTAATTTACGTTTTTGATTGAGTTAAGCCTTCCAATTGATATCTTATAGTGTGTCTTTCTATGTTGTGACGTTATACTATTGTTTCAGAAAAAGGGAGAAGGTTTGGTACCATTAAAACGTTTAATCCCGCTGCAAATGTTTGAACCTGTCCTAAGTCAGGAATCTGATGTACAGTAGTTGTCGTCTGTTTATGTAGTTCATACCTGTTTCTCGTTTCTCGTTTTTATATAGATTAGACCGTTGGTTTTCCCGTTTGAATGGTTTTATACTAGTAATTTTCGGGGCCCTTTATAGCTTGCTGTTCGGTGTGAGCCAATGCTCCGTGTTGAAGGCCGTACCTTGACCTATAATGGTTTACTTTTATAAATTGTTACTTGGATGGAGAGTTGTCTCATTGGCACTCATACCACATCTTCCTATATCTATATATATCTCCAGTTGGTACGGTAATCCAGAGCTTGCATTACCTATCATGATTTCCTAACTAGAGGATTGCTCCTTACAAGGAAGCTATTGAATCAAGAGTTCCAAGTAGTGGAATTCAAACCATCCCTTCGAAAATTTTACGGACGACATCACGAGTTGGTTGTTCGTTATAGAATATCTGTTTCACAGATGACGACGGATATGTTCAAATTGAGACGTCGCAACCACAATCCCGTCATCTTTTCCTCGAATGCGACCTAACGAATGAGACGTATCACCGGGTTTGTACTTACATGAGAAAAACGAAGGGTTTTGCTTACCCTTCCCGAGCATTTGCAATCACCCCGGGCTTTTGATGAGGTCCACATTGCTCAGCCTATATTTTTCTATATAGTGTTTCGTATTTGGTGTATCGTTGTTTGTCTTTTCGTAGTTTTTTTTGTTTTTTTTTGTTTTGCCATGGCATTGTCAGTTTGTTTTCGACTTATGAGTTTGATTGTCTATTGGTATATTTTTCCTCTCTTCTAGTAGGTTTCTTTTAAAAAATTATTAAGAAATATTCAATGTGAAAAAAGTGAAACTGATTTCAATCCGTTCCTTGTTCAAACCCCATGTAGAAGTGATAGAGTTTAGTTTCCACCAATATTAACACACTCGATACTGATGAACTCACAAAATGAAGAAAACACTTCTTCGAATCTAATTGTTAACTGTATCATATATACACATAATCAATTTTTAACATCAGCTAATAATACATTACCAAGAAGCTGTTAAGAAAAATCCAGTGCGGATTAGGTACAGCTACATGTATGTAGAATCAAGACCCAAACAGTAATTTTTCACAATAATCAGTTTAAATTAAAGACTCCCACATCATCAAACAATCATAGAGCCCAACTAATTGCCAATGCACCATTCCAGTGGGCATACTATAACAACAAAGCATCAAGATACAATGATAATGGACACATAACTATAGTGTCATGCTATACCAGTAAAGATCATTGGAAAACATATACAATTTGAACTGATTGCAAAATGAAGAATTGAAGTGCATCAACCTAAGCCACATAATTGGTTGTTGCTCTCAAAGATGAGACAATGGTCTTTATTCTATTTCCTTCACCAAACACAAAGAAATTATTTAAGCGTTATTTGCAGCAGTGTCAAAAATATTCGGAGATCATGGGTATCCTGAAACAGACAAGAGCTCCATACTTTGAGAACACATTATAGAGGTAAATTCCAAGAATATGCTCCAAGGATTGAGATGCTGGTCAACAAGAATGTCTTCACTGAGGACATTTAGTACACTGAGTTTGAGTACCCGCTAAGAGGTCTACCGGACCAGAGTATTGCTATTGAGCTGCCGACCAAAACAGATGTAATACACCAAGTTACGCTATACGAAACATTTCAGAGAGGTGCAAAGGACAGAAACATTCGTCAGATTGGTAAAAAGATTGCAGTCATGCTGATGATTGTGGATAAGATGGCATAGAGGTTAGGAAAATAGGTGAAAAGAGATCTTTAATAGAGGAAAGATCGACCAAGTTTAAAATATGCATTTTGTAGTCACTAGAGATAATAATTCACAGGAAAATGACAAATTACCACAGAAAACAGAATCTTGGCAGTAGTATAACAGGCAAAAGAGAGCTAAAAGATACCAGAGGGACATTCAAACTCACAAGTCGAAAATAAACTGAGAACGCCATGACTAAGATAAATACAAATGTGTTGAGACAATAGAACCAGGATCAAGAATTTTAGATGCTGTAGTTGAAATGAGAAAAGACATTACTTAAATAATTCCTTAAAGAAAAAGAAGCCCCTATCATAAGTATTAACAGAATTGGTTTGAAAAAGAACCATGAAATGAGGCAACCTAAAAATATTTGGTGGAAATGCAGCGGGAATACATGATTTAAATAGATAATTTGAAAGAGATACCCTAGATACATGAAACGTAAACCTGAAACTAGAGTTGTTATATGAAAAGTCTAAGGAGATACAACAGAACACACAAATAGAGGTAGAGGTAGTGCAGAACCAAGAAAAGGGATAAAAGGAAGTATTATCAATGACCAGGAAATTAACAGCTACCTTTACAGTTCCTGTGGTCATTATGGAGATTTTGACAAATGCAGTCATTTACACTGGAGTAAATAGGACGGTTATTAGTGAAAAACTGTAAAGCAGATTCCTGCAGATTCCTGCAGATTCCTGAGATGAAATGGCCAAAATATGGGAGAACAACACGACATTTGGTAGTTGTTGATATTGAATAAAACACTAAGAACAAAAGGAATTACAGACGATGCCATTGATCAAGAAAGGAAAACCTTAAATGACCCGTTTATGCGGCACCATTTGGAATAAACATGCTGTCATACTGGGACCTGATAAGTGCAATGTACATCAAAATCAATTATAAAAAGCCTGCAGGTAAATACTCAGTGGATTGAATTTGAGATTATGAGACAAAATGATATAATGGCCAGATTCGGAGTAAAGGACAACTCATCTGGGCGTATCATTGACGAAAAAGCGAAAAAGTCAGCTACTGAGATTCAATAGTAGAACTGTTAATGACAGATGGCTAAAACCTATGGTAGCAAGTACGCTAGTAGATACCTGTGGAATATAAAACTGGTCAAAGTAATCAACATTTTGGATAACACAAAACTATCTTCAAGGTATCACAGTGCTGAAAAGTCGGTTAATATTTTAAATTTAAAAGACCAAAACCAATCTCTGAGAAAAAACGATTGGATGTACTTTTTTTATCTTAACATAACTGTGTTATACCTTCATGTTGTATATAGTTTAAACGGTATTTATAGCTACAACAACCTGTCTGACTCAAAATTCAACTGTCACAACCGTGTGGTAAGCTAGGAGCAGACACTGTCTGGCTAACGGAATGGATACATTAAGCAGGAAGATGCTATAAAAGAATGTCATTTATTACATGTAGAATATTAGTTTATAGTTGAAATATATATATTTTACATGAAATTTACCTTTAAATGGGAGGATATAATTTAGCCCAAATGTCGACTTGCCATTGGTCCAAACGTAGCACATTTTGAGCCCAAATGTAACACCAATTAGGACAAACGTGCTCCCAATCGTCAGTGCATTATTGAACCAATTGTACTGCATTTTTATCGTTTACTTTTGATTATTCCAATGACTGACACCAAGAGTGTATCAGATAGGGTTATTTCGGAACCGTATGTTGTGCTTACGGATATCTTATCAGCTAGACATGTATATGTATTATTTCTATTTGGTTACTTTTGACATGAATGATGCTAAACCATGGTAACTGCTTGGGGTTGTCGCCGATCAGTTCTCTGTTTGGACAAACATGATGTCTTTGTTCAAGTTTCGAAAACAAGGTTTGTTTAATATTTCGTGATGTACAGCTTGTGAAAGTTTCACACATATCTGAGATAAAATCTTTAACAAAACCACAAAGAGACACATAAAAATACAAATTAACCCGTGATCTTGGATTCCAAATCAGTGATGTCGGATTAGTAATCCCTTTAGGCTTCCGTAATCTTGTAAAATGGTGAAATTTAAAATGTATTTTGATACATTGCTTTTAACTGCAATAGAAATTATACACTGAGACAGAAAAGTTCCGCAAGACATGAATTATCCACTATATTGAATTTGTAAAGCAAATCAACACTATAATTTTATAAATCCGGTGTACAAAAGTTTTAACGTTGATAAAATACTCGGGCTCGAAAAGTCATAAAATAATAATTTTAAACACACACCACCATCGGAATGCGTTGAATATCTTTTAAAAGATCGTACTATTTTTGCTATTGTTTTTAAGGAGTGAGAACATCTTATGTTTATTTGCTCATATGCCAGTCCAAATTTAGTAACCTCTTCGTCTAAAAAACAATATATTTTCCCGATATAAAGTACGTTCTCTACATCCCTTTCAATTCTATAAAACTAAACAAGACCGCATTTTGTTCCAGTGATTTGTACTAGAAATGAAGTAATGTGCAGCTGTTAATTTTACTAAACTATTAAAGAGAATTTCAGATTTCTGTTGATTTTTGTTATTTCATTTCACCATGTGTTAGTCATTGAAACTTCCTGTAATGATTCATTACTGAAAGTGTTGTCTGTCCATCGCGATTTATAAATATCCCCCAAAAAAAAAAAAAAAAAAAACAACAATAGATAGTAACACACATTGTGGTGATGAATAAGGCATAAGGTACTTTACATTTCTTAATTTTAAATATCGCTCTACGTTGACTTTACGTGAACTTTTACCAAGTAGGAGAGATCGATTTATTGGGAAGGCCTGACTTATTCGGATTAAGTTTTATACTCTTCTTTTAGATTGATCGTAACTGATTTTATAGGTGTTTAAATTCTATGGTGTAGTTTTCTTTTTATCAAACAAAGCTCTGTTTTCCATGCATAATCTATACAAAATCTGACAATTTTTACCAGTAGCATAAAAAAAACCCGGTGACCCATACGTTTTCTTATATTTTTGAAAAACTTTTAAATTGTACGTTTTGGCAATACTTCTATTTTACGTATATTTATGTGATATAAATACTTTTAATCCTCTATTTGTATGATATTAATCCTTTTTGTGACCCAAAATATCTAGCCCCGTTAAAAAAAAAAAATCAAAGAAACGGCACTATTCTTGATGTGTTTCATCTTAAAACATATTGGGCCTCTGTAATGGAGTGGTATAAGAAGTATATCTTCAGCGATCACAAATTTGAGGTTGTGAGTTAAATCCCGCTCGGGGCATGTGTGTTTCATTCCGATCTTAATTGACGAGTATTACCAGATGTTCTGCCGAAGGTCAGTGGTTATCTCCCGACAATCCGGGAAAGTGACGTTAATCACTATTCAATCCAATCAATCAATAAACGTCACAGTTAAGTCTTCGATATAGAACAAAACCTCTCATTAAATTGCAAGTAAAATACGGCCCTGAAAAATTGTATATTGATAACAACATGTTGGTAAGTAGACCTACACAAAATGTTTTCAAATATAGCAGTGTATAATTTTCACAAACTGTTGTTTAGTCAAACTTTACGATTGCTAGGAATTGAAAATTCATACTATTAACAACATGTTTGTAAGACAAACATCAAACATAGGATAACAATCTACTGTTGGTTTGAAAATGAATTAAGTACCTGTCTTTGTAAAAATCATGCAGAGGGTGATTCATGACATGTCTCAGAAGTAATGTTTTTGGCCCTATATCATAAGAACTTTGGTAGATAAGTAAAATTCTGTCTTTATTTTCCCTGTATATTGCCCGTTGCCATGGTAACCATCAAAACAACATTTTGCCTGAATATGTGAAAAAAAGACCCTTTTGAAAATTTAAAATAAGGAATTTAAAGTCCCATGGAAATTAAGTTAATCAATAAAAACAATTAGGGTTTTACATTGTTAATAAACAAAACCCAAAACTATTCAAAAACGTTAACATTTTGAATTTACCAAATAGTTTGTTTCCATAGCAACCATTTAAAAGGTGTTAAAATTCGAAAATGAAAATTTCAAAACTCCTAAATTTTAAATCTGTTTATCTCCCAAGACCAACAATACCATGACATTTCAGTGACAAATTTTGAAAGACAACATTCTATATATTCATAAAATAAAAAGAAAGTTGTGTGCTTTTTTTCTTTAAAAAATAATTTTAGTCAAAATTGTCAATTTTCACCAAAATTCAGATTGCCAAACAGATGAATAATCAAACACTTTGAACTTAAAAGCTAAATCATTCCATTTATATGTGCATTTCTGACAAAAATTTAGTAATTATAAATGAGAATATATTATTGATAGAGACATGTTGGTAGAGAATGAAACTTTTCTCTCTGGGCATGGTGCCCCCCTTTTTTTGAAAAAATCATTTTTTTCAAAATTATAAAATTTATCAAAATTAAAAGAAAGATGGTATTAACTTCTGAACATTTTGAGCATTGAAGCATGAAATTTCTTCAAAGGGTTAGGGCAATGATAGTCCCTCCTTCCCCATTTTTAGATATTAGATTTTTTCAGAAATGGGAATGTGTCAAAGAGACAACAATCCAACCAAACAACAGAAAACAGCCAAAAGGCTGATGACTGAATGAAGAATTGCTGCATCCCTAAATACATGAAATACACTTGTTTTGTGCAAATTGAAATTTTAGATGCTATTTCATGGTCTTGAAAATTAGCCTCTGTCCAAGTTTTATTTCAGTCTATGTCAAAAAACTTAGTCTCAGACTGTCTTTAAATTTTAACTCTAAACAAGAGGCTCTCAAAAGCCTGAATCGATCACCTGTAATTTTTGGTTAAATCTTTCATCAAAGATTATTTATGCTTTTCAATATATATCAATGAGTGGCTTAAAATTCCATTTAAATGTTCTTTGTATCTGTCATATTTTCTTCAAAAGCAAACATATGCATTTTACCCTATGTTCCATTTTAGCCATAGTGGCTATGTTTCTTGAATTACAAGGAAATAAAATACAACATTTATAAATACTCCCAAGTTTGGCTGAAATTGATTCAGCAGTTTCAGGAGAAGATTTTTTTAAAGTAAGCAAACTAGATGAACAAATTGTGAAAAATTCTTTAAAGGGCAATAACTCCTTAAGGGGTCAATTGACAATTTTGGTCATTAAACTTATTTGAAGATCTTACTTTGCTGAACTTTTTTGCTGTTTACAGTTTATCTTTGTCATTAATAATATCCAAGATAATAACCAAAAACTGCAAAATTTCCTTATAATTACCAATTTAGTTGCAGCAACCCAACAATGGGTTGTTAGATTTATCTGATAGAACTTGACCTAATGAACATGTTTACCCACATCAGAAAATTTCAGGGCCGATAGATCTTGACCAATTTAACAATTTTACCCCATGTCACATTTGCTCTAAAAGATTTAGTTTTTGAGATATAAGCCAAAAACTGCATTTTACCCCTATGTTCTATTTTTAGCCATGGCGGCCATGTTTTTTGACAAAATAGAAAATAAAACACAAACTTTATTCTAGATATCCTAAGGATCATTCAGCTTAAGTTTGGCTGGAATTGGTTCAGTGGATTCAGAGGAGATGTTTGAAATAGTTAACACCGGACGGACGACGACGGACGCCAAGTGATGGAACGGTGAACTAAAAAATACGTCCGTTCTATCAGAAATATACTGAAAATGAAAAATAAACAACTTGTACCCTCGAGAGCGCTAACGAGGCCACTTTCCATAAATTTTATATTTGTAAGGGTAATAACTCTTAAAAAAGTCGATTGGCCACCAATATATAACTTTTTTGAGATGTTGCTTATATTAACCTAAAGTATTAGTTTCGTAAAATCTGACAAGATTTGTACATGTGAGAGCGCTGCAAGGATCGGACAGACAGACAGACAGACACACGGACAGCCAGATGGACACAAGCACGGACGGCAATCAAAATTTTAAGCAGACCATGTTTAAGTTTAAAATTTTAAGTTCTAATATTGATTATTATTTTTTTGGCAAAAAAGACTATCTTTAAAATAACAACAATAAAAAACAAAAATCGGTCTTTTGTCTTAAATCAGTTTTGATAAGAAAATAACACTCTGTAAAAATTAGACCAATGGGACAGTTATTAAGTTTGGTACAGTGTTCCAATTTCATTATATATGAAAAATTTAATACATTGCCTTGTATCGTTTCTTTTGTTGACTAGTATACTATTGCGCAGAGTCAGATTATGTACACATAATGGCTGTTACTATTTACCTCCCATGTAATTTGACATGTATCGAAACCTTTATGCAAACACTTATTTGTCTCTATGTCAATTTAACTGTGTCAAAATTGAAATTGAAGAACTACAGAACCGTTCTTTCTATTCTAATATATAATGAATCTAACTTATGCAAAAGAGCTTGAAATAATGAGGAATGTGTCCATTGGACACAGATGATGCTCCGTTTGCATATCATAAAATGGACATAACTGAAGAACGGTAAAGTGACACTAACCAAATGTGTACTTTATGTAAGTTTTGTAGTCATAAGTATTGTGTAAAACGTTTCATAACATTTGGCTGAGGCAAACTAAAGAAAGAAAAAGAAAGGAAAAATTCAGCAACTTTTTCCTTTGTAAAGAAGCATGGTTCTAGAACAGTAAAGTGACACCACCAAAATTCAAACTTGATCTGTATTTGGTGGTTTTAAGCATTGTGTATAATTTAAACAACATTTGGTAAAGACAAACTAAAGTTAGAGAACGGAAACGAAAATACAGCAATACTTCTATTTGTAAAAGGACATAACTCTAGAACGGTTAAAGTGACACCACCAAAATTCAAACTTGGTCTGTGTTTTGTGGTAATAAGCAATGTGATTAAGTTTCATAACATTTGGTTGAGGCAAACTAAAGTTAGAGAACAGAAACCAACTTTGGGACGTACAACGGTAAACCTTAATGCCCCTCCGCCACGGCAGGGGCATACAAATGTAAATATAACAATTGATAAAATTGAGCAAAATTCCATGAATGATCTTTTCACATGGTGGTCCTAAGGTTTTGAGAATCAAAACAGTATATACTAGTTAGGACCAGCAAGTTTTCCTCAAGGCCCACAAGGAGAATATGTTTTGAGAACTATAGAGATGCGATAACTGCCTTATACAAATAATTCAGTTAGGTTATTTAAAAACAATTGATAGACAAGCTGTCCTTTTCCATCATATACCATACAAACATTGACAAAGTCTTGCACAGTTTAAGATAGATCGTTGGTATATATTTCCTCAGATAGAACACGTAGAATTTGTATGCCCCACCGTAGCGAAGGGGCATTAAGTTGTACCCTTGTTCGTAAGTACGTCCATTTTTTTTTTTTTTTTTATATAGACTAGACCGTTGGTTTTACCGTTTGAATGGTTTTACACTAGTACTTTTGGGGCCCTTTATAGCTTGTTGTTCGGTGTGAGCCAAGGCTCCGTGTTGAAGGCCGTACATTGACCTATAATGGTTTACTTTTATAAATTGTTATTTGGATGGAGAGTTGTCTCATTGGCACTCACACCACATCTTCCTATATCTATTATACACCTTTACAAATGGAAAATTGCTGACTTTTTTGTTTCCGTTCTCTAACTTAAGTTAGCCACAACCAAATGTTTTGAAACTTATACACAACGCTTATTACCATAAAATACAGATCTAGTCTGAATTTTATTGGTGTCACTGTAATGTTAATGAGTTATGCCCTTTAAAATGGAAAAATTGCTGAATTTTTCGTTTCCGTTCTCTCTCTTTCGTCTGTCTGACATAGTTCATCTTACCCTGACCTCATTTTCTTAGAACATTGATAATGTTAAGTTAATATGATACTTGTATTAAAATCTTTATATAACAGAGTTTCAAAAGTAACTCATTGATAAAACCAACCAGACATTTCAGGGTGTGCATTCTTGTTTAGCAGATCTTAGTCTTGGGCAAATTTGTTTTTAAATTGTTCATTAAGATTTGTTTTACAGACAATCATGTTATGCTCATTGTTGAAGGCTGTACGATGACCTGTGGTTGATCATTTCTATGTCATTTGGTCTTTTGCGGAGAGTTGTCTCATTGGCAATTACAACACATCCTCTTATTTTTATACACAGACTTAAATGTTTTTGGAGTTCAATATTATTTTTTTTTCACTAACAGCATCAATCCCAGACACGACAACGGGTTATGCGAATTACCATTTTTTCAAACTTCTGAGAAATCTTACATATAACCATAGAAGAAATGTTATGCTTAAATTCTTAAAATGCTTAGTCCACAAGTAAACACAATACGATTCCACATTTTTTTCAACAAATTTTATAATTTTGAAAAAAATGATTTTTTTTCCATAAAAAAGGGGGGGGTGCACCATACCCAGAGTGATGAGTTTTCGTTTTGTACAAAATTAACAAATGTGTGTCAGAATTGCACATACAAATGGAATATTTTAGCTTTTTAAGTTCAAAATGTTTGATTATTCATCTGTTTGGTAATCTGAATTTTGGTGGAAATTGACAATTTTTGACTAAAATTATTTTTTTAAAGAAAAAAAAAAACACACGACTTTCTTTTTATTTTATGAATATATAGAATGTTGTCTTTCAAAATTTGTCACTGAAATGTATTTGTATTGTTGGTCTTGGGAGATAAACAAATTTAAAATTTAGGAGTTTTGAAATTTTCATTTTCGAATTTTAACACATTTTAAATGGTTGCTATGGAAACAAACTATGTAGTAAATTCAAAATTTTAACGTTTTTGTATAGTTTGGGGTTTTGTTTGTCAATACTGTAAATATACTTATTGTTTGTATTGATTAACTTTATTTCAATGGTTCTTTAAAATCCTTATATTTCAATTTTCAAAGGCTACTTTTGTACGTATTTTGGCAAAATTTTGTAAGGATGGTTTCCATGGCAACCAAGGTTCAAAAGAAAAAATTGATATATGAAACTTATTTTCATACTATACCTTCTTCATAAACAAAATATAAAGACATTTGAAGAGGGTCATGAATCGCCCATCAACAGGAACCTGCATGATTCTTACAAAGACAGGTACTTAAGTAGTTTGATGCAAAAACTGAGAACCAACTTATCACTGATCATAGTATATATATAATATTGATTGTAATAAACTTTCACTCTTCAATATAAAAGTGATTAGAATATTGTACAAATTTTGTTGAAAGATGAAATTTCGTCTATCTAACAAAATTATTGTATTAAATAAACGTAGATGTGTATTATCAAGCCCTACCTTAGTTCCACTTTGTATTATTTAAAAAAAAAAACAATAGTAAACCATAAATAGATGGCGTGACATTGGTCATCGTGATTTAGCAGAGATAAGTATCATACTTCAGATTTTAGTGTACAGTTTAATAATACCTTTTGTGAATGTGTTATACAATAACTTTGATCAATCCTATGATTAATAATGAAGAACGATAAAAATATCATATCATTTCAATGTTTAACTATCATTAAATTGGTCGGTATCAAAATGATCCTGACACTGGGTATGCAGCTGTGTTTTATCGTCTCATCTTATACTAAATTGATGAAACATTTCACCCTTTACGTGTTATACTCAGACACGTTTTGTGGTAAGCCATTGTGAAGCATCATACTTCAAATATAACATTATATATTAGTCCCCAACATACATATACTATTTGTTACATTATAGTACTGTCATGTTAAAACTATTTACTATATTAAAACAAACTTATTGAAGAGTATAAAATGACTTCATAAATTATTCTGCTTTCGGGTATTCACGCGAATGTGTCATCTCATCTTGTCTTAAAAGTCAAACGGTTTGAAAATGACACCCTATAACTTTCATTCTTTTGGTCTTTAGATTTTGTTAAGGGACTTTTCGTTTTGGATTTTCTTTGAAGTTCGTTATTGTTGTTATTCCATCTTTTAATAAAGTAATTTTAGAGTTGATGAAATAATATCTTCTGAGAAGGAGAAGTCAACAATCCAGTTCATGTATTTACCGAATAATAGTGTATACTAATACAACTCATCAAAGTTATAGGTAACATCTGTTTGGTCAGTATTCGACGGTTTATCTACTTTAAACGCAAGACATCTTTCAATATATACAGATTTATTTACACGCATGTTAACATTTCGAAAAACAGGGAAGACTGTCTAAACAACTATTTACAAAATCAATTATTCATTCATTCAAAATAAATCATATGAAACGACAGTTAAGAGTTCTTTTCATAATATCTATCAATATTGTCCAATCGTATATAGTATTAATCGGATTTGTGTCCTTCGTAAAAAATTATGAAGTTGAAGAGTACGAAAGACTTGCTCCTTTATAACAGGCATCGAATTAACTTGTAAACTGTTGAAATCAATTATCAAAATAGTCATTCAAAAATAAATACACATTTGAAATAAATAAATATATAAATTAAAACCATTATAGCAATATTAATATTACGCACTTTTAGAATTCTTATAAAATGTTAATACACGTCACCTTTTCCCAGGTATATAAATGATAAGGTAAAGACATGGGAAAGTTGTGTGTTCATAGTGATTGTTTTGAATATGAATAAAGAGGGGAGGTGGGTAAGAGACAGTCAACCAAAGACACACTAAAACATATAGTCTTCATTAATCGGCTGTAATTAAATATACAAAGTTTCAAGTTGAAAAGTCATATTGAAAAGTTATTCTATATAAAAAAATCCGATAGATTTACGACGCTGATTGACGGGTTGTCACCTGGAGATATGATTTGAAATTGGTAAAATAAAATTAAATGCTTTTGTAGGTTTTGTTCAGTTTACAATTGATTAGATGAAATTTCATTTTAAATGATACCCGATAGTTTCTGTTCATATCTTTTAACATTGATGTCAAGCAATCAAAATTAAGTGGCATTTAAGAATCAAAATTTGATTTTCCTTGCCAATTTTCATCTACCTGAGTACTATAGCCAAGAGAACAGTCATTTAAGGAAAGAATTAAGCCTAAATATTAAGTAGCTATTGTTATCCCTTCATACAGCCACTGAATTTAAGACGCTTTACCGATGCCTCTATTTAACCTACATTTATGTGATATGAAGTATTTTCTATATTTTAAAATAGCGTCCTACAGGTAACAGATTCTAAATTTTAAACTATTAAATATCAATCATAACATATAAGCTGGACTTAAGTAAATTAATTGGTCGTACTTGAATGATTTTGGTGTGTGTTAATGAAGGAGACAGCTACCCAAAAGACACAAAATGAAAAAAAAACTTCTAGAAGTCAACATACAGTCTTCAACAACATACAAAGTCAAAATAATTTGTCATCCTACTGGTTTTAAAATATAAATATTTCTAAAATAAAATGAAAGACCGTCAAAGATTTTCATGAAAGCCAAATTTCTCTCAACACAAACACAATAAGATAAAGATGTGATAACAGTAGAAAGCATAAAGAAAGATGTGTAGATATAACATTAGGTTTATATTCCTCTTTTTATCTAGATGACCACAAGAGTGACTGGGGTATAGAAATATGTTCAGCCCTTGGTCTTCTTCCAAGGCAGTAACACCCTTGCCTCAGTAGGGGCTTCATTTGGCTGTGGGGACGTATAAATTGCAACCACGTTCAGTAAGAATGAAGACGTTAAATCTGATTGATCGTGTAGAGAGAGTGTCACGCTCTTTAAATACTAAAGTTCCTTGCAACAACTCTATATATGGTCCGTGAATGGCCTTATCCAAGGCTGAAATTTTGTCCCTGTTCTAAATTCCTCATTTCACAGTGGCATTTCAAATTTTCCGCCCTTTATCCTGGTCGACCGATATTGTAGGACCTATCTATTGTATTTATTGCTAATTTGTTCTCGTACTGAATATGCATGAAATATTTGCCGTTGGACGTTAAAGAAACACAATCAATCAATTTAAATGTTTTTGAATGACTACAGAAAGAAACGAAACATGCATTTTGTAAACAAAAGAATAAAAATGGATGAGTATCCCCATGAAAACGTGTGTGTCACATACAGCAGTTTCTAAATAAAGCTTAATATCCTTTACGTCCTGATATACAATCACGCCGTTCTTTACTGTAATTTTGACTGCAATGATAGAAGAACAACAATAGTTTTGTGATAATCTTTATATAAAAGTTATTAAAGATAAGTTTTGTTTTTTGACATTCAAAACGCGTTATTGTTTGTAAATCAAAATCTGCTGACGTGATTATATACAAATACCTATATCACATATCATATTGAAGTAAACTGCTATTATATACATCTATTTAATTCTGTAAATCAGCGAACATGAATCAGCAGTTAAATACATGCAACATGTTACTTTACATACGTATTATAAACTTGACATTGGACAATAAAGGTGTTAGGGTTAGGGTTAAAAAATAACACGTATTCACAAATCATTATGAACATTTTATACAGGCCACGTTTTGTAAGGATCAGCTTTTAAAAGTTAAGTGTTGATGATTAATCATTAATACCTACATGACCTAACTAGTTAAATATTTTATTAACTGTAGTCGTCATCAACAAGTTGTTATTTGTCTGGTGATGATGCAAGTTTTTTAAAGATTATTTTAAATGATGCAAGTTCCTTTCCATGTTTAAAATTGCCAATTAAATCATTCCGAGTCAGAAAGTTTAATAGGCTGAAAATCATCAAAATCAAAAAGGATCACACGTTTTAAATTAATTGTGAATTGTCAAAACATTTCTTTGGGTTAGTTGTAAGCATGCCTATGTCAACTTGTATACTATCTGACTATGAAAATTTTAACAATCGAACACACCTTATCTAAAAATACCAAAATCATAAGGTACTGTTTGAATAAAATCTGTCTTTGATTTATCATTTGACGTATCAAAAATGCATAGTTGTACTATGAGCCAGTGGGTCCTGTCATTGAAGTAATTTTCTTACATTCGTTTCTTTGTTTTCATAGAGTGTTCTAATGGGATGTTAAAACGGCGGTGTTGCGAGCTGTATTGAATATAGGAAAACTAAGTTTGATTTTGTTTTACACTACTCAATCTATTACTCGTTTTCCGTTTTTTCCATGACGTTGTCAGTTTGTTTTCGGCTTGTGCGTTTGAATACCTATTTGGAGTTTATCAATTGTTTTTGAAATTATGATTCGATTTGAAGACATACCAACATTTACAGTAACCATTGTTGTGCACCAGATGTGCATTATTTAAACATACTATACATTCAACAAATTATATCCAGTTTTATTTAAAAAAGTTTGCACTATGTAATCAAATATTGTATACGAATAATGAACAGTTGTTGGACCTTTAGATGAACGTTTACTATATTTTAAGAATGAATTTAATATTTTTTCTGTCTATGAACAAATAACATCAACTACGTGGTACACACTGAATAAAAGCATAGCGTGTTATTTAAAAGTGTGCACCACATTTTGAGGTTTTATTTTAATGTACAGAAAATATTACATTATTCCTAAAATTTAATTCTTAATTTCATTTTAAGGAGTAAACCATCAAAAACGTTGGTGACGTCACGGTCGTATGACAAAATTATGTCTACGAGCTGATAGACAAAACACTTTTAGCCAATCAGAAGGCGTGATACATCCAAAATTAAAATATATTGAAATACAATTGTTCACAATATATTTTCATTAAAATTAGAATGCTGCTGCATTATTGTACTTTCCACTTGTAACACTACCTCTATTTACATTTTGTTTTGTATGGTTATCATATCTATTTAGAATAGGGAAAGGAATGGAATGGTTGAACATTGCATTGGCCATGGAGAGGTCGGACATGATAGTGTTATTGAAAATCGTTATAAAAGGATTTTTATTCGCAATCATATAGTTTACATTGGCACAAATATCGATTTTGTCATCAGCAAATTAAAACATAACTAAATTTGTATTCTTTTCAAACGGGATGTATTAAGACACATTCACATTCATTTTTTTATAAAGAGGTTAACTCCTCATTATCCTACTGCCTGTCGATACATTAATTTTTGGCATTGCACAAGTAATGTCTTCTTTGATTGTCCATGACGTTAAAATACTAAATCCATGGGATGTGTTTTAGTTGATTTTAGTCTCTGATACATGATTTTTATTATTAATTGTTTTTGCTTTTAACTAGCTGTCAGTAACTGCAGTACTCTCAAATCGTACTTTCTTGTTTATTTGACCTGTTGATACTATTTGTAATGCTTTTTGTTATTTAATGTTTACTTATTCAGGGTTATATCTGGTCTATATACCAGCTTTGATAAGTGTTTGGTATGACTATAAATTTTCACTTCTTCGTACTATAAACAACAAAATATTTATTTTGTAAAAATATTTCCGTTCTCCATTTAAATTGTATACCTAACAACAAAACTAATTTCATTTACCTGTGTATATTATTGTATTTGGCGGCTTTTTGTTCAAGGTTAATGTTGTGTTTTTTGAAATTGTTGAACATCTCACAGCGGTATACTACTGTTGCCCTTATTTATTCACCCTTATTTTATTGTTTTTATTTACATTGTATAATTTATTCGTTCAGTGTATGTTCACTTGTGTTAATATGTCTTTTGATTGAGTTAAACCATTTCAATTGATATTTTATAGTGTGTCTTTCTATGTTGTGATGTTACACTATTGTTTCAGATAAGGGTGAAGGTTGGTACCTATTAAAACGTTTAAACCCGCTGCATTTGTTTGCACCTGTCCTAAGTCAGGAATCTGATGT
Organism: Mytilus coruscus; assembly: GCA_017311375.1. NCBI lineage: Eukaryota > Metazoa > Mollusca > Bivalvia > Mytilida > Mytilidae > Mytilus > Mytilus coruscus. Next base: position 3,866,587 of record CM029598.1, on the reverse strand, counting down.
TCAGTAGTTGTCGTTTGTTGATGTGGTTCATAAGTTTTCTGGTTTCTCGTTTTTATATAGATTAGACCGTTTTCCCGTTTGAATGGTTTTACACTAGTCATTTTGGGGCCCTTTATAGCTTGCTGTTCGGTGTGAGCCAAGACTCCGTGTTGAAGACCGTACTTGGTTTACTTTTATAAATTGTGACTTGGATGGAGAGTTGTTTCATTGGCACTCATACCACATCTTCTTATATCTATCTACTGACATTATCTTTACTTGTTATCTAAAATGAATTCATAATTTGATGTCATTTGTTGACGGGGACAATACAATGAACTGAAACAACCGACTTAGATTTGTTCATACCTTATAGCGCACAAGCACGTATGTATTTATAAGAATATAAAAGACATAATATAAAAAAAAAAAAAAAAAACATGCAATATTATATCCGTAAACCATTTTGACAGAGAACACAAAAGAGTAATTCTTCATTTCATTTATTTTAACAGTTCTACGGTCTTTTTATATATATGATACCTATAAGTATAATGTCGACAATTTCAAAATATTTTACAAAATAAGTGAGTTGTTGATTATTGTGATAATTGATGTTTTGTTTCATAGATAGGTGTGTGTTTTGAAAATATATGTAAATTTGTAGTAAATCGAAAACAAATATCTAAAGTATATAAGAAGTGCTTAGGTATTTCTATTTATAAATTTGAGCTCAATCGTTGTACATTTTGTATGTTTGATTTGTTTTCAGACAAACTGTTTTAGACAGTTGTTATCCATTCGTTTGATATGCTTTGAGCTTTTGATTTTGCAATTTGCTAAGGGACATTCTGTTTAGAATTTTCTTCGGAGTTCGGTATTTTGTTATTTTACCTTTTCCGAATAGCTTCCTAAGAAACCTTTTTTCAAAATGTAGGTTTAATTCTTTTGATATTTTATATTCTATCAGTAGTAAACATTATCAGTAGTAAGTGAACATACTTTAAAATAAAATAAATACCGACCTATCTAGAAAGATTATTTCAATATTTTGTAAAAAATTGTACAGAAAGAGTTTGAATGTGATTTGGATATTTACTGTGATGGGAGTTACCTTGTTGTCATCATTTATTATTAAGGATGCTCAATACCACATAGAATGTAAATAGGAATAATTTTCGATGAAAACTAGTCATATCGTTGAGATACCAATATATAAAATGGGAAATCAAAATATTGCTACATTGATATAACAATGGGTGTAAAACTCGATTGCTCCTTGTATTGTTAAAATGAATAAGTATATACGTGAGAAACAGCAAACTGTCCGATGAAGGACACACGTAAATGGCGACTCTGCTAAGGACATGCCGGAAGGTTGAACCTGAACATTTTTACAAAATGTCCTTTTGTTGGCGTTGTCGATTTTTTTCGCTTAATCGATTATGACTATTTAACAGCGGTATACTATTGTAACAGTTGCTTTCATTTTCGACTTATGAGTTTGAAAGTCCCTTTGGTATCCTACCTCCTGTTTTAAAGGTATATTTTGGATATTATTTGTTATAGGTTTTTTTCAAATATTGACCGTTGATATCGATTTCAAAGCGAAATCACACTGATAGAAGTTCTTGTTCATAGCTAGACCATACGGATAGAGAATGTTATATTTCCACTTTTAGTGCAGAAGAATATTGATACATGTATTTGAATGCTTGGACAAGATTTTGGCAAATCATAAGTCCTTCATGGCTTCCATGAACATTACATTGAACAGCAAATCCGAGGACTTACCTTCTTTGTATTGGATACCTAAGCTTCACAAAATTCCGTACAAACAAAGGTTCATTGCCGGCTCATCTGCATATTCGACTAAAGAATTGTCCATTAGATTGACAAAAATCTATCTGCAGTGAAAGAGGATCTTCAGAAATACTGTGAAACTGTTTACTCGCATAGTGGTATTAACCATCTGTGGATTCTAAACAACTTTAAAGAACTTCTGAATAAATCAAAATATCGATCTTTCTTTGAAATAAGTTCAATCAAAACTGCTAGTAGTCTTTCTTTATTTATGTATCATTGCCATTTTGCCTAGTTTCTTTTGTTACCTATTCTGACATCGGACTCGGACTTCTTTCAAACTGAGTTTTACTGTGCGTATTGCTGTATGTTTCCTTATTCTACATTGGCTAGAGGTATAGGGGAGGTTGAGATCTCACACAACATGTTTAATCCCGCTGTTTTTGCGCCTGTCTCAAGTCAGGAGCCTCTAGCCTTTGTTAGTTTTGCATGTTTTTAATTTTAGTTCATTTATATGTTTTGGAGTTTAGTATGACGTCCATTTTACTGAACTAGTACACATTTTATTTTGGGGCCAACTGAGGCCCGCCTCCGGTGCGGGATTTTCTCGCTGCGTTGAAGACCCACTGGTGGCCTTCGGCTGTTTTCTGCTCTTTGGTAGGGTTGTTGTCTCTTTGAAATATTCCCCATTTCCATTCTCAATTTGATTTCGATTTTTCAACCCTGTATTCCACCATTCCGCATATGAAACTGAACTATTATCTAAAAGAAAAATCCACAATGCTTTTGACATAAAATGGTAGCATACGCTATAAATGTATTACTTTGGGATACCATATGGCATAATTGGTTAATAGTGAACAAAAGGTAAAACATGCTATACAGGGGAACAAGTGATCAGTATGCTGGAGTTTCTTATTTACAACATATTTGCTGAACTTGAGGTAGACTTTTCAACAAATTAGCGGCATTCCTATTGAACTAACTGTGCGCCTCTCCTTGTTTTCATATGAGTCGAAGTTCCTTCAGACACTTGTCAAAACAAGAAGATGAAAGAGGCTCTATCATTTAATTTCGTATTCAAATATATTGATGATGTTCTTTCCATTTACAATTCAAACTTTTCTGATTGGGTTACATTAATATATCCCCAGAGCTAGTAATTAAAGAAAAACAGACTCCGCTTTCTCTGCCTTTTTTTTAGACTTATACCTCGAATTTGACATAAGCGGTCATCTAAGTACCAGAATCTATGACAAACAAGACGATTTTAATTTTGAAATTATCAATTTCCCCACCTTAGTAGCAATATACTAACTTCACCTGCATATGGGATATGCATTCCCCAACTCATTCGAAATTCAATAGGTTGCAGCTGCTATGCAGACTTTGTAAAACGTCACCAGTGTCTGAGCAGAAAGTTGATGACCCAGGGTTATGTCAAAGAACATCTCGTCCTTTTTCTTAAAAGTTCATCAGAAGATACCAAGACCTTGTTGATAAATATTCTGTTTCAACTACACAAATAATACACGATGGTCTTGAAGTATAGATTCTAGGTACTGACGTTGTTTATCATCTTAATAACGTGTTATAGTGTGTTTTTTTTGTGTCTTTCTGAATATTACTTTAAAAGTTACTGTTTAGTCTATTTTTTGGTATTATCCATTTGAAGTGGCTCGGTACTTATTCATCCCGTCATTGTGTTATTGTGCAATGGTACATTTTGTATATGTGTCTTTTGTTTTGCTAATGTGCTTTGTCTATATGCCTTTTTATTTTTCTTTGTTGGCATACTTAGTTTTTTTATATAGTGATTTAGATTATAACACAATGTTGACTGCTGTACCCTATTTTTGACATTTTGACCTATTATGTCTGTTTGTTTTGTTCACACATTGATGCCAATATAATGGAATTTTATGCGACTGTCATACAAGTGAGAGGTTCAGCTAGCTATAAAACCAATCCACCTTTTTCTACATAAGAAAATGCCTGTACCAAGTCAGGATTAAGACAGTTGTTATCCATTCGTTTAATATGTTTGAGCTTTTGATTTTGCCATTGGATTGGAGACTTTCCGTTTTGAATTTTCCTCGTAGTTAGGTGCTTCTGTTGTTTTACTTTTGCGTTATATATTTTCGGTGATAAAGTGCATCGACAAGTAGTAGGTATTCCTATGGGCACTAACTGCGCCCCTTTAATAGCAGATTTATTCCTGTATTGCTATGAATCTCAGTTTATGACCAAACTCAGTAAAGACACGTCATTGTTACATTTGGTTGATACATTCAACAATACCTTCCGTTATCTGGATGATATTTTTCGTTTTATAATCCAGAGTTCTCTAAATATACTACCGAAATTTACCCACAAGAACTTACTTTAACTTAATCTAACATAAACAGCAGTAGTTGTCCTTTTCTAGATTTGGATATTTCAATCTCTAAAGGAAAACTCCATACTAAAATTTACGACAAAAGAGACGACTTTTCATTCCCTATTGTTAATTTTCCTTTTAGACGGCAGTGTTCCTTTGGCTCCATCATACGGTGTTTAGATATCCTAACTCGTTCGTTATGCCCGTGTGTGTAGTGATGTCACAGATTTTAACGAACGGAATCAGTACATCACTGGTAAATTATTAAGTCAGAGATTTCGTTACCATAAATTACGTAAAACTTTTACTAAATTCTTTCATAGATACAAATATTTGATTAGTAAATTTGGCTGTACCTGTAGAAAACTGATTAAAACGGTATTTACATCCTAAATTTTACGGTAATATTGTACTTAAAGCGCGGAAGTCACTTTGTGATCCGTGTAAACTCATCGAAACTTATTAGTAAAGATTATCTTACCAATGTTGTAATTAGATCTTTCAATATAGTTTACATTGGCACTAATATCGATTTTGTCATCAGCAAATTAAAACATAACTTAATTTGTATTCTTTTCAAACGGGATATATAAAGACACACCCACGTTCATTTTGATCTATAAAGTCGTTAACTCCTAACTATCCTACTGCCTGTCGATACATTTATTTTGGCATTGCACAAGTCATGTCTTCTTTGGCTGTCCTTGACGTTAAAATACTAAATCCCTGGGATGTATTTTAGTTGACTTAAGTCTCTGATACATGATTTGTTATTATTAATTGTTTTTGGCTTTTAACTAGCTGTCAGTAACTGCAAGTACTCTCAAATCGTACTTTCTTGTTTATTTGACCTGCTGACACTAATTGTAATGTTTTTGTTATTTAATGTTTACTTATTCAGGGTTATATCTGGTCTATATACCAGCTTTGATAAGTGTTTGGTATTATTAAAATTTTCACCTCTTCGTACTATGAACATCAAAATTATTTATTTTGTAAAAATATTTCCGTTCTCCATTTGAACTGTACACGTATACCTAACAACAAAATTATTTTCATTTACCTGTGTTTAAAGTAATTGCAAATGGCTGATATTTTTGTTGAAGGATATTGTTTTTCTTAAATCATTTATCATTTCACAGCGGTATAGCATGTTACTTTAGTTTTCTTCCCTCAGTTTATTGATTTTGTATTTACATTGTATCATAGGTCAAATTTTTTGTTCAGTGTATGTTCACTGGTGTTAATATGTCATTTGATTGAGTTAAGCCATTTCAATTGATATTTTATAGTGTGTCTTTTGTGTTGTGATGTTACACTATTGTTTCAGATAAGGGTGAAGGTTTGGTACCATTAAAACGTTTAAACCCGCTGCAATTGTTTGCATCTGTCCTAAGTCAGGAATCTGATGTTCAGTAGTTGTCGTTTGTTGATGTAGTTCATAAGTGTTTCTCGTTTCTCGTTTTTATATAGATTAGACCGTTGGTTTTCCCGTTTGAATGGTTTTACACTTGTAATTCTTTGGCACCCTTTATAGCTTGCTGTTCGGTGTGAGCCAAGGCTCCGTGTTGAAGACCGTACTTTGACCTATAATGGTTTACTTTGATAAATTTTGACTTGGATGGAGAGTTGTCTCATTGGCACTCATACCACATCTTCTTATATCTACTTAACATTTATCAAGAAGACATGAGATAAGAAACAAAATCTACATAGTGAATTAAATATTTAGTATGGGAAATATGATTAATCGTAGTAATTCAAAAGCATGCCATTTGGAAAATGTTTACAAACTTTTCGTTATGTAATCTTGAAAGTCATCAAATTTAGATCAAATGAATTTGGATTAAAACTATTAAATACTTAACGAAAAATCCATTTGTGATAGTTATAGGAATATGTTCACAAAAATATGGAAAATACAAGCTATAATGCATATTCCTCAAAGCAAGATAACATACAGGCATATACTGACCGCTTTGGAAAATCACTTTTAATGACACCAAAGGGAGGGATAGGCAAGTGACTGTCGTAATCCCGACTAGACTAAGACAATTCTTACTAGTATAATAGTATGATATAGTTCCAATTAACTTGGAATGCTGAACTCAATCAGGCTAGGTCATCTTATACATTTCATATTGTAGATTTTTAAACACTCGGATTACACGAAGGGCTAAAATCGAATAACTTAAGAACACTTGGGACAAAACACGTGACAGAAAGAGATAAAACACACTTAGAAATTTATAGGAAATTTTCACATCCTTACAGAAAGACGCCTCCATAACCTATAACGAAGATGACGAAGAATCATATATACATCTCTCATCTGACAATACAATAATTGATACACTCATAAGTATGGTTCATTGTTAAGTTTACAAGAACGCGGGAAAATTTCACTTGAATACAATACAACTAATTTCGTTTTCATAAATGAAACAAAATATCTTCCTTCAAAACTGTTATACCATCGAAATTAATACCATACATTTGCATTTATTTAAATGTGAAAAGGACAAATATAATGTGTTGCTGACTTGATCATATGCACATAACAACTATCATATTTCCACATACAGAGCCATTATCTTTAAAAGGACGATCATATTTATAACATAATGAACAATGGAATGCAAAATCATCTCTGTCTATAAATACAGAAATAGCAAGTTACTTTAACTATGGATTTGTATAATTACATATTCACATAGACCTTCTTCTCTGATTGATTTTTGTCTTTTGTCTGAAACATTATATTCTGATGTTTTTCTGTAGCATTATCCCTTACTTTATGCGCAAATAGAGCATTGTTGTAGCTTTAGAAATTTAAATGCCATATAATTCAATTTTATTCAAATTCATGAATTAATTTTCATCATTTCGTTAACTTGATGCAGGTAAATTGTCCGTGTCAACAAGTTATTCTTCAATAATAATACAGTCAATATCAAGTTCAGTGGAGATTAACCTTAACCTAAATTTTAAATCTAACATAACGTTCCCGAGAATTTGTATAATTCCTGTTAACTGATCTGCGTGTAATACTTAGAATGTAGACTTTTTCAGCTACATGTTATTATGGATTGTAAATGATATAACACATTTAGCTCTCTTCAAAGATAAAATTAACAAGAAGGACAAAGCTTATCTATCGGGTCACAGCCTGTAACATCCTGGCGTACTGTATGTCATCTTATGACTTTGCCAATTAAATTAATTGCCCGACGTGCACCGGCATTATATAATCAAGTGAAAATAGTGTTGTTTATAACAGAAAGAAATTTGTTATAGTAAGTATCGTTCAGTGTTTTGGTAGAAGACTATATATTAGAATATGAAAAGAGTATATGATGAGAAAACGTCAACGATACAATAACGATACAGACCAGAAACCTGGCTTTTAAGAAAATAAAACAATTGTAGCTTTAGGCCTTTTGTTCACTTTTTTTTGCCCCGAGTTCAGACAAAATGTTAATTTGTGAAACGAAAACAATTATGACATATATAGTCAATCTAGACAAACACTTTAGAAATTTTACTGACATGTACAATTTTATATGGCTGTGTTTAGTACTTAATCCTTTTATGTATGTTTTCATAAAATGTAAAATAACAAAAATACCGAACTCGAGGAAAATTCTAAAAGGAAAGTCCCTACGCAAATGGCAACATCAAAAGCTCAAACACATCAAACGAATGGATAACAACTGTCATATTCCTGACTTGGTACTGGCATTTTCTTGTGTAGAAAATGGTGGATTAAACCTGGTTTCATAGCTAGATAAACGTCTGACTATTGACTTCGCCAATTGCTTGCATGAACTCTGTGTCTGTAAATTGTTCTGGGTCTTTGTTTCCTTCATTCGTGGTTTGTTCATATAGTTGTTTTCTGATTGTGTATATGTTAAGATAGCTTTTGTCATATATATCCTCCTTTTGGAAACTTAGATTTTCATGATATGAACCAGGTTTTCAATTTTATTTTTATTTTTTCTTATTCAACAACAATATATCACATGCTGTTAACAGATTTCTTCACTGGTACAGCTATTACAGTGAAGATCCTGTATGTTAGTACCTTAAGACCAGGGTATCTTCAGGTAGTATATTTTATATCTATATCTTATATCTATTTAATTTTGTTAGTTTACGTATTATATGTCATTAATACATTCTTTATCATTAGTACAGTATTTATCTTTAATACATTATTTCTCTATAATTTTACAATTATAACTCTGAATATGAACTTTATATATATCTGATAGATGTTGAGAATAAAACAGAATAACGGGTTATTTAAGCGTGTTCCGAATTTGGTTTGTGGTTTAATGTATTTCTCTGTTGTCCGGTATAACGGTAAATTCATTTGTTATTTTTTTGTGTGGATTAATTGCTTTCACCACGTGCTTGCCAAATTTAAATGAATTAGCCACGGAAGGTATGTTTACATAAGAATCTTGTTCTCATGATATATTAAGCATAATTTGCATATCTTACGTATAATCTAAAGTTACAGTATATAGATTTGGGGAAGAGGTACTTTAACTATCAAAACTCATTGAAATAACTTGTAAAATAAAAAAAAAATCATCTATCAAACAATTTAAGTACAAGGAGTTCTGTAAAATACACATATTATTACAATATTGACAATAATATAACAATGCTGTCAAATATAAGAATATATCTTTTCTAGTATCCCTTTTCCTTCAATATTAATATATTTTTTGTAATAATAATCCTATTTTAAATTCTGACCTAAAAACATTATATATATATTGATATTTTTGTTCTATATTCTGACAAATAGTGTATTTTGTGTATAGTGAACACAATAATTGTAAGTAAAAAGTTTATTTCATAATAATGTTCATCATGAATTTTATATCCCCAGATTAAATTTTTTTCAGTGAAAATGTGTCTACCAATCTTAACTAATTCAAGTATCTTATATATTTCCCCAAAAACTCATCTAAAAAGTGGCATGTTACAAAAAAATGTTTATAGTCTTCTGTAAGGTTACAAAAATTACAAGTAGAGTTATGGCTTATTTTCCATTGTTTTAATAAAACTTTGTTTGGAAGAATAAAGTGTAATAGTTTCCATCTGCACATTTTCAGTTTATTATCTTTTAAATAGTTGTGAATAAATTTTGCATATATTGAGCTTCAATTAGTATGCTTTCACATTTTAAAATTCTATTCCACTTATAATACCCTATTGGAACTTCTTTATCATATTCTATTAAGATTGAATAAATTTTCTTCGAATCTAATTTTTCTAGTTTATGTTTGCACTTATTTTTTCACTTATATATAGTGATTTATTTGTTAAAACACTAGTTTTTATTGAACATTCTTCCTTTAATATTTTTAACCATTCTTTTGGAATTGCTTTTCTTAATCTTGAGAATTCAGCTATCCAATTTGATTTATTTTTAGTTTTAAACTTATAAATTTTTCTGAAAAGACTCCATTTTCATCGATAATATCATTTATATGAATGATATTGCTGTCTATCAATTTTGAAAAGAAGTGTTTTCTTTTGAAATTTAATTAATTGATTTCCCAAATGACTTCTTGGCGGATAAGTCTGTAATTATTTGGACTTTTAGTTTTATTATTTTTATTTTTAACCATACTTTAATCATATCAAGATAAAATTCTGGTAGCTCTTTGGTACCCGGTATAGAGTATATGTTATTAGTATTCATTCTTAAGATAAGTAGATTGCTACCAAATTTATTTAGATAAAATTTTGGTATAACCATCCAATTAAGAAATTTATCAGCAGTTAATCTTTTATCCAACCTATCTTAATAGATTCTATATATTTATCTATATTTACCATTTTAATCCACCATCTAGTTGGTTATAGCTTAATACAATGCGTTTAACTTTTCTGTCTTATTGTTCCATAAAATTCGTATATAATTTTTTAAATTTGTCTAAATACTCTTTGCCAAAGGTTGAGACTGCAGCCAAATAAGTGATTATAGGAATAATTAATGATTTAATAACTGTTATTCTTCCTATCATGGTTAAGTTTCTTTTTCCCAGTTAGATATAATTTTACAGACTTTTCTAGCTGTTTATCAAAATTTAGTTTTGACACTCTTCTTTGTTATGCCCAAAATATATCCCCAGACTTTTAATTGGTTTATCTGTAAAGTTAATATTTTCATATTTTTCTTTACAATGTTTTTGCTTCCTAGCCAAATACCCTCTGTTTTAGATCTGTTAAGTTTTAATCCTGAAAGTGATCCAAATTTTTCAATCATGTTAAGAGCTTTTGAAATATCTTGTTTTGATTTTAGAAAAAGAGTGGTGTCATCAGCTAACTGACTTATTTTTAGAGTATGGGTTTTCCATCTATCTTGATTTCAAATCCTTTAAGGTTATGGTCTTGCCTAATTTTACAAGCAAGAATCTCCACAGCAATAACAAAAATTATAGCACTGCACGGTCAGCCTTGACGTATTCCACGATATATACTCATGGGTTTTGAAATCCACCCATTGTTTAAAACTGAACTTTTATGTCAGTATATAAAAGTTTTATCCATCTCATCATAGAATTTTTAAAGCCAAATTTTGTAAAGCAAAGAACATAAAATCCCATTCTAATGAATCGAATACTTTCGAAAAATCTAAAAATAGTAAGGCACCCTCTATATTAAATTTGTCTGCATAATCTATGACATCTTGAATTTGTCTAATATTATATCCTATATATCTGTTTTAACATACCCATTTTGATCTCCATGAATAATTTGTGGTAATATTTTGATGATCCTTTGAGCAAGCGAATAAGCAACTAATTTTGTGTCAACATTCAATAATGTTATTGGTCTATAATTGTCTAAACTGAGAGGATCATTTTTTTTATGTAAAAGGGAAATAACTCCTAATTTTTGTGAATTTGTTAACTCCCCTTTATCAAATGAGAGATTAAAAGTTTTGACTGCAAACTCTTTAAGATGTTCCCAAAAAGTTCTATAAAATTCTACACTTAACCCATCAATTCCTGGGGCTTTATTAAGTTTCATTTTAAATAATGAATCTGTGCATTCTTGAGTGCTTAATAAACCTTCCATACTATTGCTTTCTTTATCTGTTAGGACATGATCACATTCTGTATTCATAACATAATCTTTTATAAAATTTTATTGGGATTTGAACTTTTATAAATTTCTTCATAAAACTCTTTTCAAGATTAAGTATTTCTGTAGGATGTGTATGTATCACCCCTCTTTGTCTCTGAGCGCTGTAATAGTTTTTCTTGTTTGTCTAGCTTTTCTAGTGCCAAGAAGAATTTTGTGTTTTTTCTCCTTCTTCTACCCATTTAATTCTAGATCTTATTTGTGCTCCTTTTGTTTTTGAATCATATAGTTTACCAAGTTTTCTTCTATAATAATAATTTCCTCTTCAAGAGAGGTAATATCATCCATTTTACATTTTTGTTTATACCCTCATTTAATTTCTTCAATTTGTTTTCTAAAATATGTATTTCTTTTACATTATTTTGTGCTTTTCTTTGCAGAATGCTATGATATGGTCTCTAACCTCGGTTTTAAAAGATCCCACTTGACACCAATATCCTTGGTGAGTATAATTTTCTTTTCATATTGTTTGATTAGAATTTTAATAAGGTTTTGATATTCTTCATTTTCTAAAATACTATTATTAATTTTAAAGTATCCTTTACCTTTTGATCTGATCGACCTTTTATTTTTATAGAAATTGCCTGATGGTCTGTATGGGTTATAATGGCTGGCCTAATATCAGCAGATTTTATTTTAGTTCTTATTTCAGGACAGGTTAAGAAAAATCTATTCTAGATGCTACATTTAGATTATTTTACGTCGCCAAGTAAATTGTATTTCCTACCATGAAGCTCTCTCCAAATATCACTTAGTTTTGAGTTTTAATTAAAGATTTAAGGCTAAATACTGGTTTTGTTTGTTTTGATTTTTGTGTTGACATTTTATTTTGTTATCTATTTTTGTTAAAGTATCATTCATATCTCCTCCAATTATAACCATTCCTAAGCTATTTTTGTAATTACTTCTTTAACTTTTTGAAAAAATATTTCTTTTTAGGTAGATTTGGTGCATAGACATTTACTTAAGTGTAAATACTGTCTTCAATTTCAACATTTATTAAGAGTAGCCTGCCCTCTTGTCCTTTGAATATATTTATAAATTTGTATTTTAAATCATTATTAATAAAATTGAAACTCCTCTGGACTGTGAGGTTCCAAAGCTATGATATTGTTGACCTTTAATTTCAGAATTTAAGTCTTTCTCTAAATCTTCAGTGAAATGACTTTCCTGAACAAACAAAATATTACATTTTTGATATTTCATCCACAAATATAATCTATGTCTTTTATCTTTTACTCTGAGACCTTGACAATTTAAAGAACATATGTGAATTGTTTTTGTCATAAGTATTTTGTTTGAGTTATATTTACTTGAATGTTCATAGAGCATGCCCAATAATATTCTTGTATTCTCAAAGTTTTAATTATTCTTTTACATGTGTACACATATTTCAATAATAAATAATATTCATTTTCATTAATACACAAGTTAAAAATAATACAAGACAGAGATTAACAAATGAATTTGTAACTGTTACAGAACATTTGATCAAAATTAAATACACATTATCTGAGACATATGTGTCTCTTCCATTATTAGTTCTATTGCATTGTGATTTTGTGCAAAAAATCCTGCTGTGACATGTCACTTTCAATAATATAAACAATTGATTTCTTTCATTTTGTAACACCTGTTGTTTTCTATTTTTAGACACCAGACAACGTAGGTGTATGCATGACTAAAGATACCGGCGTAATTGGATCTTATGGTGTAAATTCTGGAATAGTAATTTCGTGAAACTTTGTGTTCTATTAAAGGAAATTGAGTTATGCTTATAAAGAATCGAAATGCATTGAACGGAAAAAAGTAAAAGGATGTAATAACATAGTACTGAACAAAAGGAAAATAGACATTGACAATTGTACGAATAAGACGATGTGAGCTTTTCTGTGTAATAAATTGTAGAGTTCAATATCTGGAACATAAACAAGATTTTACCTGTTGGAAACAGAATAGGTACTATTAATAGATTTATTTTTTCCAAGATTTCTATTCTCTTTTTATTAAGAATAATTGTAAATAGTTCAAGTTTCTGCATAATTATTGTATTTTCTTTTCTATTGAAAAAAATATTGTACAAACTACAACTGTTTTGTATTTTATTAATATAATTATAATTAAAGTATTTTAAATTGACATACTTTTGTATTCTATTATACATCATTTTGTTTGTTTCAGATTTGTCTGAAATATTTTCATACACATGTGAATGTATGTAATCCTTATTTACATCACACTCATTTTATTTTTATTTTTTTGTTATATAAAAACAGGCTAAATATTACAATTATATACAAATATTTACACTTGGAGTTCATTATTTATTTTGTGTTTGGTTTATTGGTTTGGTTACAATTCCGTTTACAACTGACCCTAAGTTTTAGTCTTTTGAATAGGGACAGCTTCTTTGTGTTTATCTTCTGTTGGCGTGCTGGCATTTCTTTTCCATTTTTTTTTGAGGCCGGGGTATTTGTGTTTTCTGTCTGTCCCTTGAAATATTGTTCAATATTCCACCGGGTTCCGTACTTTTTTCTTTTTATGTTTTGACTTTTTTATCAACATTTTCTCCATCATTCACTATTTCTTGATCGCACTGTATTTTATCTTGTAAATGGTTATTTACTGATTGTGTGTTATCTTTGGCATGAATGTTGCTAAGGACATCACCTGAATTGGAAGGTTGAATTGTGTCATGAGCAGGCAGGACATCAGTGTCTTCTGTGTCGGCATCAACTATTTTCAATTTTAAGACAATTTGTTGAGGTTTGTTGGATGCTGCGATTCCTTTTAATAATCCTATAAAAGTTGAAAATTCGGGCTGGTCGTTAATTTTGGTAAAGATTTTGCCGACTTATAGCTTATTCAATTCTCTACATATTACGCAATATCCTTTCCTTCAATCTTAGAGCTGTTGCTACAAGATGATCTGTCTGTTTACCATCATCTTGTCATTGCTTATAGATATTTATGCATGGAAAGCAGTATTTGAACCTATGGTGATTTGCATTTAGGATCCTTAAGTTGCAATATTTGTTTTGTAATTGCACTATTACGTTCTCTTAAAAGGCTATTTATTTCACGAAAGTTTTGTGGTTCTGAATTGTTTTCATGGTTGCTGACGGTTGCCGTTATTTTCAAGTAGCAATACGTCTGGTGTGCATCATTTCCTTTTCTATTGTAGAATAATCCTGTCTACAATGTACATGACGTTACCATAGCGTTTTCTATATTTTGACATGGTTCAGACCTCTGTGTTGGTATGACTTTCGTACTAGGTGTTTCATTCTTCTGGTGACAATGAGGGCTATTTATATATTGTTCTGCTAGTCATTTGTCCAGGCTATACGTTCCTTCAGTTATACCATTATGGGCATTTTTGTTCTTTGACAACAGCTATTGTGTTGCTGTTTGGAGATTCTTTTCAACTTTTTTTATAGTTCCCTATATTTGCTGGTCAAGTGGTCTACAATTTCCTGCGTACTGCGTAGAATCACATGTGTCGAATTGACACAATTTCTTTAATGATGGCAATAAGGCAATGTAGTATCAAGAACTTTGCTGCAGCATAACCAATTTTGGTTACGGAAGAAAATACATACAATGACAGGGGTTACATTCATGCAAACAATATCAGCATAGATACAATTTTAGAAAATGAACTGTGTGGAAAGAAACTATATGATTTGTTAATTTGTAAGTAGTGTTCGTTTTCCATCATGATCAAACGAATTCAAAAGTAATATCGAGTACTATTTTGTACTACATAACTTGTAGTTAAGTAAAGGTTGCGATGAGAGAAAATAGACATCAATTCGAAAATAAGGCCACAATAAGCTGACTTAATATATGTATTAAAACAACCGAATGACAGCAAATGAACAATAACATTATTTTTCCTCCAACTTAAGAAATACATCATTATCAATTGATCAGTAATCAATCAATCGTATTTAATAATATCAAACTATGATATTGATTCAATTTTCGATCGGAGTAAAAGATGTAAGGAATTGTTGACAGTGACAAACAAAAATGCTCTGCCCATTCAGTCTCATAGCTAAAGGAAAACTGGTAAACTATAACGTTTGTAACAGTTAAACGTTTTGAAATACAAACACGGAAATTACCTAGAAAGATATGTAATAAACCCTTATTGACAAGGCGAGACTTCAAACGGAACTTTAATAGTTAGAATTTGATACGCTCATATGTATAATTTATCTTTAAGTTTACAATGAAGCAAGAACATTCCACTTGAAAACAGTACGATTACTTTCATTTTGATATTTAAAAAAACACCGATGAAATTTAAAACCATGCATTAGCATATATCAAAATGTAATAAGAACGATTATTATGTATTTCTGACTTGATCATTTACTAATAACAACAATCATATTACCATATAAACAACCAATCATATTCATAATGCAATGATGAATGGAATGCAAAATCATCTCTGTCTCTAAATATAGGATAAAGAAAAGGTACATTTAGACCTTATCATTTATGTGATATTTGTCTTTGGTCTGAATTATGTATATCTCAAGAAGCTGCAGTTATATGAACACTAATATTCTGATGTGTTCCCAAAGCATTATCACAACTTTCTATACCATATGCGCAAGTAGAGCAACTATATAGCTTAAGAAATGCCGCCGCCATCTTATTCAATTTTAATCAATTTAACCAAATTTGCCTACTTTGTTTAATACCATGCAGGTGATACTATGTCAATATAAACAAGTTATACTTCAATACAGTCAATATTACGTTTGAGTGGAGATTAAACTTAACCTAAATTCAAAATTTAATATAACGTTACCGAGAACTTGTAAAATTCCTGTTTACTAATTTTGCTGTGATGTATCAAATGAAGACTTATTTTTCAGCTACAGATAAATATGTATTGTCAAGACATGAAATACAAAATTTACATCTCTATAACAGATGTAATTGACAAAATGCCGAAATTCATCTGTCGGGTCATAGCCAGTAATATCATATTGTACTGTATGTCCCTTAAATCATCCGTGCGACAGGCACCGACAATATACAACCAAGTGAATATGCTATTGCTGTTTATAACAGAACGAAATATTTGTATAGTTAGTATTGGACAGAAGACTATATTTTATTTTTGAATATTAAAAGACTAGATAATGAGTAAAAGTCAACGATACACTAACATACTAAAACAACATCTAGTTTTGAAAATATAACAATCATAGCTTTAGGCCTTTTAGTCTTCATGAGTTCAGACAAAATGTAAATATTTGAAACAAAGACCATTAGATGAAGAAAATAAGACATCAATATGTTGATATATAGGTAAACACTTTATAAACTTAACTGAAATGCGCAATTATATATTGCAGTGTTTTTGTACTTGACCATTATATTGGCATTGAAGTAGCAATAGCGCAATTCAATTCATATTAGAAGTACAGCACTACGACAGACAATGAAAGACACAGATACACGTACTAAAACCCCAGATTATTACAATGAATTTGATGTAACTGTAAATAATTAGAACGATCCGTAGTTAGTAGATATCTTTGAGCATTTGATGTAACATAGTATCAGCATGTTCCATATTTAATTATGACACACTTAAATTCCTAGATATATTATTGATATTTATATCTACGGAAATTCGATGTGCTGTCATGGTAGAAAACATATTAAGGTGATTATTTCAAAGTAGCACTCTCTTCATTCATTTATCTATTTCATCACTGTGAGATACAAATTTTCAAAAGTTTGAAAATAATTGAACCAACAATATTCGTTTTCATAGATACATGCATTTGTCACTTAACTTACACAATATTTGAAAAAAGTTATATCTCCTTCTTTTAATTATATTCGTGATGTGAGAACTTTCAACAATATCGTATCATTAAACTTGGGCCTCAGTGACTAAGATGTCGATGTAGTTTATCTAATTTATTACTAGCACAGAGATTACGAGTTCAAACCTCGCAAGTGGCAATCTTAATAGATTCGGATCGCCAGTTTTCCTGCAAAAGATACCAAAGTGATTTTCAAATTCAGGAAAAGAAAATACTGACAATGCCAGGGCAAAAAAAAAAAAAATTAAAACTTCTGGATTAAGAAAAGAAATAAATTCAATAATTAAAATCATAGCTTTCATGATCGTATTTATAATTTTTAAAATAATGGCCACAACATGTAGATATAAAACATTCTTAAGATTTACATGAAACGTGCGAGTACAGTAATATACAACTAATTTTATTTCGTGCTTATTCCAATACATTTTGACGACACAAATGGATCCTTTAATAATTTTGTTTTATCGTTTAGTGCGGTGACTGAGGGTAGTATTTTTTTGAATTTAATCTCCCACCGAATACACACCTATATAATATATCATTCTATGAGTTTGAATGTACCTCTGGTATCTTTCGCCCTCTTCTTTACCTAAATACAAACGGTACTGTTTTGGCTTCAGTAATGTTTGTTTGAAAACATAAACCTCAATCATAAATATGTTTTCACCAAAAGAATCCCAAAACGAAGTTTTAAAACTTAAATCCAGATTTCAAGCCATAAAATGTTTAAGTCACCTTCATCTTATAAATATTTTTAATTTCCAGTAAAATAGAGTGTCATGAAGGACAATACTTCAACAGTATTTTTTTAGAATAGCATATAGGATGCGGTATCAAGCCAGAAGCAAAAGAACCTTACAGTCAAATATGACATAAAATTGAATTTGCGGATACTTTTGTGTTTATAGACTGCTCGTTTCTTCATGTTTTTTTTCAATTATCGCTGCTTCCATAGTAGTATCTACTGTTGTGTATATGTTCTAGTTAATATCTATTACATGATCGGTTTTACACCTATAAATCCTCTTTTTTCCCTTGCAACGTACCACATACTTCAAAAGGTATATTCAATATAAAGATAAGATGATGTGGTATAATTGCCAATGAGACAACTCTCCACAAGAGACCAACTGACACAGAAATCAACATCTAAAAGAGGGACGAAAGATACCAGAGGGAGAGTCAAACTCATAGATCGAAAACAAACTGACAACGCCATGGCAAAAAATAAAAAGACAAACAGACAAATAATAGTACAGATGACACAGCATAGAAAACCAAAGACTAAGCAACACGAACCCCATCAAAAACTGGGGTGATCTCAGGTGCTCCGGAAGGGTAAGCAGATCCTGCTCCACATGTGGCACCCGTCGTGTTGCTTATGTTATTACAAATCCGGTAAATAGTCTAATTCGGTAAGTCACATTCGTGAAAAGGGAAGGGTATTGTAGTTACGACATAAGGAACATATCCGATATCATCTGTGAAACGGTTATTCCATAACGGTCAACCAACTCGTGATGGCGTCCGTAAAATTTACGAAGGGATGATTTCAACTTCACCATTTGGAACTCTTGGTTTAATAGCTTCCTTGTGAGCAGCAATCCTCTATCAAGGAAATCATGAAAGGAAACACAAGCCCGGGAATATCGTATCAATTGGGAGATATATACTCCGTATGCAGGCGCTGCTGGAATGTTGCTACATAGAAATGGAAAGTTCACAATTGGGAAGCTGACATCATCTCTTTGTCGTAAAGTTTTGTTTTCAACCGACCCTCATTGTCAATTTCTAGATGTAAGTCAAGATATGAGGCCGATTTAACTGTATCTGTAGTATCCTTTATCTCTAGTTCGATGGGATAGATTCGTTCAACATATAATATAGGTCACCGTACGGCCTTCAACAATGAGTAAAAGCCATTTCGCATAGTCAACTCATAAGGTAACTGAATTGGCACATGTAAAACTATTAAAACGAAAAATCTAACGGCCTGATTTACGCACAACATAATAAACTAAAACAAATATGATATACAGAAACATACCACAACCACTGAATAACAGGCTCCTGACTTGCGACAGGCACATACATAATGTGTTTTTCTCGTGCAGTTGTTGGTCAATGTCTGAATAGCATGATCTAGTCCAATAGACTTGGTCATCTCGAAGCATTTTTGTATGGTAGTATATACTGTTGACATATAACTTGGCTTCAATTCAATAATTGGTGGGTATGAAACAACTGAAAATTCTGGCCCGACTTCTAAAAGAGTGCTACTGTTCCCACTCCAGAAAGGAAGTTAAGGAGTGTCAGATGGTAATTCAAAAGATAATAAAAGAATATCTCTAGATAAAGATCTCAATAACACCTATAACATATGCTATGGATTTGTTCTTTCTGTAGCACAAAGTGATGTTTTCCATATGCATTATTGATCCTAGGTGGTTCTGCCCATGCCATTGAATGAAAGGTGTTTTTCCATCTATTGTTTTCGTATTCAAATCAATGTAATCAGCACATTTATTTACAAGACCCACACCCACCGAGAAACATTATACGGGACGTACATAGGATCTTGAATTTGCTCAATTTCATGGTTTGCATTACTTGTTAGATAGAGAAGCACTTCACTTTACAAAGCACAAAATCCATTGGCATTTCTGTTTCAGCGAGCAAATCTTAAATGTAAAGCTGTTTTTGGTCACAAGAATAATTGACTCATCAAGCATTTATGCAATTTCTCTGGTGGCATTTCCTGATAATAGACTTGCTTTATGCAGTATCATCCAGTAACCATGAAATAAATTGCAATAAAGACGAAGGCATAGACTGAATTGAAAAAGGAAGAGATAATTCATCAGAAGTTGTGGATATCTGTAGAGTTTCGATGTTTTTCTAAGTATATTTGCAGCGGAATGCAAAATCTGTTCCTTATTACTGTTGACATTGATGCCTGCTTCTCAGAGATTTTGAGGTCAGTATTTAAGTGACTAGGAGCTGATATGGTATCCCCAGTAGTTATGTTTCTACTGAAAAAGAGGGACGAAAGATACCGGAGGGACATTCAAACTCATAGATTGAAAATTAACTGACAACGCGATGGCTAAAAGGAAAAAGACAAACAGACAAATAATAGCACACAAAACACAACATAAAAACTAAAGACTAAGCAACACGAACCCCACCAAAACTAGGGGTGATCTCAGGTGCTCTGGAAGGGTAAGCAGATCCTGCTCTACATGTGGCACAAGTCGTGTTGCTCATGTTATTACAAACCCGTAAAATAGTCTTATTGAGTAGGTCACATCCGTGAAAAGGAACGGGATTGTAGTTACGACATAAGGAACATATTCGATATCTGTGAAATGGATATTCCGTTACTGTCAACCAACTCGTGATGGCGTCCGTAAAATTTACGAAGGGATGATTTCAACTTCACCATTTGGAACTCTTGGTTTAATAGCTTCCTTGTGAGCAGCAATCCTCTATCAAGAAAATCATGATAGGAAATACAAGCCCGGGAATATCGTATCAATTGGGAATCATATACTCCGTATGCAGGCGCTGCTGGAATGTTGCTACATAGAAATGGAAAGTTCACAATTGGAAACCTTAAATCATCTCTTTTGTCGTAAAGTTTTGTTTTCAACCGACCCTCATTGTCAATTTCTAGATGTAAGTCAAGATATGAGGCAGACTTAACTGTATCTGTTGCATCCTTTATCTCAAGTTCGATGGGATAGTTGCGTTCAACATCGTCACCAAATGTTTATCTATTTAGTGAGAGAACATCATTCACATAGCGGAAAATAAAGTTAAAGGATAATTCTAACTTCTTTTCTTTCTTCATAAGAAGTTCCTGTATGAAGGCAGCCTCATATGAATAAAGGAACAAGACGGCAAGAAGAGGGGCACAATTGGTTCCCATGAGAATGCTGATAGTTTGTTGAAAACACGTCCTCCAAACGTAACAAATATGTTGTGTATCAAGAAATCAAGCATCTTGATAATGTCAGTTTCAGAGAATTTTTGTTTGAATCAGAGTGATTCTTTACAAAGTAGGATGTATCCTCCCTAAGACAAGATACTTGTATCTACGTTGGCCATTCTCTTTTATGAAACAAAGCAGTACCAACTGTTTCAATTTGTCTTTTAGTTCGGAATGGGGAATACTTGTGTAAAGTGTAGAAAAGTCAAATGTTTATAATTTATACGATGTTTAATGCGTTGATTACGATTGACACGTTTTCCATGAAATATGTTATTACGTTGTCGTTTGGCAACAATATTCATGATATCAATAGAAGAAGTTTTAGATATGTTCCCTTGTTCAAGTATAATGTCATTTAGACCAGGGATATGCTGTGTGCAGTCGTTTAATTCAAGACAGTTCGAGAATTTTACGGAATCTTCAAATTATTATACGATTGCCCATTTTGTTTCTGGATCGATTCAAGCAGTATAGATGTTCATGTGTTCGATTAAAACTCCCTTCCTGTTTAAAGTTACCAGATAAATGAGGCTCTGAGTTTGTCATGTAATGTCAGAGGAAAAGAAAATGAAAAGCTCTACCGTTCACATTTGACCTATCAGCATTATCAGAAGATAACTCTAGATCAGATTAATCATTTTCTGGCAATGTACGGGAATATTTGTGGATACCCACGTGCATTTTATTTAAAAATCTGGCTGCAGCAGCATTGCAAACTTTGACACAACTATAATTGTTCTGAATTTAGAAGAAGAATTTCGATTGACGGCGGTTGAATTTATATTTAGAATGCGGTTTTTAGCACGTGAATATCCTTGAAGGATAAGTAATTATTATTTTCTTGCCATTTCGTAAATTCATAATTAATTAAGGTTAATGAGAAAATATAATGAGACAGAAAGTGATATCATTTAATAAGAATTACAATAACGGAATAACAAAGCAGTCGAAGAATTTTATAAAAGTATATTGAAAAGTCCGTCAGAATGACGTTAGTAAAACAAAACAGACATATAACAAACATTGGTCCGCGAAAACAGTTATATTGTAGTGGATTTAGACAGATGACAGAAAACGCATATTTAAAAAAATCGCCTTTATTCTATCTTAAAAATATTTTGACATTGTAGTTTTTGATATAGGGACAAACTATATCAAAATTATAGAAAAGTATATAGACTGTCACTCAAATTAAGGACAATTTTATTGATTGATTGATTGATTTATTGGTGTTTGCTTTATCAATTTTATGTAGAGTTGGTGTATAATACAGTCTGACAGCTTCAGATCTAGAGGTGCAATACCACAATTGTTTTCCCTATTAGTCTTTGTTTAATTTGCATTTTTTCTAAATTGTGCAGAATTTATCTGTGTTTCAAATAAAGAAATACTTGATATGAGTAAAGTTTTATACTGTCCAGTAATACAGACAAAATGTTACATAACATGTCATTGCATATAAGATAATTACCATCGTTGGAGGTAAACCAACCAAATGTTCACCTTTTTTCCTGTGTAAAAGCTTTAGTAACCATGTACAATGATGTAACCTCAAGTTTCCAAAATATTCTATAGAAACACAAAAATAAAAGAATGGTGTTTTGTGCCACCCACGATATATGTTTATGACTCATATTTTTTTCTGCAATGGAATGCAGGAATACTTTCCTACAACTCTCAAATTCAAAGGAATATTTTTTCCACAAATATTTTTTCGTATGCAACAGGATGTGACGTACAAGGATTTGGTTGTATTACACCTAGACATATTATTTTTACCTTTTCAAACTGGAAATAAATAAATTTGGAAGGTTTATGAACAACATGTGTTCAAGTTACACACTGTCCGCATTGGGGACTCTATTTATAGACAACGAAATTCGAATGACTAAACTGATCAGATCATTTTCCGATAATAGTGTTAGGTCAACAGTGAACGGGAGAACCTTTTCGTTTTTCTTTTCCTGTGACATTACATGAAAACTCAAAGCCTCGTGTATCTGGTTACTTGAACAAAATTATGAGTTTGAATGATCCTTTGGTATCTTTAGCATCTCTTTTAAAATTTATGTCAAACAATAATGATATTATTGGCTGCCTTATCAGCCAGAAAAAACCAAATGTTTTTCCATATTCTATCAGCTTATGTTTGATACGAAAAAGGACTATTGTGATTGTTGGATGGAATAAATGTTCTTAAACCTGTTTAATATCAATATCAAGTCTACATTTGTCGTTTTTCTATTTTTCTAAATGTTCCCTTGACCTCGCCTACAACTTTAGTCAGCTTCAATATAAATAAAGGCAACAGCAGTACACCGCTGTTCAAAAGTCATAAATCGATTAAGAGAAAACAAATCCGGGTTACAAACTAAAACGAGGGAAACACATCAACGATTAGAGGAAAGCAACGGAACAACAGAACCACTGAAATGCAACAGAAACAAACGCCAACATGCATAGAATTATTTGACTTGGTACAGGATATTTTAAGAAAAATGGTGTTTATAAATATAAACAATATATAAAATTCTATTTCCTTAAAGTAGATCATTACCAATTCTTCGAAAATGTTTGAAAATACTTTATACGCATTAGAATTAAATAAAGGCAATAGTAGTATACCGCTGTTCAATAGTCCTAAATCGATTTAAGTAAGCGTGATACCCTTACAATTATTAATATCACAGACAGATTCTGACTTGGGTATTTGTTTGATGATGCCTTTTGCCTATTTTCCTATAATATAATTGCACAGAAAAATGCTTAAACGTCATCTAAATCTAATCCTTTGTTAATCGAATTGTTTTATCTCTTCTTATTGGAAGAGATCAAACATCACATGACTTGTTTTATTTTAACATATTAATGCAATGCATGCACCCGTAACAATCTTAGTATAAATACCAGAACCTGACATTTAAGTACTCATTTGTAACTCTCGCCGTTTTAATAATGATCAAAGGAATATAGTTGTGAAAATGAATTATCCTCAATCATGTCAATTGTATGAATCATCTTCAGTTGTTAGTAGCAAACTGAAAACGAACCATTGTTAGGGTTAGGGTTAGGGTTAGGTTAGGGTTACCAGGTACATGTTTTATTTACTTTTGACAAAATGAACAAAAAGGTGACAACCACAATCATTGTCGAAAAATTATACCAAAATAAGGTTTAACCTATGAATTATATAACGTAAGCAATTATATGATTTAAAGTTTAACGTACTGTATCTACACATTTGTACACTGTTTGAATGTGAGAATGTGACTGTATCAGTACAATCCTGGGATTCTTCTACTTTGAGCTAAGTCGCAAAATCAAACACCTCTGAGAAATCGTAATCCTAATAGTTTGTATATTAATGTAACCCGTCAAATTAAATTTCAGACTAATATTGTTTTGTTCAAGGTTTTAATCTATCAGATATTTGAAAACAATGTTACTTGTCATTTATCAAATCAGGAATATGACAGTTGTTATCAATTCGTTTGATGTGTTTGAACTTTTAATTTTGCACTTTGATTAGGGACTTTCCGTTTAAAGTTTTCCTCTCAGTTAGTTTGTTTTGTTATTTTACTTTTGAATGGAACATAAAGTTGTACTTTCATAACAGTTTATGGAGTATAATCGTCCGATGTTAGGGATACATCACCTGATTGTGAATTTAATCAATGAGGTCTGCTATGTCATTGGTAACAATCAGTCATATTGACAGACGAGAATAGTGGTAATCTATTTTCGATTATTTGCTAATAAGACGCCTGACAGTTTATACTATGGGTAACGTTCTTTATGTTAACGCTGGACGCAACAATAGAAGTTAGAAGAATAGTGGCACGTGATTTTCCGTATTTCGAATGACCCGCAGATTTTAATGGCGTGAAAATAGAAAAAAACTCCAAAACAGACTTTTGTTCTGCACACTTGTTAAAGTTTCAATCATTATCTCGGTGCAAAACCATGCAGCATTATAGGTAGCAGATGTGCGGTGCAGAATATTTAACAATTCCGGGTCTCATTTGATGCTATAAGTTGCAGGTGTCAGGTCACATGTGGTGATTAAAAGACATAGTTACTACGTATATGCTCAATCTTTGTATATTCCTGATAACCTGCTGTTGGCACATAGGAGATGGGTGTATATTTTATATTATTGTAACAGAAATACAGGTATGACGATATTCCATTTGAGGCAAACTTAGAGTATCGACAAACCCTATGTATCGCCATTTTAAACCCCTATCAGTTTTGAACATTTATACATGTACGCCACCTGTATATATATATGTATTGTGTATTTGGTAACAGGAGTAAAGCAGATATAAAAGAGTATTGCAATTTACACTTTGTTAACTTTTTATATTGATTTCTTTAAAAGATAAATACTATTCTTGTATGCATGCATATATATCTTGAGACTGACAACAAACTGTTCCTGTATGCTTTCATAAGGAATTGTTTGGCACGAAGCTGGATAATTTATAATACAAGACAAACAATATAAAAAGAAGATGTGGTATGATTGCCAATGAGACAACTGTCCACAAGAGACCAAAATGACACAGAAATTAACAACTATAGGTCACCGTACGGCCTTCAACAATGAGCAAAGCCCATACCGCATAGTCAGCTATAAAAGGCCCTGAAATGACAATGTAAAACAATTCAAACGAGAAAACTAACGGCCTTATTTATGTACAAAAATGAACGAAGCACTGTTTGAATTTTGGTGGATAGTTGTTTCAATGACAATCATACTACATCTCCTTATTCTTATACTGGCAACGGAGCCGAGATCAAATTCAGTTCTTTTAAAATGTAAACTTTATACCATCATGAAGAAAGTGTCTTTTGACACAATTGCTTTGTATTACCAAAATATTTCATCCATCAACTCCCTCAGATTTCAAAGCAGTCAAGCTCGACAAAGTTCGAAATGACGAAGGAAAACCTTGAGAATCAAAACTAAGTGTTTAAGAGTCTACCAATTTGTGTGATATATATTTTATATGTATTATTCTATGTTGTTTATGTTACATGTATACATTTTCATGCTGAGCCCCGATTGGGCTCAACAAAAAGGTCATATCTTTTATATATGAAAAATGTGTTGACATACATCAAAAGAGAATAAGTGTTTCGACATATTGTCCTTGACTCAAAAATTTGCTAGGATTAATACACACACTGAATATTAAAATTTATTTGGGGAAATGGGTCAAGTAGGAGAATTTAATTATGGTTTGCTTATAATTACGAGCCAGATTTATATTCTGTGTATTATCATGTTGAGGAGGATCTTTCTCTTTATATACTGTGTATTATCATTTTAGGAAGCTCTTTCTCTTTATATTTAGTGTAGTATTATGTTGAGGAGGCTCTTTCTCTTTATATTCTGTGTATTATCATGTTGAGGAGGCTCTTTTATTTATATTCCATATATTATCATGTTGAGAAGGCTCTTTTCTTTCTATTCTGTGTATTATCATGTTGAAGAGGCTCTTTCTCTTTATATACTGTGTATTATCATGTTGAGGGAGCTCTGTGTTTTATATTTTGTGTATTATCATGTTGAGGAGGCTCTTTCTCTTTATATTCCGGTATTATCATGTTGAAGAAGCTCTTTCTCTTTATGTTCTGTGTAATATCATGTTGAGGAGGCTCTTTCTCTTACTATTCTGTGTATTATCATGTTGAATAGGCTCTTTCTCTTTATATACTGTGTATTATCATGTTGAGGGAGCTCCTTCTAACTATATTCTGTGTATTATCATGTTGAGGAAGTTTTATCATGTTGAAGAGGCTCTTTCTCTTACTATTCTGTGTATTATCATGTTGAGGAGGCTCTTTCTACTTATATTATGTGTATTATCATATTGAGGAGGCTCTTTCTATTCATATTCCATATACTATCATGTTCAGGAGGCGCTTTCTATCTATTCTGTTTATTATCATGTTGAAGAGGCTCTTTCTCTTTATATACCGTGTATTATCATGTTGAGGGAGCTCTATGTATTTACATTTTCTGTATCATCATGTTGAAGAGGCTCTTTCTCTTTATATTCTGTCTATCATCATGTTGAGAAAGCCCTTTCTATTGATGTTCTTTGTATTATCATGTTGCGGAGGCTCTTTCTCTTTATATTCCAAGTATTATCATGTTCAGGAAGCTCTTTCTCATTATGTTCCGTGTATTATCATGATGAGGAAGCTCTTTCTCTTATATTCCGTGTATAATCATGTTGAGGAAGCTCTTTCTCTTCATATTCCGTGTGTTATCATGTTGAGGTGTCTCTTCCTTTTTTTTCTGTGTATTATCATGTTGAAGAGGCTCTTTCTCTTTATATTCTGTGTACTATAATGTTGAGGAGGCTCTTTCTCTTTATATTCTGTGTATTATCATGTTCAAGAGGCTCTTTCTTTTTATATACTGTGTATTACCATGATGAGGAGGCTCTCCTCTTTATGTACTATGCATTATCATGTTGCAGAAGCCCTTTTCTTTATATTCCGTGTATTATCATGTTGAGGAGACTCTTTCTCTTTATGTTCTGTGTATTATCATGTTGAGGAGGCTCTTTCTCTTTATATTCTGTGTATTATCATGTTGAAGAGGCTCTTACTATATATATTCCATGTATTTTCATTTTGAGGAAGCTCTTTCTCTTTATAATCCGTGTATTATGTTGAGGAAGCTTTTATCTTTATATTCTGTGTATTTTCATGTTGAAGAGGCTCTTTCTATTTATATTCTGTGTATTATCATGTTGAGGAGGGTCTTTCTATTTATATTCTGTGTATTATCATTTTGAAGAGGCTCTTTCTCTTTATGTTCTGTGTATTATCACGTTGAGGAAGCTCTTTCTCTTTATATTCAATGTATTATCATGTCGAGGAGTTTTTTTCTCTATATTTTGTGTATTAGCATTTTGAGCAGGCCCTTTTGCTTTATGTTCTGTGTATTAGCATTTTGAGGAGGCTCTATCTCTTTATATATTGCGTATAATCATGTTGAGGAGTCTCTTTCTATTTATATACTGTGTATTATTATGTTGAGGAGGCTCTTTCTCTTTATATTCTGTATACTATCATGTTGAGGAGGCTCTTTCTCTTTATATACTAAGTATTATCATTTTAGGAAGCTCTTTTCTTTATATTCCATGTATTATCATGTTGTGGAGGCTCTTTCTATTTATATACTGTGTATTATCATGTTGAAGAGGCTCTTTCCTTATATTTTGTGTATTATCATGTTGAAGAGGATGTTTCTCTTTATATAATGTGTATTAGCATTTTGAGGAGGCTATTTCGCTTTTTATTCCCTGTATTATCATGTTGGAAAAGGTAAAATCACCAAAATACTGAACTCCGAAAGGCTCTTTATCTTCATATTCCGTGTATTATCATGTTGGGGATGGTCTTTCTATTTGTAAATGAATAATTAATTTGATAATTATAAGTGATCATAATATATATATATATATATACATATTTAAAGAAAATCTAAATTGAAAACAACGTTCAAACCTATGATTGCGTTGGATAAAACCGCAATTTTATACGTGTGCATGCAAAACAAATTTCTTGGTAGAGAGGTCTAAATACAGCACATACAACATTTTTCAAAAGACCAAAAAGTGAAAAGTATATTTTAACAAAACGCATTTGACTAGTAGATCGAACAACTGGTGTTCTTAAACCCTTCTGACTGCCATTGGGGATTGCCAAATAAACGGATCACAAGATGTAACAGAATGGATCTTATAATTAATTTATTACTAAACAGAAAACAATAAACTTGCGGAAAAGATGGTATACCGCAAACATGAGGTGCAAAAATTTGTACACCATATTCGGATTTCGACAATTAATGTCTCTTATAATACAAGCCCAAACGAAAACATATAAGAAAGTCTAAATTGAAAACAACGTTCAAACCTATGATTGCGTTGGATAAAACCGCAATTTTATACGTGTGCAAACAAAACGAATTTCTAGGTAGAGGGTCTTAATACAGCACAAACAACATTTTCCAAAAGACCAAAAAGTGAAAAGTATATTTAAACAAAACGCATTTGACTAACAGGTCGAACAACGTATGTTCTTTAACCCCGCTGACTGCCATTGGCAATTGCAAAATAAACGGATCACAAGATGTAACAGAATGGATCTTTATTATTAATTTAATACCAAGCAGAAAACAATAAACTTACGGAAACGATGGTATACCGCAAACATGAGATGCAAAATGTGTACACCATATCCGAATTTCGACAATTAATGTCTCTTCAGTGATGTTAGGAATCGAAACGGTATTTGGAAGGCCATATAATTCACTTAGTTTAGGATAGACTCTTCAATTTTGAAGAGTCGAAATAGGATGAACGCATCATATAAAGCCGAAGGCAAATATAATACAAGCCCAAACGAAAAATGTAAATAAGTCTAAATTGAAAACAACGTTCAAACCTATGATTGCGTTGGATAAAACCGCAATTTTCATACGTGTGCATGCAAAACAAATTTCTTGGTAGAGGGTCTAAATACAGCACAAACAACATTTTCCAAAAGACCAAAAAAGTGAAAAAGTATATTTTAACAAAACGCATTTGACTAACAGGTCGAACAACAGATGTTCTTAAACCCTGCCGACTGCCATTGACGATTGCCAAATAAATTGATCACCAGGTGTAACAAAATGGATCTTAAATATAAATTTAATATCAAACAGAAAACAATAAACTTGCGGAAAAGATGGTATACCGCAAACTTTGTTGACGTGTATAAAAAGACTGACCTCGCAAACCGTTGAAACGAATTGTAGAAATCGGCATATATTATCGGTATATATTAAGCACTTTTGAATTCTTATAAAGGTTTATACACGTCACATTTTCCTGTTATAGAAATTATAAGTTAGAAACATGTGACAATATGTGTGTTAATAAAGATTGTTTTGAATATGAATAAAGGGAATGTGGGTGAGACACAGTCACCCAAATACACACTAAAAACAAAGGTCTTCATTAATTGGCTGATATTTAATATACAAAGTTTCAAGCTGAAACGTCATATTCAAATATTTATTCTATTTCAAAATATTAAGTACGAACTATTTATTTATTGAGAGCAATGCGTGTATCCCAATCTGATAAATCAGATATGTCAAGGAGGAATATAGTTGGTTAAACTAAATGTTAAGGATTCAATTCACGATAAGTGCTTGTTTGTCATACTGAAGTTGAGATTTACTTTTGAAAAGAATTTACAAGAATATAAAACTGTAAATAAATCTTAAAATAAAAAAAATACTGTAAATAACTGACAAAAATAAGCTGAATTTTAGGGATGTAAGCAGTGAATCTGCCATGTTATTTGCTTTTCCAACCAAAATTAACTTCTCAATCGTTTATATCAAACGAGAATAAACAAAAATCTGATTAATATAAGATGTTAATTGACGTGTTGTCACTTGGAGATATGATTTGATATGGGTAAAGTAAAACTATATGCATTTGCAGGGTTTGGTCAGTGTACTCATACATTTCACATATGTCTTACTTTTCAGTATAATCGAGTTTATTTCCATTTTCCATAGATAAAGTATTATGTTAGTCCAAATAATTATGACGTCGTCACAGCAATTATTTAATTTCAAATAGCCTTTGACGACCGACATAACCATTATAATTATTTGGACTAGTATATTATTGTGGCGTTGATTAATTCATTTTACGTTCAGAATGTGGTGTCTGTGCTGTTAATTCATGGGAGATGTTCGTTGTAAAGGTGCGGATTTACATGTTGTAATATACTATTATCATGTTTTTATTTATATATTTCTCTTGTATATGTGTTTTAGCGCGGTATTTTTTAATATTGCCATATAAGAGAGAGATTTGGCTAGCCATAAAACCATGTTCAACCCACTATTTTTCTTAAAATTTCCTGTACCGAGTCAGGAATATGGCAGTTGTTACCAAATAGTCCGTTTCTACGCATGTTGGCGTTTGTTTTGTTGCAGTTCAGTGTTTCTTTTGTTCCGTTGTTTTCCTCTTATAGTTGATGTGTTTCCCTCGGTTTTAGTTTGTTACCCGGATTTGTTTTCTTTTAATCGATTTATGACTTTTGAACACCGGTATACTACTGTTGCCTGTATTTGGATATATATGTCAATATGTAGCAAATGGAAAACTAATATCTAAGTTATATAAAGAATGTTTAAGTATTTCTATTAATAAATTCTAGCTCAATTGTAGTACATGTTGTATGTTTGATTAAGACAAAACGTCCCAAATTGCTTATTGTACAAATTATGTTTTTAAATGTAGGCTTAAATATTTTGATATTTTGATATTTTATACTTTATTAGTAGTAAACATAATCAGTGGTTTATCATTCAAGTGAACACACTTGTAAATGTAAATTGCGACTCTGCTAAGGAAATGCCGGAAGGTTTACTATGGACATTTTATATAAAAGTTCCTTCTGTTGGCATATCGAGAAAGTATAACCTTTTCTACATGGGAGACAATTCAAGTCTAATATGATAGCATCATATTTAATTTAGAATACGTATTGAATAATCAATCTCTGTTAGTGTATTGCTGTTTTATTCTGGATAATGATATACCTGATACAATTCCTATTTCTGTACATAGGTAACTCAGAAGAAATAATATTTAATTTTACCGAAGATGTATACATTGTGAAAAATCTTTAAATACTTCATTATAATTACTGAAAGTAATGTCATTAATCGGGAAATATTTCATCAGCATAGCCACTTGCGCGGGTGGTCCATTAAATCAGCATAAGCCTTGGCGTTGTCGAATTTTGTTTTCGCTTAATCGATTATGGCTATTTAACAGCGGTATACTACTGTTGCCTTTAATTTTGACTTTTGAGTTTGAATGTCCCTTTGGTATATTTTGCCTCTCTTTAAAGGCATATTTTGGATATTTTAAAAGACGCACTTGTATCTCCGTAAAATTCGGTTATTAAAACTTTACAGTGTGGAGACATCAGACATTAAAATATAATAAAACAAGTATTAGAATTGATCAACAACACATAAGATAAGAAACAAAATCTACATAATGAATTAAATATTTAGGATGAGAAATATGATTAATCGTAGTAATATGAACATCAAAATTTTTATTTTGTAAAATATTTCCTTTCTCTATTTGAATTGTACACGTATACCTAACAACAAAATTATTTTCAGTTACCTGTATTTAAATTAACAGCAAATGGCTGATATTTTGTTCAAACATATTGTTTTTTCTTTACTTGTTTAGCATTTCACAGCGGTATAACATGTTACTTTAATTATTCTTCCTTAGTTTATTTATTTTGAATTTAGATTGTATCATAGATCAAATTTATTTGTTCAGTGTATGTTCACTGGTGGTAATATGTCTTTTGATTGAGTTAAGCCATTTCAACTGATATTTTATAGTGTGTCTTTCTATGTTGTGATGTTACACTATTGTTTCAGATAAGGGTGAAGGTTTGGTACCATTCAAGCGTTTAAAAACCCGCTGCAATTGTTTGCACCTGTCCTCAGTCAGGAATCTGATGTTCAGTAGTTGTCGTTTGTTGATGTTGTTCATAAGTGTTTCTCGTTTTTTATGTAGATTAGACCGTTGGTTTTCCCGTTTAAATGGTTTTACACTAGTAATTTTGGGGCCCTTTATAGCTTGCTGTTCGGTGTGAGCCAAGGCGCCATGTTGAAGATCGTACTTTGACCTATAATGGTTTACTTTTATAAATTTTGACTTGGATGGAGAGTTGTCTCATTGGCACTCATACCACATCTTCTTATATCTATATACTGCTTGCTTTTGGAGAATCACTTTAATTACACCAAAGGGAGGGATAGGCAAGTGACAGTCGTACTCCCGACTAAGACAATTCTTACTAGTATAATAGTATGATACAGTTCCAATGAACTTGGAATGCTGAACTCAGTCAGGCTTAGTCATCATCTCATACATGTCATACTGTAGATTACTAGCTACTTTTTTTAAAACATCTAAATCATCATAACTAGTATTGCTATCATACAATGAATAACATCAAATTCAGTACCCTAACTTTTATCTTCATTAGGGTTTTGCGTACTAATTAAACATACGAAACACACTAAAGGCGAAAAATCGCATAACTTAAGAACACTTAGGACAAAAACGTGACAAAAGAGATAAAACACACTTTTTTAGTTTTGATAAATTTTACAAATTGATAGGAAAGTTTCACATCCTTACAGAAAGATGCCTCCATAAACTATAACGAAGATGACGAAGAAGCGTTTATACATCTCTTATCTGACAAGACAGAGCAATAATAGTGAGCTTTACAATATACAATCAGTATATGCCTGTATGTTATCTGAAGGCCATATCACATTTTAAATTGATACACTCATAAGTATGGTTCATTGTTAAGTTTACAAAACGCGTGAAAATTCCACTTGAATACAATGCAACGAATTTAGTTTTCATCAATGAAAAAATATATATCATCCTTCAAAATTGTAATACCATTGAAATTGAATACCACGCATTAGCATATTTTTAAATGTAATTTGGACGAATATTATGTGTTGCTGACGTGATCATGGTGATCATATGCACATACAAACTATCATATTACCACATACACAACCATTATCTTTAAAAGGCCGATCATATTAATAACGCAATGAACAATGGAATGCAAAATCTCCCGGTCAATAAAAATAAGAAAAGAAAAGGTTATTGAACTATGGATTTGTATAATTACATATTCACATAGACCTTCTTCTCTGATTGATATTTGTCTTTTGTCTGAAACATTTATATCATAAAAGGTGCTGTTATATAAAACTAATATTCTGATGTTTTCCTGTAGCATTATCACTCAAGTAGAGCAACTTTAAAGCTTTAGAAATTTAACTGCCATATAATTCAATTTTATTCAAATTCAAAACTTAATTTGCATCATTTGTTTGACTTGATGCAGGTAAATTGTCAATGTCAACAAGTTACTCTTCAATAAAATACATTCAACATTGCGTTCGAGTGGAGATTAACCATAACCTAAATTTTGAATCTGACCTAACATTACCGAGAACTTGTATAATTCCTGTTAACTGATCTGCGTGTGATACTTAGAATGTAGATGATATAACACAGTTAGCTCTCTTTAAAGATATAATTAACAAGAATGACACAACTTATCTATCGGGTCACAGTCTGTAAGATACTGGTGTACTGTTTGTCATATTATGACTTTGCCAATTAAATTATCTGCCCGACGTGCACCGGCAATATACAATCAAGTGAAAATAGTGTTGTTTATAACAGAAATAAATTTGTTATAGTAAGTCTTGTTAAGTGTTTAGATAGAAGACTATATATTAAAATATGAAAAGAGTAGATAATGAGAAAACGGCAACGATACAAAACGTTGCAAAAAGATACCTGGCTTCTAAGAAAATAAAACAATTATAGCTTTAGACCTTTTATTAACCATTTTTCGCCCCAAGTTCAGACAAAATGTAAATATTTGAAATGCAGAAAATTATGACATAGATAGTTAATCTAGACAAACACTTTAGGAACTTTACAGACATGCGCAATTTTATATGTCTGTGTTTTAGTACTTAATCCTTTTAATGACTTCAATATTGACTTCGCTATTTGCTTTCATGAACTCTGTGTCTGTAAATTGTTGTGGGTCTTTTATTTCTTTGTCCATGGCTTGTTCATATAGTTGTTTTCTAATTTTGTATAGGTTAATATAGCTATTATCATATATAGCCTCATTTGGGACACTTAGATCTTCATCATATGAGACAAAATTTCTTCGCCATCAATTTTCAGACATTTTGTTGAGGTTTGGTGATTTCTGCGATTCCTATTAATTAGTCGATATATCTACAGAAATAGGTTTACTCCTTACTTAACCGAAAAAAAAAGAATCATTCATTATAGCTTATTTAGTTTGGCAATCTAGCATATATGATTAATGTTTGCACAATTTTTCTCCGTGAAATTTCACAGAAATATATAATTTGCAGTTTCTGTCAAAGTAATTTTATGTCAGCTAATTGATCTATTTGTTCTACCTTTTGAGTATCTATGCCCATCCTTTGATATAGATTTGTCGAGTGTTCTTAGAATTAGTATCTCTATTTATGTTTGCCTTTCAGAATGTAAAACAGTTCTGAATAACAGGTGATAAGGATATATATTATTGAGACAACAACCTATAACACAGCAGAATTAAAAGACGTTTTATTTACTTATCGAATATTTTCTATGACATTGTTAATCGAATCTATATTATATCTTTTTTTTTGTCACAATTAAATGAAATATAGGTCATGACTATTCTATCTTATGACTAAAATTGTAATATGCGGCTTAGACAAAGATTAAAAACATTCAGTAACATTAAAAAATTGCATTCTTTTTATTTTTGTTTAATCACTTTTACTGTGACACATTAAAACAAATATTATAATTATCATAATAATATTAAGTATAAATATAAGAAGATGTAGTATGATTGCCAATGAACAACCATCCACAAGAGGCCAAATGACTCAGAAATTTACAACTCTAGGTCACCGTACGGCCTTCAACAATGAGCAAAGCCCATACCGCAAATTCAGCTATAAATGGCCCGGATAATGACAAATGTAAAACAATTCAAACGAGAAACTGACGGCCTAATTTATGTACAAAATAAGGAACGAAAACAAATATGTTACACAGCAACAAACGACAACCTGAATTACAGGGACCGCACATATAGAATGTGGCAAAATTAAACTAGTTTGAAGGCGCCAACCCTCCACTAACCTGGGACAGTAGTGTGACAGTACAACATAAGAACAAACTGTAAAAATCAGTTAAAAAGGCTTAACTCATCAGATGAATACAAATAGAAATACATCTAACAAAAACACAGAACGGACGTGGCAGGGTACTTATGCATCCCAACAACATAAAAACACTGAGTACAGATCTGAGAGTACTCGCAGTTATTGACAGCTAGTTCAAAACCAATAACAACTTATAATCAAATCATGCATCTAAGACTAAAATATCAATCAGTACACATCCAAAATCAAATGGATTTTAAATGTACATTTACGACTTGGAAAGTTAGATAAGAATACGCTTGTCATCTGAAACTTCAGTGGTATACATATATCCTACTTTTATCGTTCCTTCGGTGTATGAACATAATATCCTGATATGTAGCATACCTTATGCTTCCTCACCACTGGTTAACTAAACACACGTATTGCGTAATCAGTAAATATCTATATAAGTAAAGGCAACAGTAGTATATCGATGTTCAATAGTCATAAATCGATTAAGCGAAAACAAATCCGGGTTTTAACCAAAATCGAGAGAAACACATCAACTATAAGAGGAACGTCTTTTAGTCAATTAATAGTGTAAGATGAAGATTTTGATGCTACTAAACTGTAGTTCATTTTAACAGTCTTACTTTTGGATTCAATAATATTCCTGGCGTGAAGTCTTATTTTGGACGATATAGCAGCTATCAGACTAACATTTTGTCCCTCGAACTATTATAAATAGTTATCAATAAACCTATAATAATTCTTAAATCCATAAGTATACACCACGTACAGAAAAACGTCTCTTTGTTCCATCGGTATTCGATTTTTGTCTTCCATTACTTTGGTTTTCTTTTATTTTGGCAAACCAACATTATCAGAAACGCAGCAAATCAAACTATGAGCGAATCAAATTCTAACTATTACAGTTGCGTTTTCTTGTCCAATTAAGTCTCTCCTTGTCAATTAGCATTTATTACATATCTTTCTAGGTAATTTTCGTGTTTGTATTTCAAAACGTTTAACTATGTTTACCAGTTTTCCTTCAGCTATGCGACTGAGTGGACAAACCATTTTGTTTATCACTGTCAACAATTTCTTACATCTTTTACTCCGATCGAAAATTGAATCAATATCATAGTTTGATATTATTGATAAGATTGATTGATTACTGATCAATTAGTAAGGATGTACTTGGTAAGTTGGAGGAAAAATAATGTTATTGTTCATTTGCTGTCATTCGATTGTTTTTGATACATGTATTAAGTCGGCATATCATGGCCTTATTTTCGCATTGATGTCTGTTTTACTCTTATTGCAACCTTTACACAACTTATTGTGTAGTACAAAACAGTACTCGATATTACATTTGAAGACGTTTGATCCTGATGTTAAAACGAACAGTACTTACAAATTAATAAATCATATACTAGTATTTTCTTTTCACATAGTTCATTTTGTAAAATTGCATGAAGGTAACCCCTGTCACTGTATTTTCTTCCGTAGTCAAAATTGGTAATGCTGCAGCGAAGTTCTTGATATCACATTGCCTTAGTGTCCATCATTGAAATTGTGTCAATTCGACACATATGATTTTACGCAATACGCAGGAAATTGTAGACCACTTGACAAGCAAATATAGGAAAATATAAAAAAGTTGAAAAGACTCTCTCCAAACAGTAACACAATAGTTGACGTCAAAGAACAAAAATGCCCACAATGATATAACTGAAGGAACGTATAGCCTTGATAAATGACTAGCAATACAATTTATAAATAACCCTCATTGTCACCAGGAATTAACCACCTAGTACGAAAGTCGTACCAACACAGAGGTCTGGACCATATCAAAATATAGAAAACGCTATGATTATGTCAAGTACATTGTAGACAGGATGGTTCTACAACAGAAAAGGAAAATAAGGCACATCAAACGTATGACTACTGGAAAATACCGACAACCGTTAGCAACCAAGAAAACAATTTTTAACTACAAAAGTTTCATGAAACAAATAACCTTATAAGAGCAGGAAATAGTACAATTACAAAACAAATATTGCAACTGAAGGGTCCTAAATGAAAAGCATCACCAGAGGTTCAAATACTGTTAACACCACGCATAAATATCTATAAACAATGACAAGATGATGGTGAATAGAAAGATCATCCTGTGGCAAAAGTAAAATAACAAAAGTACCGAATTTCGAGGAAAAATCAAAACGGAAAATCCCTAATCAAATGGCAAAATCAAAAGCAACAGCACTATGATTGGAGAAAAGGATATTGCGTAGCATATAGAGAATGGAACAAGCTATAAGTCGGCAAAATCTTTACAAACATATAACGGACAACCCCAATTCTCAGCTGTTTATTGTCATTTAAATCGTTATTGAAGTTTTAGCTAGTTTTGGTTACGATCAATACAATCTCAAGATCAAGATTAAAAGATAAGAATACGTTAACAGTGCAATCTTGTATTCCTTACCAGGACAAAACATTTAAACTTGTATGAAATCCATTGGCATTCTTTGTTTTACAACTTAGTATGTTTGAAGTTAGGACAAATGATCGAAAATACACTGTAAAACAAATCAGTATATTTATTCAAAATAAAAAAACAAACTGTCAACAATACTAGTGACTATTACTAAACACTGTTTTATTATATTACAAATATTAGATATATTTAAAAGCATACTTCGCGCCGGAAATTTAACGAAATCATGGGTAATGCCACTGGAG
This sequence comes from Mytilus coruscus, assembly GCA_017311375.1. NCBI lineage: Eukaryota > Metazoa > Mollusca > Bivalvia > Mytilida > Mytilidae > Mytilus > Mytilus coruscus. The sequence goes on along the minus strand of CM029598.1, from coordinate 3,827,786 downwards.
ACGTACTGAGGGTTCGGCTTTAAATAAATGGTTTGAAAATTTTATTTTCACACTTTTGTTTAATCAAAATATGCTTATAGAGATGTTTAGTGATAACATATTACGTGTGTTTTAGTTAACCAGTTATTGGGACATATAATGTTTGCTACATTTTATTTATTTAATACGTCAAAAGGAACGATAAAAGTAAAATTATAGATAACAAAAAATTCTAATTTAAAACACCCATTCGCAAATATACACTTTTAACGTATAGAATTTAATTTTTCGTTAACTTGTAACAGTAAAAAGTAATTAAAGAGAGAAGAATTTTAATGTTTTGAATTTTCTAATTCCTTGTCGACGCCTCATGGTGCAATTGTAGTGATTAGGTAAAATAATCATTTATAATATTTCACTATAATACTTCCCAACAAAGATAAAATATAGACTCGAATAAAGATGTAAAAGAAAATATTCGATAGGTATATTTTAAATAGGACGTATTGTAATTTTGTTTTGTTATAGGTTGTTGTCTCGATTTTATATACCAAAATTCCTTTCATTCTTAACTGTTTTCGTTCTGAAAGGCTAGAAAAAAATAGAGATATTAATATCAAGAACACTGAATTAAATCCATATCCAAAGAAATGTAGCTAAAACAAATAAATCTGCTAACATAGACGATACTTTGACAGAAACTGTTGGATGTATATTGCATGATAAGTCACGAGATAAATAAACCTAAATTGAATCCAAGGTCATCTTTTAAAATTTCACTTAGATAAATCGTTCAAACTTTGATGATGTATTCAAACTGTCAAAGTGAATAAACTATTTTGAATGGTTTCTTTTGTTTCTTTTGTTCGGTTAGGTATGAGGAAAGCCTTTTCTGTAGAATTTTCTAATTTAGATCGTTGTTGAATTGTAAGACAGCATTGTTTGCGATTATTGAAATCTCAAATTCAAAAATCTGAATACGTCACCAGTGCAATCTATTATTCGTAACCAGAACGAAAACTAAATATGTCCGAAGTAAACACAAATGATTTAAAGTAAAATTCAAAATGAGTCAGAATACTTATTTATTCAAAAGAATAAAGAAAAACGTGCACATTGTTCAAGTACAAATTTAAAGTAGTTTAGAGTTATTAGTTGAAATATTCTTGTCTACAGATTTACGAACATGAGATTTAAACACAATTGTGACAAATTTCAATAAATTCAACCAGATTGAAATACAGAGCATGTTTCAGTGATTGGCTGTCTTTAATTCTCGTATTTGATTTTTTATTGTTTTGATATAAATCACACAATTTTTCATATATGATTTTTTCTACTATCAAAGAACTTATCATTCACTTTTGTAACAAGACATATGATAATAGTGGAATTAACTATTTTGGAGTGTAAAAGTTTTGGGATGTTTTAGATAAATTACGATCTTTAGGTGATCCTATTGATTCTGTTAACAGGTTTTGACTTTTCAACTCTCTACACCACACTTCCACATAATCGTATCAAACTAAAGTTTTACCTATTCAATTAAATGGTCGTTTGGTTAATGTAATTGTAATGAATTTGTTGCAAGTCATTTAAAGCCTTCTTCTCTAATGAGAAAGGTAAATATACTAGATATACTTACTTGAAGTGTGATGAGATGATTAAAGGTGCTAATTTTCCCTTTAGTTTATTGATGTACGTTTCAGCAATAAAGTTTACCGACAGGTTGTAGGTAATGCTATGGACACCAGTTGCTTCTCTTTAATAGCAGACTTGTTCCTGATCTGTTATGAATCATATCTTATTACCAAACTCAGTAAAGAACCGTCATAATTGCATTTAATTGATAAATTCAACAACACTTACCGTTATCTTGATGATATTTGTCGTTAAATAATCAAGAATTTTCTAAATATACTAACGAAATTTACCCAAAGGAAGTTACTTTGCATAAATCAAATATAAACGGTAATAACTGTTACACCAGTTTTACAGGGAAACTCTACACAAAAGTTACGACAAAAGGGATTATTTTTCGTTCCCCATTGTTAATTTTCCTTTTTGGATGGTGATGTTCCTTTGCCACCATCTTTCGGTGTTTATATATCAAGACTCGTTCGCTATGCCCGTGTCGGCTGTGACGTTTTGGATTTCAATGAGCGCAATTTATGTATTACTGGTAAATTGTGAAGTTAGGGATTTCGATACCACAAATTACTTAAAACCTTTGCCAAATTCTTCAATAGATACAGAGATTTGGTTTGAAGTTTGTTTTTCCTGCAGAAAACTTATTTCAAACGGGATAGCACATCTTCATTTTACGGAGATGTTGATTACCAAGCCCAGAAATTTAGATACAATCCGGGTAAACTTACCCATCCTTTAAATAAACTTATTGTAAAGGTTACCCATTCAACACTGTAATTATATTTTTGAATATTGTTTTTATTGGTATTGATATTGATTTTTTATCAGTAAATTAAAATCAAACTGGATATTATTTTATATACATATCCACATTGATGGCTTTACAATCTGTCAATACCTGTAGCTTGGCACAAGGTCACGTTTTCTGACTGCTAATGACGTCTTTACACTGGATGAGTACTTTTGACATTTAAGTCTTAGATGCATGATTTTTATTAGTTGTTATCAACATTGAAGGAACTAGTTGTCAGTAACTGTGAGTACTCTCAGATCTGTACTTAGTGTCATTTTTGTTGTGGGAATGTATAGATACCCTGCCACGTCCGGTTTGTTTTTTAGATGTCTTTCTGCTTTGTATCTATGTGATTAGTTAAGCCATTTTCAACTGTTTTTTAGTGTGTTCTTATGTTGTTCTGTTACACCACTTTCCCAGTTTAAGGCAGGTGGGAGTTGGGGTTGGTGCCTTCACACTAGTTTAACCCCGCCACATTCTATATATGCGGGTCCAAAGTAAGGAGCCTGTCATTCAGTGGCTGTCGATTGTTGCTGTATATTATATTTGTTTTTCGTTCATTATTTTGTACATAATTTAGGCCGTTAGCTTTCTCGTTTGAATTTTTTACATTTGTCATTTCAGGGCCTTTTATTGCTGACTATGCGGTATGGGTTTTGCCCATTGTTGACGGCCGTACAATGATCTACAGTTGTTAACTTTTATGTCATTTGGTCTCTTGTGGTCTCATTTGCAGACATGCCACATCTTTTATCTTTCGTCATGCCGGTGCTTTTGGTAGCTTACTATATACTGTGTGGAATTTGGTCATGGCTGATGGCCGTACGATGTCCTATAGGGTAAACGTAGCATTACATTTACCCGGCTTTAGGTTGACCTTTCGTGCACCAAAGGCAATTGAAGTAAGTTAAATTAGGAACGCCGTGACTGAATGTAATGGTATAAAGTATTTTTCATTTCTGTATGAATAACTGGAGTGTTTATATTTACAATGTAATTTTGAAACACATAGAAATATTTTCTTGAGAATAATTCGAAAAGGCTTCCAAATTTTCATAAATGTGATGTAAAATGAAGGTTGGCATGGATATCGTAAACAAGCTCCGCTCTAAGATTTTTATGATATCATGTAATTTCAATTTCTAAAACAGAATAATGAAGTACTTATATCACTCAAAACTTTTTGTCCAGGTTTTTTAAATAAAAAAGTGGTTAATTTAGAAAATATTAGTAAAGTCACTTATGGAAGAATAACTACTACCGCTTTCCTTATAGATGCCTGCATACACGGTGTAGTTAGATTAGATTTGTTTCGAACTTTTATTTAGTTTTGAATTAATCGATCCAGTTTACGCACGAACAACACCTTGCAAATGAAATAAATCCGATAACAAAACACTGTCCGCAATTTGACATCTTTAATATGATTAAGAGCAATTAGAGATGTCAAATACATTAAGTTAACAATAATATTGTAAACATGCACACAATTATATTACATACTGATCAACTATCATTCCCTTTTATTGAAAATAATATTATGTTTGTTTGAAATGTCAATATAACCAGTTCTGCTTCAATACTACCGCCATTTTCATATATAATTTAGATTAACCTTAACCTAAATTTTAAATCTAACCTCACTGAGCAGGTGTTTAATTCCTGGTAACAAATTTGGGAATTTAAAAGAATACTAATGTATTTTTAGCCACAGATAATTTGTGATATCAGAATATGTGATATCAATTCACCTCTTTATATTTCTCAGTTAAGACTAACCGGAAGGTTATTTGATTACTTACAAAAGCGCAAATGATTGCATATGTTTCGTTTAAATGTCATCGTTTAAGTGATTATTCGAGGTTTGAAGAACATTTTGTACAAATTTAATTGAAACAAACCAACATCATAGACACCATTTACATCCGGTAAGTAATTTTTCGTTATTTTTAATAGGAAAATTAATAAAAGCAGAATCACAAACAGAATTCCCAAAAGACAGTAAGACAACTTATTTCACTCGGGATAGCACAACCTCATTTTACGGAGATTTTGATTACCGTTCCCAGAAATTTAGATACGATCCTGGTAAACTTATCGATCCTTTAAATAAACTTATTCTAAAAGGTTACCAATTCAACACTGTAATTAGATCTTTGAATATTGTTTTTATTGGTATGAATATTGATTTTGTTATCAGTAAATTAAAAGCAAACTAACTATTATTGTTATAAACATGTGCACTATCATGGATCTACAATCTGTCGAATCCTGTATCTTGGCATTGCAAAGGTCATGTTTTTTCCGACTTTTATGACGTCTTTATACTGAATCCATTGGATGTTTGATGTGAACTGATTGATAATTTAGTCTTAGATGCATGATTTGTTTTATTTTTAGTTGTTATTGGCTTTGAACTAGCTGTCAGTAACTACGAGTACTATCAGATCTGTACTTACTGGGATGTACCAGTACCCGGCCACGTCCACTCTGTGTTTTTTAGATGTATTTCTATTTGTATCCATCTGATCAGTTAAGCCTTTTTCAACTGATTTTTACAGTTCGTTCTTATGTTGTACTGTTACACCACTGTCCCAGGTTAGGGGAGGGTTGGGATCCCGCTAACATGTTCAACCCCACCACATTCTGTATGTATGTTCCTGTCCCAAGTCAGGAGCCTGCAAGTCAGTGGTTGTCATTTGTTGCTGTGTTACATACTTGTTTTCGATCATTTTTTGTACATTAATTAGGCCGTTAGTCTTTTCGTTTGAATTGTTTTACATTTGTGATTTCGTGGCCTTTAAAATCTGACTATGCGGTATGGGCTTTGCTTATTGTATCAAGGCCGTATGGTGACCTTTAGCTGTTAATTTCTGTGTCATTTGGTCTCTTGTGAAGAGTTGTCTCATTGGTAATCAAACCACATCTTTTTTTATGAAACACATTAATGCGGTTAAACTTGACGAGTCTTTTGTAGACTAAACGCAACCTTTGTAAGCTGAGATAATTTTAGAGTTGGTTCATCATATACAGATTTTATATATGCATGAAACCACTTGGAAATGAATTGTTCTGAATAAAGGCAACAGTAGTATACCTCTGTTCGAAATTCATAAATCGATTGAGAAAAACAAACCCGGGTTACAAACTAAAACTGAGGGAAACACATCAAATATAAGAGGAGAACAAAGACACACAGAAACATTAAAATGCAACACACACAGAAACGAACTATAAGATAACAATAGCCATTTTCCTGACTTGATACAGGACATTTTAAGAAAAATGGTGGGTTGAACCTGGTTTTGTGACTAGCCAAACCTCCCGCATTAATGACAATGTTTAATATAACACTAAAATGACAACATTACATGACAGGACTACAATACAAATAAATGGAAGAACATACAGGACAGAGAAACACACAAATAAACAATACAATAAAACATTGCGACAAACTAATAGTTATCAAAGGTGCCAGGCCTAAAGATGAAGAGCATTGATGACCCAAAATTCCAAAAGTTGTGCCAGATACGGCTAGGTTATTTGCCTGGGATAAGAAAATATTTAGTATTTAGAATAATTCATATTTTGCAAATAGTAAATTTATAAAATATAAAATGACCATATAATTGATATACTTCTTAACACCGAAGTGGTGACTAACTACAGAATAAAAAATACGAATACGTAAAGAGAATATCCTTATAATTTATAATTATTGGATAATTAGAATAATTTTCTGCATATTGTTTGGGTAGAATAATCTAATTGTACACTATGCGTATCATAGCAATTTTAAATGCCAAAATAAATCATATTATTCATTTTTATATTTTCGAAAGATTTCCATTGTTGCTAATTTGAGCGCATGTTCAAAGTATTTAAATTTTACTTTGATTACATCTCCGAAAATCTGCCGTGTACCCATCTCCTATTACATGTAGCTGATAGTTTTAAATGTAACCACTCTCATTGGTCAAGGAACACTTTAGTCAACATGTTCTGTGCTGTCACTAAGGGAAGAATTTTATATTTAATCTGCAGATTCATAATGATAAATATTGTAGCGGATAGGCATTTTTTGTATCTACCATACAGCTTCTTCCTATTTGCCTATAGCTTGAAATTTTACAACACTCAATTTACGAAGAAAATGTTCTTATACTCAATCTACAAGGAAACTTTTCTGTCAAATATGTCTTGGCTTCTTTGTAAGATAATGATTTCATATTCATTTGGTCTTCATCTTGATTATAATGAGTTGAAGCTGATAAACAATTTGAACATCTACAGTGCAACCACTTCATGTTTGGTGACAGTTTTAACTTTTACAATACTCATTGTAAAAGGAAAATGCTCGTCAAATTTGTACTACTTTCTATTGAAGGTAATTATCAAACATTTGGTTTGCAGCTTGATAATGATGAGTTTAAGAGTAAGACATTTAAACATTTCCAGTGCAGCCACATTCTGTTTGCCGATCGATTGAAATTCTACACGTATTGTTTTTTTTTAAACCAGTAGCGGTACGTGTAGACAAAATGTTAGAACATGAAAATGAAACAATCTATAAATATTTAGTATTTGAAGCGCTTTTCGGGAATTACCATCATCAGAAACGCTACAATTTAAAACTAAGGGATGTATACGAGTTGAAACACGTTAACTGCTTTATGACATAAAGGGACCCAAACACATGATAGCCAAATCCATCTAAAGTAAACCAATCCTGAGGAATTTGGAACCTCAGTTTCTTTGACTCTATTTCTTGATTTAGTGTTACCAACGTGCCATCAAGTAAAAACTGCTGTTTCATTTTATTACAGTTGTCACTAGAAAAGGGTCGATTAAAGAACATTCACCTATACGATCGAAGTTGAACACTTAGTCAAAACACATAAATACTCACAAGGCTTCATCAAATAAGGATTTTGGTAGAGTAGCATTCGAAATAAATTTTGCCCGAATGCATTTATTGAGTAGTTATAAAAACTACAACAATGTATGGGTTGACTGCTGACTTTGCAAACTAATTACTAGTCCATTTGAAAACTTTTCTAACAGGCATTTTATCGGAAATATTCACATGCAATTTGATTATGTCATTTGTGTTTATCGAAAAGAAAACTAAAGGATTATAATGTCTCTAAAATGAATCAAGCACATGCATATGGGAATTACAGTTCACAGTGGCAAAGCCTAACCGAGGTATATAAAAGAAGATAGTGTGTGATTGTAAATGAGACAACTCTTTACAATCACACATACAAGACCAAATGACACAGAAATAACCGTATTCATGTGTTTCATAAAAATAAAGATGTGGTCGACAACTCTTCGCAGATGACACAGAAAATAACAGCTATAGGTCACCATACGGCCTTCAATGATGAGCACAGCCCATACCGCATAGTCAACTATAAAAGTCCCGAAATGACAAATGTAAAACAATTCAAACAAGAAAATAACGGCCTAATTTATGAACAAAGTATGATCGAAAACAAATATGTAACACAGCAACAATTGACAAGCACCGAATTACAATCTGGGAGCTCTACTCTATATATAACCCTGGAAAAATAAAGCAGTTGTATCCTAAATAATGAAAATAACAAATAAGGGCGTTTATTACAAATAGTGGTTTGCCAATAATAAATGACCTGCCATGGAAACAATTATGCTTTTAATTGAACGTACATTTTAATATTATACTATAATTTCGAAATTGACAACTGCGGTCATATCAGCAATCAGAATCGATGACAAACGAGGTGATTTATACTTTTCCCACACCTTAGCAGCAACATACCAACTTCCCCATGTATTTAATAAACAGTTCTCAACTCATAAGATATTCCAAAGCTTGCAGCTGCTACGCAGACTTTGTGAAACGTCATCAGTGTCTGAGGGGAAAATGAGCCAGGGTATTGTCAAAGAACATCTTGTCCTTTGTTGAAATAATTTCGTCGGAAAGTATCAAGGTCCTAGATAAGTATTCAGTGTTCACTTCACAAATTTTACTAGATGGTCTTGAGTTACAGATTTTAGGTGCTGATGTTTAGTAACTTTTAATTGATATAAAGTTTTTCTTTATTTGTCGTCATACTTTCATGTTTGCTTTGTTTGTATGGCTTTTGACGTGAAAGGGTATTTATACATCTTACTAACGTGTTTTTGTTTTACTTTTGGCTATCCTGGTGTACTACAAAATTACTGTACCAACGTCTATGTCAATAATGTATCGACTACAAAAACTTTTTGGTTAATGTCGTTGTCAAATTAACATTCAACTTCTACTTTTTGTTGGCGTCTTTGATATTTTTTTTACTTTGTGTTGTATGTCTTTGATGTATGTTAAAACAGTTTTGGCTGTTTGATTCCAAGTATTATCACATTGACATATTATATCTGTTTGGATTGCTTACCCAATTTTGTTTTGATAACGGAACTATGAATAATTGTCATACATTTTTTCTCTGGTGAATATTTATATATAAATTCTGCATTTGTATTAGAATTATTGGTTAAATACAATAAAACCAAATTATTCTCTTGAAGCATATATCATTAGTTCTAACTGACAGATTTGGTTAAAATGTGATTCCCTATGTTATATATGCAAGTTCGCAAGTATCAGTTATATACAAATCTTCATTTGAAGATGTAAGATATCACTAAAATTCTCATTTCACTAGTACTTGACAAGTACTTATCAAACACGGCAATGCAACATATACCTTGAATTTAAGGTTGTTCAAATTGAGCTGGCTTTGAATTTAAACCATCTGATAAATGTCATTAACACTGATAGTACCTACAATAATAATATGCAGTTTGCATGATACGGGTTATGTTCTTGTCATATATCTTATGATGGTATGATACTTATCCCTAACGGGAGGTAAAGTGCTTGATTTCATCTGACGAAGACATAATCTTTCAGTCAGTTTAATTGATTCTGGAGCTAGCATAACAATAACTGCTAGTAGTCTTTGATAATGTATGTATTATTGTCATTTTGCATAGTTTCTGCTGTTACCTATTCTGACATCGGACTCGGACTTCTTTTAAACTGAGTTTACTGTGCGTATTGCTGTTTGCTTGTTTGTTTTCTAAATTGGCTGGAGGTATAGGGATATGGTTTAGGTCTCACTAGATATGTTTAACTCCGCCATATGTTTGCGCCTGTCTAAAGTCAGGAGCCTGTGGCCTTTGTTTTCTTGTATGTTTTTTTTAATTTTTGTTCATTTATGTTTCGGAGATAAGTATGACGTCCATTTTCACTGAACTAGTACTAGTTTGTGCAGAGGGCCAGCTGAAGCCCGCCTCCGGGTGCGGGATTTTCTCGCTGTGTTGAAGACCCATTGGTAGCCTTGGACTGTTTTCTGCTCTTTGGTAAGGTTGTTGTCTCTTTGGCACATTCCCATTTCTATTCTCAATTTTATTATTTATATAAATTTAAAAGCATATGCCTAATACAGTATAATGTAGTTAATATTTATATAAACATTTTATGAAATATGAAATCCTTTTCTCAATGCTTTTAAAGGAAAACTTTCACATTCCAGCAACATTTTCATATATACAATGTACATGTTAACGTTTTTAATTTTGACTTTTATTTTATTCTTTTAAATTAAAAGTGAATCAAATTGTATCAAAATAACATGAAACAGAGAATAAAGTTTAAAAGCACAATACCTCACCCCACTATTTCAAAATTAAAGGTGACTTTTAGCATGCTATTGGTTGCTTTAATCTGAAATATTCTGCCTCGTCATAACTTTAAAAATAATGCGTACATTTAATTGATTGATTGACCGGTGTTTGCTGTATGACCACTTTAAATAAAAATACAGATCCATCAAGAGTTGTTTCAAGGGTGTGTAATGTGCACAAGATGGGAAAAAGATACCAGAGGGACTTTTAAACTTATGAGTTGAAAATAAATTGACAACGTTATTGCAGAGAACGGGAACTCTCTGTCCCTACATAAGGGATCAGATTTGTTGTTCCTATTCTGACAAGGCATACTTTTTGCTATTCTAGTAATTGAACCCTGTGTCTTACTTATTTTTACAAAGGCATTTATTGTCAGATTTTTTCTACAACCAGGAAGCTTACTTAAGAGCCTTCGTTATGGTACATTGTATTTATAAACATAATTAAGAGAATACATAATTAAAAATTTATAAAAAGATAACAAATTTTCTTTAATGATATTTTCTATTGGTTGATATCTATTTACTACTTCCTACTGGTACCAAGGTTTCATTTGTTTGTGAGAGGTGTTTGCTTTACTTAGAAGATAGACCTCGCAAACTCTTTCCTTTCCAGAATTGCATTGATGTTTGTGAGTCACCGACCAGTAACTTTTGCAGTATGCCTTTGGTGTGTAGAAGAACTTGTCTATAGTACTACCGGTGACGGCCTAACTCTACTTTTGAATCACTGATCAGTAACTCTTGTATATTCCTGGGTTGTCTAGAAGAACTTGTTTATAGTACTACCGGTCACGGCCTGACTCCATTTCTGAATAACTGACCAGTAACACTTGCAGTATGGCTAGGTAATGTAGAAGAACTTGTCTGTAGTACTTTTGGTTACGGCCTTGACTTAATTTCTGAGTCACTGACCAGTTACTCTTGCACTACGGCTTGGTTATCTAGAAAAACTTGTCTTGAGTATTGTTATATTAACTTCGATTTCTGTAATATATTGAGCTAAGCACGACCAGAAATTCTATATATTCTTTTGGAGGGTTAAGTAATAATTTGTTATTAATGTTTTTATGTTAAATTGCAAATTTGGCTACCTTTTGAAAGGTAAAATAACAGAAATACCGAACTTCAAGGAAAGTTTTAATAGGAATGTTCCTTATAAGATGACGAAATCCAAAGCTCAAACACACCAAACGAATGGAAACAACTGTCATATTTCGGAATTGGTATAGGCATTTCCTTATCTAAAAATCGTGGTTTAATAGCTATCTATACCTTTTACTTGTATGACAGTCGCCTTATATTCCATTTTATCTTACCTCCTATACATTTCTAGGAATGTGATTGGTTAAAAGCAACCGCGTGGAGACCGTTTATTTTCAATATTGGGGTAGTAGGCGAGGCCTATTTCAATACACGGTTAGTAGTGGTGTTATGTCCCTTTATACAAAAACACGGTGTTGAGGAAATCTTAAAGTTTCAACCGACGAAGAAATTTAAAATGAACGATTGAAATAAATTCATAAAACTCATTTGAAGCTGACAAGTTGTTATTGTTGGTATTTGTTTTGTATAGACCAATGGAAGTAGGTTTCTAATACTAACGGTATTGAAGACTTGATCACTTTTATAGGCCGCTAGTCTAAATACCACATGTTAAGATAGTCGGTAAGATAAATTCGTTACATAGTGTGCTAGTGACCAAATGCTTTCACCCCATATGGAATTTACTAACCCAATATATATCATATAAGGTCACTACCACACTATGTAACTAATAATATTAACAACAATAAAAAAGTCATAAAAAGTAAATGGCGAGTGTTTAATACAGGTTGATAGTACATGTTCTACATCTTTGTAATAAGTGCCACATGAATTGCATATTGTCAATGTACTGACCTAACGTACCAGGTAATACAGTGGTACCTAATATAAGCCTAGTTATTGTATTTGCTTGATATCGATTACCTTTGAACAATAAAATTGAGAATGGAAATGGGGAATGTGTCAAAGAGACAACAACCCGACCACAGAACAGACAACAACAGAAGGTCACCAATAGGTCTTCAATGCAGCGAGAAATTCCCGCACACGGAGGCGTCCTTAAGCTGGCCCTAAACAAATATATATACTACTTCAGTGATAATGGACGTCATACTAAACTCCAAATTATACACAAGAAACTAAAAGTAAAAATAATACAAGACTAACAAAGGCCAGAGGCTCTGACTTGGGACAGGCGCAAAAATGCGGCGGGGTTAAACATGTTTATGAGATCTCAACCTCCCCTATACCTCTAGCCAATGTAGAAAAGTAAACGCATAACAATACGCACATTAAAAGTCAGTTAAAGAGAAGTCCGAGTCCGATGTCAGAAGATGTAACAAAAGAAAATAAACAAAATGACAATAATACATAAATAACAACAGACTACTAGCAGTTAACTGACATGCCAGCTCCAGACCTCAATTAAACTGATTGAAAGATTATGTCTTCATCATATGAATATCAGGCACAATCCCTCCCGTTAGGGTTTAGTATCATACCATCATAAAATATATGAGAAGAGCATAACCCGTGTCATGCCAACAACTGGTTTTAAATAAATGTGTTTAGTTCCGATGCAATGCATAATTCCATGTAGCTTGCCATTTTATTTTGTTATGTAGTGATGTTGTTATCGCAATGAATCTGTTTGCACTAAGATTAAAGTTCAGATCTATTTGATCTTTGTTTAAGGCTAATTTTACTTGTGTGTTAACCTATTCATTACCTAGGATATCAACTATCCTTTCTATGGTGATTTCTATATTTTTCTGTTCAAGTTTGAAAGCTAGTATTTGAATTAGTTTCAGGATGTCGAGTCTACTTAATACATCAATTTGTATTAATTTGTTAGCACTACACAAATCAGTGAGAATAACAATTTCGGCAACAAAATGTACACTAGTAAACCATTTTTGATCTGCAACGGTTATTTGTATCTGAACAGTTCATAAAAGACCAAACAATAAATTATTAAGTCATTTATAGCCTTTCAGTCAATTTTCAGACTCATCTACTGCTGCACAACAAATAAATAAATTTTAGTTAATCACAGCCATATTAAATTTGATCTTTACATTATGTAAAATAATAAATAATTCGGTCATATATTGTTATATCTCGTCTCATTTATTTTTATGTGTAGTACCTTAAAAGTGTTTAGTATTACGATAAAGTTTCACTTCTGTTCTCGTACTATGAACAACCAATTTATTTGTAAAAATATTTCCGTACTCCTAACAACATTATTATATTTAAAGTTACCTGTGCACGTTATTTTATTTTACGCCATTTTGTCCCAGGTTATAGTTGTCTTTGAAATTGGTTTACATATCATAGTTATATTCTGTTATAAATCAAATATATTCGTTCAGTGTATGTTTACTTGTTTTATCAATATTTCTTTTTGATAGTGTTATGGTGTTATACCACCATTGATTTTCCTCTATCTTAGTTAAATTTGCAATTTTCAAAAAATGTGCAGAATTCATCTTTGTTTCAAATAAAGAAATACATGACATGAATAAAGTTTTATCCTGTCCAGTACTTTAGACAAACATTCACATAACATTTCATTGCATATAAAAATAACCATCACTGGAAGTTAACCAATCAGATGTTCTCCTTTTTCCTGTGTACAAGATTAAGCAGCCTTGTAACCTCATCTTTCCAAAATATTCTATAGGAACAGTAAATAAAAAGTAATGGTGCCTTGAAACACCCAAGATATATGTTTATGACTCAGAAAGTTTTACTGCAATGAAATAAAGAATTCATTTTCTACAGCTGTTAAATTCAAGGAATACTTTTTTCTACCCTTTTCGTATGCAACCGGATATGCGTACTATGATTTAGTTTTATTACACCTTAAGCCATTTCAATTGATATTTTATTGGTTGTCTTTCTATTTTGTAATTTTGTACTACTGTTTCAGGTTAAGATGAAGGTTGGTGCCTGTTTAAACGTTTAAACCCGCTGCATTTTGTTTGCACTTGTCCTAAGTCAGTAACCTGTTGTTCAGTGGTTGTCGTTAGATGATGTGGTTCAGAAGTGTTTCTCGTTTCTCGTTTTTATATAGATTAGACCGGCGGTTTTCTTGTTTGAGTTGTTAAACACTAGTCATTTTGGGGCCTGTTAAAGCTTGCTGTTCGGTGTGAGCCAAAGCTCCGTCTTGAAGGCCATACTTTGACTTATATCGGTTTATTTTACAAATTGTGACTTGTCTCATTGGCACTCATACCACATCTTTTATATCTATATATAAAAGTCTTTATAGGTCCATTTTCTGCGCTAAATTCGATCGCTTTACAGACAACTCAGTATAATGTTGATGTGAACAGGTAAATATAAACTACTAAAAGTCTGAACATAGTCTGAAAAGAGAGCTGAAAACACCAATGGGACATTAAAACTACTAATAAGACAAAATATATTGACAACACCATCACCGCCAAAACCTGCAGGTGATCTTAGGTGCTCCAGATGGGTAAGCATATCCTGCTCCACATGTGGCACCCATTGTGTTGCTAACGGCAGTACAAACTCGGTAATACATTTAATTTGGTAGTTCACATTCAGGAAACATACTACCTAAGCTACACAAAAAGGAAAATTCACAATTGGGTGCTGAAATCATCCCTTTTGTCGTAAAGTAACGTTTTGAACTGGCCCTCAGTGTCAATTTCTAGATGTAAGTCAAGGCATGAATCCGACTTAACTGTATCTGTTGAATTTTTATCGCAAGTTCGATGGATTAGATGCGTTCAATATAGTCACCAAATTTTGAGCATCATCCATATAGCGCACAGTAAATTTAAAGGATACTGCTAACTTCTTTTCATACAGAAGTTCCTGTATGAAGTAAGCCTAATATGAATAATGGAAAATGTCGGCAAAAGATATGCACAGTTAGTTCAAATGGAAATGTCGATTGTTTGTTGAAAACACGTGCTCCGAACGTGACAAATATGTTGTCAATCAAGAAATCAAACATCTTTATATGCTAATTTCAGAAAAATTTTTCTTTGAATCAGAGTGATTGTTTTACAAAGTACCGTTTCCTCCGTTCGAAAAGATACTAGTTTCTACGTTGGTTTTTCTTTTTTTTAATGAAAGCAGGACCAACTGTTTCAAGTTGTCTTTAAGTTTAGAATGGGAATACATGTGTGAAGTGTAGAACAGTCAATTGTTTTAAAAGATAAAACAGATATTTATTAACTAAAGGCGAATTGTATTAAAAATACGGAATTTACCGCTGTGAATTAGCACGAAAACAAAATATCTGCAAAATCACTCAAACTATATAGAAAAGACCTAGTGTTGTACTATTCAAATTTTTAGATTATGTTAAAATAAAAAAATAAAACCATTTTGACTTAGATTAAGTGGTAAGTGTTTTTAATTGATTATATTGCTGTTAGCATTCACAAATACATTTATTTTCTTTTTATTTACAGAAAATAGATGGAAGCCTACGCGCTAGGAAAATATGAAATAGTCATACAGAAACATACACAAGTTATTAGTGATGGAATCTTGATATTGAAAAAGGTTTGACGGTAAATGAAAACTGAAATATATTAAATTTATACCATAAACAATGTTTAATATTAACATATGCTGATATTTAACAAAAAAGTATTTGAACCATCTTTTCAGTGTCGGCATCACATCAAATGAAAAAAAATCTAAAAATTGTACTTTTATCTTTTAAATTGTAGTGCTTATACCCATATGAGGTAAAACTGGATATTAATCCTCAAGATTGAACTTAATAAAACAAATCAATATCGCACGTGTGTGTGAGTATGTATTAATCATACTATGTTAATAAGTAATCTTGCATGATAAAACATCATTGATAATTTCACACACATAATAAAAAGGAGCAATATTTGAATATTTTCTAGAAGTTAAGACTCGTGTTGGGGCAATTGCCCCAAACAACATTAACATACTCTAATATAGGTCTAATAAAAGCATAATAAATGCGTATAAGTGAACTCATGTCTTATAAATGTTAAACTTGACGAGGCACAGATAGACGAGAGCATGCTTTTTATAGATAATATCAATATGTGTGTTCCATGAAGCTGATGACTGAAATGTTATCCCAAGATGAAAGTGAATATTTATTTTCTCAACCTATTCGCCTTTTATCCCCCAAAAAAAAGGTGGTTGCTCCTGTTCCTTCTAGTAAATACAATGTTTTAGTTCTCTTTGAAATAAATTGAACAGCCCATGATTTTGCCCAATTTGAGAAAACATCTAAGTCATCAGTCAAAGAAGCAGCTGCTACAGCATGATTATCATCTACTATAACAAATAAAGAGGTGTCATCTGCAAAAGTTTAATATCATTAGCAGTATTTTTAGTAGGAATATGGTCTCGACAAATGCTTGACCAGTTTCGACCTACGCTCGACCAGTCTCGATCTATGCTCGGCAAATCTCGACCAGTTTTAATTTAGTCTCGAATCAGCCCATATATCCCAATGATCAAATAATGATCTCACAACATGCCAGGTTATTTGTTAGTTTGCTTCATCTATGTCAAATTTAAGGATTTAATTAATAGGTTAAGGAATGCTAGAATTTTCAGATAGTAACCTTTAAAATATTCCATATTTTTTTCATATCAACTTGATTTTCAAATAACCTTACAGCTATCTCAATGAGATATTGATCTTACAGAATGCAAGGTTATTTGGTAGTTTTGTTTATTGCTGTCACATCTAAGGATTTAATTAATGGGTAAAAGTTTTAACGCTCGAATTGTCAGTTCTCACTAAATTCAAGAAAGTCATCTTTAAAATCTCTATAATTTTTCAAATCACCTTTGATTTGAAAAATTTCTTCTGCTATCTCAATTATATACTAATCTTACAAAATGCCATTGTTTCAAAATTGGTAGTTTGGTTTATTTCTGTCAAATTAAAGGATTAAATTAAAAGATAAAAAGCTAAAATTTCAGTTAGAACTTTATTTGGATAGTCACATATACAAATTTGTATATCTTTTCAAATCATCTTGGATTTTCATAAAACTCTACAGCTATCTTAATTATGTATCGTTCTTACAGCATGCCAAATTATTTGGTAGTTTGATTTATTGGTGTCAAATTTAAGAATTTAATTAAAAGTTAAAAGTTTGAATTTTCAGTTCAGACTAAATTCAGATAGTCAACTTGAAAAATGTGTATAACTGTTTTTAAATCAATTTGGATTTTGATAAAATTCTACAGCTATCTCAATTACATATTGAACTTACAAAATGCAAGGTTATTTTGGTAGTTTGGTTGATTACTGTTGATAATAAGGATTTAATTAATAATTATCTATCTGAATTTTGTCAAAATTGAAAATTCTAGGTTTTTATTCCTAATAATTCAATCTTTAATTTAGAAGAAATAAACCAAATTACCTGATATTTTGTAAGATCAATATATAATTTAGCTGCGCATCCATAGCTCATACCTCTTTATGATAGATTTTGACAATTTGCAGACCATAGAGCTACGGATGTTTGCTTTTTCACCCAGGTTCATGTTGCACTTATTTCTTAAATGTTTATTATTTACCACCCATGTACAGCTTGTCAATGTATCCAGTTTTATAAAGCTACATATTTTAGGAGATAGAAAACATTGATGCTTCAAACCTTTATGCAGAAGGCTTATGTTTGTTTCAAAATTTCCATTGTCCTTGACCGCATATTCATGGTTCAGTGAATGCTTGAAATTATATTTATTTTGTCATATACGGGTGAAAGAATGAAAGTATTTAGTACATGTGTTCCTTGCCAGGTTTACATATTTGTCAAACAGGGTTCACCTGAACTCGAACGCATTTCATGGATCAGTGACCAAGGTTAATTTTATTCAGATACTATAAACAATAGGTCAACTTTATTTGGTGTATGAAATATTTGTAAGGTAAACATGGACCGAGAACACAGTTATTTCGTAGTGCATTTCTTTTAGACAATAAATTCAAATTAAAAAATCGCACATGCTTTATCTCAAAGATTTTTACAGTGTAGTGTACTACTATTAGGACAAATAATATCAAAATTAAAGACAATTCTACCAGCTCTAACTCAAAATATTGACAATTCTATGTTAAAGGGTCTAAAATTCAGTTTGACAGCTTCAAACATACTAGTTTTTGACCTTTTGATCTGGACCAAATCACTACTTAACATACAGATTCAGCACCCAAACTTTTTAACATGTAACTTCAACCCTTTACTTAATATTTCATGCATAAAATATAAAGAAATAAATTTGGAAAGTGATTATTTCAAGTTATACACTGTCCACACTAGGGACTATATTTGACCTCCTGTTTATATTTATAAGACAATATTTAGTGTCTAAGGTTTTGGTCTATTTCTCACATACTAAAGGCAATGGGTTCACTATCTTTGTATATTGAAAGATTGTAAGATGTACATGTACTTTATTTGGCCTTATAAACTTTTTTAATTCAAGCAACATTGATGAGACTTTTGTAGACGAAATGTCTGGCGTATCAAAATTAATCTGGGAATCTGGGATGAATTTATTTGCAGGTGCTATGACCAATATGACCACTATACTATTTTTAGTGATGATCGTAAGGTGTTCACGTCCGACAAGCAGTGTTCATTTGACCTTGACCTAATGTTCATGGTTCATTTGTCAATGTAAATGTGTTTTAGTTTGTTCTGTTTTCCATGTACTACACGCAATATCACCAATAAATTTGGTCTAACGAATGATTATAAAGTGTATCAATCTGTCTGACATGGTTCATTTGACCAGAATCCCCTTTTACAACCACTTGGTAAATATCTTTACTGGCGCCAAGTAACATACAATGTACTTTGCCATGGCGTTGTCAGTTTAATTTTGACATATGTTTTGAATGTTCCTTTAGTATCTTAAACCTCTCTTAAAGATTTCAAAACAAGAACGCATGCCATTACCTTAATCAGCCTATTAACATAAACAAAGCATCATGCATCATTACTTTATTATTGAAAATAAATTTCACTATTCAAATAAATAAATAGATCAAATAAGTATTTTCCAATGAATATTTTATTATCAAAGCATAACTTTTAAAGAAAGAACAATCCTGCCAGTTACAAATATGTACCACTTGAAATGAGTTGGTTCATTAACTCCTAATTTTGGCCCTAAAAACCAGATTTTTAAAACTGCGATGATGTTGTGAAAATCATATGAAAAATATGTTAAACCGTCCAATTTTTCAGTTATAAAAGATTTTTTACCAATTACGTCATTAGAGGAGAATTTTGGCGTCATCAATGTATTTGAATTTCTGAGCGCCTGATTTTTGCATTATTTGGTGAAATTAATGTCAGTTTTTTAATCAACAGTGCACCACCCTCGTCAACAAATAATTTTGCTGAAATATTTAAAATATACCATATCCTTTACTTTTCAACCAAACTTTCAATGGGCGTGGGTTGGCGCCACATTTAAAATCATGAAATCAGGTGAAAATTCGAAAAGACAATGAATTTCTAGAAAATGTAATTAAAAGAAATCCATGAAATCTAAACCTATTTCAGGCTAATATTGTATGATACATGACGCAGATATACGTTCTTTCTAATGATAATTTCAAAGATAACACATTTAGCTATATATACAGAGTAAAATTACTCGAACAATTGAGGTTTTACAAAGCACCTTTAAAGGGCCGTTTATTGGGTTTACTGGCTCTATTCCTTTCATTCTTTCACATGCTCCCTCAGCTAAGAATGACTTTTATTCTTCGGAAAATGCATAAACCAAATCAGAAATATGGCAGTTGTCTTTTCACTTGTTCCGTTGATTGATAGCGTATGATTTTGTCGGTTTTATGGACTTCCCCTGTTGAATGTGCATTGGAGTTCAGTATGTTTGTTTTACATTTTTGTGGGGCTACATTTCAGACGATAGACATATTTGCTCAAAAGCAAGATTTGGAGTAGTAGTGGCTGAAACTACATCATGTCTTGTTTGTTCTCCATTAATAGTTTATTGTATTTTTTCAGACATTTGTTAGATATGAAGTTTTTGCTACCATTGCTGATTCTTATTAGCTGTCATAAAATAAAAGGTAGGTTATGTCATTATTGCTTGTAGATAATATAAAATTGTCAGCAATCCATTAAAGGCAAGTCTTAAACAGATCACCAAATGTTTGAATTAATGTAAGAAAATGAATTCTCTTTTGGATACACGCAAATGCAATGAGGTTAATGAGCTCTTCCATGACCACGTGGAATAGTCATAACAAATCTGTCGGAAAACATCACATCCAACTGCGAGTATTACTTTCCGTGTATTTTTCAGATGTCAGGTATGGTACTTTTCTGCTTGAAGAACTCAGATGAAGAGTAATATCAACAAATTAAGGCTATAATGAGACTGAAAACGAACAAATAGTGTTATAATTTGTTGTGTCAATATTTCTAGTGTTAGTTGCTAAAAATAAACAATCAGTTAAATAACCGCTGGACACAGTTAGATATATGGAAGTTAACGCGGCAAGGAAATACAATCTATGAGTACTATGAATATTATATATAGACGGCATATCAATTTCATTATCATAGACCTTAACAAAATAAATGCATTAGTACACCCTAGCTAAGTAAAACTGTTCATAAGGAATTACATTATTAATTCTTAGCCTCATTGCTTTCTATGTTAAGGTCTGAAGTTTCAAAAATTCATTACTATTTGGTATTACGATTAAATAAAGTGACAGTCAATGCATATCAAAGCTGTACGTTATTCTGACTTGTGCTGAAAATTTAGCATACCTTTAATTAAATATTAAAGCGCTCTGGTAATACAAAACATTTCTGATTTGAGAAGCAGAACAAATATGATCTATTTAAATTTTTTTGTTTTTTGTTTTGCTGTGATCCCAAGTCCTTACACTTTCCTTTGAAAATTACCTAAATGTTTTACTTATTGACAACGTTGCGGCTATGCGTAGGAACTATTTTGTTTACAAGTTTTACTTATTTCTGATGTGTTCTCTCTGACCATTCCCACATTCAATCATACGATAACTGCAAAAGAAGGAAGGAAGCACCAGGAAACTCCTCTGCAGAGAATGAACGACAAAATCTGTCAATCTAATGAAAATATGTGAAATTGTGCGTTTATTTATGACATAAATACTTTACACGTATTTGACAAAACAGAAAGTAAAGGAACAGTGTTTTAATGCTAGTCACCATGAAACCTTATATATTGATACATGTGTCGAAAGTGTCATATCATATGAATTGGTTGAGAGGATGATGTCCTACTGACATTTTCATGTTTGCCTTAGTTCAATATAACGTTCAAGTGGTCATCTAAAATTTCAGAATAAGGCCTACTGCTCTCTTATTAAACATGGTACGCCGTTTACACAAACACCTGATATAACTGACTTCCTCTTAGTTACAATGGTCATTGATCGTTAACAATCCAATAATGCTGCTGGTGAGCATTGTCACTGTAGTGTCATGTTTTTTTCGTAAGAATAGAAAGAACATAACTACAATATTAATACGTTTGACATTAAAAAGATAATTTAATGTCCCTTGCTTGACTGGATAAGTATAGTGTGTATCCTTATTATGTTATCCATAGTTTGATCCCTATTATAAAGAATAATTTTACTTAAAATGTTTAGGTGCTTTGGAATGGACGGTTGTTGGAAAGGTTACAGATTATGGACAAAATGTGACTTTATTTTGCCATGTTCCAAACTGTTGTCCCAAAGATGCTGGTTGGGATAGGTGGACTCCACATCAACGGACACTGTTTATAGATGTCAAAACAGGACGACCTAATAAAAAGTATGATGGAAAGGTTGAGAAAGATGGCTACACCTTAATCATACAAAATCTGACTAAACAGGATCTTAATGTTTCGTATTCGTGCTTGTATGGCGTAACATTAGGTGAAAGAAAATTTCTCCTGGAAGAGGATGTTTTCTCACGTAAGTACAAATACTGCATAGATATAGTTCAGACACAGTAGCGTAGTATCGAAAAAAATATAAAAAGTGAGCCGACACAAATGAGATAGATTACTTCGACAAAAGAAGACATCTACTAAATATTTTTGTAAAAGGTATTAATACAAGATATAAATCATAAACGGAAACTTTAATGGAACTGCAATCCAACCACACAAACAAATGAAAGACATCCGTGAATTAATAGATAGAGACTGTGAGAAAGCCAGCAAACCATTAACATTTGAAAACTATTACACTAATAAGAATCCAAACGTATCTAGGTGTCAAAGTTCGTTATTCAATAAAAAGATCTATTGTTTATACACCAAGCTAAACACGTAGTAAATAAGTTAAAAAATATCAAAGATCTGCTATAAACACCCAATTCCCTACAAGATAAATATCGTTTCTACATATACAAAAAGCGCTAATTGAGTTGTGCTGTGAACGTTAACATGTTGCATGGTCACCCTATTTTTAAAGATCTTAAAGCTCCTTTCACAATCACATTTAAAGCAAATATACAAAATCGAACCGAACCGACTGTTATACATCCTGAAAAAAATTCTATGTACAAGTTTGGTCAAACTTATTTAATTATCAACGTTTTGTGAGGCTTATGCGTTATACATATATGTACCTGAGTTCATAAAAACAGACCATACTATTCAAGCAACTAAAGCACAAAGTTTAATTTACCTTTGATTACCTTGCAAATTTTAATGCTATTCTGACAAACAATCCACTCGTAGACATCTGCAATTGTCGAGTTTCTTTCAAATTCATCTTACGGAATTTCTACTACCAATTACATATAAAATTAAGAATGGAAGCGGGAAATATGTCATATGTATCCACCCGACTAGAGAGCAAAATACAGTCACAGGCCACCAACGGGTCTTTAATACAGCGTGAAAATCCGCACCCGGAGGCGGACTTCTTGTTTGTATAATTTATATATATGATATATGCACTCAAAATAAAGTAAGTATGTAAGATTTAATGAATCTAAATTCGCAAACAAATATTTTAAAATGTCTTTCCGTAGTAAGTTAACTGATCTCGGGAAAGTAGCAAAACCTCAGTTTGAATGTTTAAAAACAGTGGAATTGCAATTTTGATTAGGGCAAAGTATTTTCACGCACACCTATTAAATGATTTAATTTTGCAATAAAGTTTGATAATAAACATTTTAACTGTTGACTTGAAAGGTTTTTTTTTCATTCTCTCCATAACATCGCTACATGAATGTCAAGTTACTTTCACGTTTCATGGGGAAACTTTCAAAAATATTTGGTTTGATTTTTCTGGTGTCTTTCCCTATACATTTTAAATTATACAAGGCACTTTAAACGTTATTTTGTTTTCCAATCTCCTTGCACGACCACTTTTCATAGCTTTACACTGAAAGAGAGAAAAAACAAAACATTTGATTTACCTCCCCCCCCCCTTTTTTTTTAACACAAATTCTGCTACGTCGAGCCTCCCATTGAATACAACAATTGATAGTAAATGAATAATCTTTACTCTTTGAATAAAATCACTTCACTAATGAGGAGAACCTTTCCTAACACAGTAGCAAAACAAATATTGACATTTGACGTATGTAACGTGATTTTTTTTATTAATAAATCTCAATCATACCGACGTATTTGAAATCAATCACCTTTACTTAGTATTTTATTTAATCCCACTTTTCACTGACGGCACGTTCATGAGTAAACGTTACACGCACAGCAGCCGTGATAATTATAAGAATACTTCTTATCTATTTAATTGACAATGTTTTCTTAACTTTCAAACATATATTTACCCTCCGTATATAACTTCACATGAATTAAATCCTGTTGCATTCTAACATGGGCAGAATTAACTAAACAAAATAATGAATGAATACTTTCAAAGGAATTTTGGCTTTGCTTGTTCGTTCGAACTCATTTCTGTGATAATGGGCGACCAAAATGCTTATCTGTGTAAAACGATACGTTTTGACCTCGAGGTTTTGGCGGGATTATAAATTTGATAGATATGGTATAATATACATGTTCTAATTCTACACATTAATACCTAATCATGTTTTGAAGATAAACATATATAGCTATATATAGAACGTGTGCTCATTGTATGTGTATAGGATTTAAACATTATTCTAAACATATTTAGGTAAAGATCTTACGTGTCCAGGGCCTAAACACAAATTTGTAGACGGTAGCGTTTTATTTGTCAGTTTTATGGACCTTGGAGTTCGTTTTTTGTTTGTTTCTTATTTTATATTATCCATTGAAGTGCTTACTTGTCATAAATCCAAGTGAACTGAGATGAAGAATACTACCAAAAGTAAAATTTTGGCTTGATATCTTTACCGTTTCCTTTATTTTGTCATAGACTGACGGTTTCAAACTAGAATGTGATATTTTCAAAAGAAATTCCAATTCTTGAGAGATGTCTCTTGATTGGGCAATTTATTTCTTTTGTTTAAAATGACCGGTGATCCTTTAGTCTGGTGTTAAATGGATAGTTTCTATTTCGTTATCATTTTGCAGCTTTCAAGTAAGACCATTAATAATAGTTTCCGTTTTACAATCAAAGGTTGTATAAATGTTCTATACATGTTGTATCGCTACTGTGGTACCGTGCTGGGGAAAGTGTTTTTCAGTGTTGGCGAATTTTCAACACAAACACTTGCTTCTCCGCATTGTGTGTAATATTCGATTTTTGAGGTCTCTTTTACCTGTACTTTAGATGTAACCAATATATCGTTGAGATTTTTGGGTCAGCGGTAAACTGGAATTGATGGAAAAACCTATAGAAAGAAAGGGTTATTTTCAATAAGACGCAAATGCTTGCAAACAGTAGACGAAATATTTGACAGTTCCGGATTCGGGTTGTCTTATCTTTGCATTCCATGAGGATATTGTTATCTTTTTTCTCAAGCTTTCCCAAAGCTCCTGTGATGTTTTGGTTTTGGATCTTCTTGACTGTAGTTGTTTTCTGTCTCAAAAGCTAGATTAGTTTGGACTATATATATATATATAGTACGTCAGCAATCATCCTTACGAGGGTGTCGGGTTGTTATTGAGAACAATATTGAACACAGTAAATAAATAGAATATTCGTCTTTAAAATGTACAACAACAAAAAACTCCATAGCACAAGAATACAATTGACATATGAATACAGATCAACGGCAAAAAGATATTACAACAAATCGTCTGAACGGTAAAGACTGAAAATGTACAAAGATAACTAAAGAGAACGCTATGTCACGTAATTAAGATAATAAACAACAAGTCGCTGTTCTTCAACACCATATGAACGAGGTCTTAATATCTTCCGATAATTTGTTTTTTAAAAGGACGAGACGTTCTTTGACATAACATTTGCTCATCAACTTTTTGCTCAGACACTTGTGATGTTTTATAAAGTCGAAGTAGTAGCCCAAAGCTCTTGAATATCGAATGAGTTGGGAAATGTATATCCCATATGCAGTTGAAGTTGGTATGTTGCTGCTAATTTGTGGAAAATATTTTACTTTCAAAATTAAAATCTTGTAATTTGTACTAGATTTGTCCTAGATGCTGGTACTGGGATGTCCGTTTATGTAAAATTCGATGTGTTAATCTACAAATGTGCCGGAGAAAGTCGTGTCTGGTGTTTTTTTAATTTCTTATTTTGAAAGATATATTATTGGAACCCAATCAGAAAAGTTTGGATTGTAAATATTTGTTTGCTTTTATTGTGATTAAGATACTTGTGGTACTTGTACATCCTGTCATTATTGTTTATGATATTCTCGTATTCTTGTCATTCATTTTTGCTAATGTGCTTTGTCTGTATGACTTTTGATGTTACTTCGATACATATAGCGTGGCTCTATACTTATACATCCCGTTATTGTACTATTGTAAAACTTATTTGTCGCTTGTCGTTCATTTTTGCTATGTGCTTTGTCTATATGCCTGTTTCTTTGTTACATATATGACGTGGCTCTGTACTTATACATCCTGTCATTGTGTCATTGTACTATGGTCAATTTGTGTATTCTTGTCTTTAATTTTTGCTAATATGCTTGGTCTATATGCCATTTTGTGCTTCTTTGTTACATATTAGTTTGCTTTTTTGGTGATTAAGATTATAACACAATATTGACTGCTGTATTTTTAACTTTTTTACCTATTATGTCTGTTTGTTTTGTTCACGCATCGTTGTCAATATAATGGAATTTGATTCGACTGTCATACAAGTGAGAGGTTTAGCTAGCTATTAAACCAGGTTCATATGAAAATGCCATTACCAAGTCAGGAATATGACAGTTGTTATCCATTCGTTTGATGTGTTTGAGCTTTTGATTTTGCCATTTAATTAAGGACTTTCCGTTTTGAATTTTTCTCGGAGTTCAGTATTTTTGTGATTTTACTTTTTTCTTAGGTTTTGTTCCTCAGAGAATTGGCGCTCTGCTTCTTGAATATTTCATTTGTCCATGCCAAAGACAGCACTGAATGGCCTTTTTTTGATGGTGTTATAGCTATGCCTTCTATGTTTTTAAGGAAATGCACAGGTTGTTTTTTGTTAAATTTAAAAAAAAAATATTATGTAATATTTTGTACTCAATGCGAAACATGTATCGCAGCTGCTTTTTAATGGTGAGCAGGTTTCGGATAACAAAGAGTTTGATTTCTTCTTTTCATATACCCCTGTTTAAGGTTTAAGCTTTCAAAACTAGCCCCATCGGCACAATGTCTTGGAAGAAATGTGCTTTCAATTTGATTACCTGATGTTCGGTTTCAACAAATTTAGGAATTAAAGTCATAAGCTTTCCAAAAAATAGGGAATGCATGGTGGAATAGCTGTAAGAATAATTGTATCACGTGCAATCACTCGGTACAAACTAAATAAATACATACATAACATCTAGATAATATGCAACATTCATTCTAATATCGAGGGTGTTGGATCGTTATGGAGAACGATAATGTACTTAAAAATCATAGATATATTGCGTTGTTTAATAACACATGGAAGATATATATAGTATTGTTTTTCAAACATTATGTATGGTATTATTTACTTAAACATGTTATATAGATGGAATTGTTTACTCAAACATGGTAGAAAGATTGGTTCGTATGTATTTACGTCCACTCATTTTTATTTAAATGTTTTAGATACCAAAAACAAACTTTGAGGTAGCAAAGGGCCAATTTCCCCTGAATGTTTTTCACAGAAAGGCCAATTTCAAAAAGTGCTGAAAGAATAAAATTCACCATAAAAACAAAAAACAAAAATGTTTTTTTATCAATATCTCGATTTTTATATATCGTGATATGTCTGAAAAATAGGTAACTTAGCCCCCCAAAAAGGATGAAAGTCAAATATGCGGAATTTAGGGTGTTTTTAGGTAGGAAAAACAGGGAATCTCCCGAGAAGGACATTTCAAACCAAAAAAAAAAAGTTAAGTTTTTTGTTATTGTTGTAATTTATTCAACTTTTTCCCTCAAAAATAAAATTTGTTTAGTGTGTCCCTAATACCTAAATAAACAACTTTTTAATGAAAAAGTGGAACATCGCTAAATTGTACCTATATAGCTGCGTATTAACAGCAGTGTGTACAAGCATCGCCGTAGCTCCATTGGTAGAGCATAGAACTGTAATTGAAAGATTGTTTTGAAGAGAGGGTTTAAATCTCACACATATTTTTTGCATTTTTTGTGTTGAAATATTAAATTTTAATATTTCTATCATATTTGTTTGAATGTCTGTTTAATTCACAGAATCATTATGGATCATTTTGACTATATATCATTTCATTAAAGAAAAAAAATAATGTTTCGCTTAGTGTGTGCATTCCTATACTTATCCATTATCTTGACTTACTTCCTATTGCTGTGTTTACATTTATTATATATGTACAAGGACCAATTGCCGTCAAACTGCAGTAGGTGCCTGTACATAACCAATAACACAAGAACTGTTTATATAGCAATGAAACCCAAATTTTGCGTGTGTGATATACACATAACGAAAAAGGCCATTGTAGAAAAATTTCAAAACAACACAAACAATTTTTCGAAACCTTGACCAAGAACGTTTTTGAACATGGTATTATATGTAACAAATGCAGACAGCAATTTTGTCGCCAATCCACAAACTGTGAAAATACTTGTACTGACATTGTTACCACCGTCCCTGCACCCGTACCTATGTCATAAGAAAATAAAACAACACCACAAAACAAATCAATTACACTGCAAATCGTGACTGTAGGTAACACATCAAGAAAGTGTTGCATCTGTATCACAACAAATGACCAATTTGTTACAATGCCAGAAAAGGTCAGATTACATGTGTTCGTAACACAACGTGTTCAAGTACCAGCTGATGTAAGTTGTTGTCCGGTTCATATAGACTATAAAACCTTAAAGACCGGAACAAATATAGATATATCCAGAATGAGGAAAACGACATCCCATTTAAATTTGTCCGAAATTATTTGTCTTCTTGACAGGTTACATGGTATTTTACCTTATGGGCATAAGGGCGTTGATAATTAAACAAAATTAATATTGGTTTTAATAAATCAAAAATCAATAGTCTTGGACTTGCTTTTTGTAGGAATACCTGTTCAAGGTATAGAAATAGATGATATGACGTATTTTCATGTACTATAATAAGCATCTATCGGGCTATTCAAAACATGATTTACCTATCTAATCAAATGAAAAGAACTTCGGGAAAATGGCCCTACCTCCTTTCCAATTAAGATTGCATAAAACAAAACAAAACAAAAACGAAAAACAAAAGTGTTATAGTTTTTTTTTTTATTTCTGAAAAACCAAAACGAAAAACAAAAGTGTTTTCGTTTTTCGTTTTAATATCCTAAATAAAAAATAAAAATGGAAGTGTTCTCGTTTTTCCCTTTTGGTATCACAATACAAACCTCTTAAAATGACATTTGATACCAAATTTTATTTTTAGTTCGGAGTAGATCTCGTTTAAGACTAAGCAATGTTTTTGTTTTTGTTAAATGATCATCGAAACTGAAATATGTCAACTTGGTTTGTTTTCGTGCGCGCAATTCGTCCTCTGATCGTGAATTTAATACAGATAAAATAGACTGGCTGATAATTATTGAATTGAAATGAGTTGATCGATGAAACAAAGACTTTCAAACTTTCATCTGTGTTTTTTTTTTTTTTTTTTGCATGAATCAATTATGCATTGAAATATATTATTGAGATGGTTAAACTGCGTTTGGATATTATCTATACATTTTATAACTAATGCTTAAATACAAAAATAACATAAAATAATTAAAACCAAAAACATTGTCATTTTGGTTAGATTCTTCTGTTACCTATTCTGGCATCGGACTACGA
This sequence comes from Mytilus coruscus, assembly GCA_017311375.1. NCBI lineage: Eukaryota > Metazoa > Mollusca > Bivalvia > Mytilida > Mytilidae > Mytilus > Mytilus coruscus. Next base: position 3,798,197 of record CM029598.1, on the reverse strand, counting down.
AATTTTTTAATCTGAGTTTTACTGTGTGTATTGATGTGTGTTTGTTTATTCTACATTGGCTACAGGTATACGGTGAGGGTTGAGGTCTCACTTAACATGTTACACCCCACCGCATGTTTGCGCTTGTCCCAAGTCTGAAGCCTCTGACCTTTGTTAGACTTGTATGTTTTTTTAAATTTTATTGTTTAAGAATTGAATGCTTCTTTTGTAACTTCATTGGGGTGTAAAAGCGTTGACCGAAGTACATTTTGTATGAAGCGCGGAAGCAACAATCAGTCACGAAAAATCTATGATTTACATTAAAATTATCAACCGTGTATTCACAATTACCGATATATAATCTCCTTTGTTTGATGCGTTGTTGTCTTTTTTTACTTATACATGTTGTACATGGTAAAATCTTCTTGTAAGAATACCACAACAAAATCATGCATAAACAGCTGCGTATAGGAATATTGTATCATACACAATATAAAAATTCAAATTTTCTATCTATGCCGTATTGCAACCATCTTATACCAAAAAAGTTTTTATACCAATAGCATAACAGAATCCTACATCTTCACAAAGGCAAAATTGATTTTGATTTGATTTTAAGCGTATTCTATTTAATGAGATATGAAAAGAATTGAGCAATAAGAATAGCCTATACAAGCTCTCTCAATATTACTTGTACATGATATGAAATTAATCAAATATTAACAATTATTTTATAATAATATAATGTAGTGGAAAATGCATGCTATGAGCACACAGAAGCAAATCTATATTTACAGTGCTACTTACTAAATGTAAAGTATATTTATTTAAGTAAGCAATTAGTTATAATTTATTCAAGTACCTTGAGACATGTTAATATCCTTTATAAGTGATAAGAACTATATTTATATATAAGGTTTGGAAGAGACACTTAGCTTTCTTAGTGGAATAGATAATTGGGTGTTAAAGGGAAAAAGGAAAGAAATAAAAAATCAACACTAGATAAAACAAAACTTAAGAAAATTTAAACAAAACGATGAGTGTCACTAGTATTTTTCTAAACAGATTTGAAAATAGCAATACTCATATCATATGAAACTTTTTTTTCGAAAAAATAATAAGTCAATTACTTGGTAATATGTTTTGTCTCTCTTCATCATGTTGTTCGTCCGCAGACTCTATATATAATTGATATCTACATGATATATTTGAAAACGTTTAAAGACGGAGTGAAATATGTGACAACTTTATCCGCTTTGATTTATCAACGACTGCACTCCATCATTATTTCCTTGAACACTTTATATAGGTTCTCTGTTTCAATTGTACTATAACAGCAGATTTGACACTGATATTAATGTTTATATCTGTAGGCTGTGGACAAGAAATCGAACAAATCATATATGATTTAACATGCTATACTTTTTTTTCTATTTCAGACATAACTACTACACAACCAAACGCGAAAACTGGTCACATGTAAGTAAGAAATATCTTTTTTAATTATTTGTCTCTGGATGTCTTATTTAGCATCTTAAATGCCCTCCTCAAATAATACAAATACATGTATGTCCGTTGTACTTATAATTCTGTACAGTACTTAGCATAATCTCTTAGAACTGAACACGTCTGACATGTTTCAATGTTCTAGAAAACTTGTTCTTTTAAAATTCTTCACATGGAGATTTAAAAGTATTTAGAAATCCTTGTCCTTTTTCCAAATCCAATATTCCGAGTTTCACATACTACGACGTGTGTATTTATGGACTTGTACAACTTTACCCCCTGCTGACCTATTAAAAACAGTACATTAACGGGCGTTACACGGACACTTTTTATGAATAGAATCACCCGTGCATCATCAGTGAGGTCGTGGGCACTTTAAATTTCAATTTGATTTTTAACTTTTTGTTTAACCGACATATTTCCTGTCTTTTTATTAAAATATTGACGCTAGCATCAATAACTAATTTTTCCCCCAAACAATTCCAGTATATTACTATTCATATCAGTACACTAAGGGATTGGCCATTTAACTCCAAAAGGGGGTTAAGGTTTTTTTCGAAAAAAATATTCTGATCCCTTTTTTTATGTGAAAAAAATATATTGCAGTCTAGCAGATGACAAAATAATTTTCTGATCCCTCATTTCCCAATTACCGTATATATTAGTGATAATACTTTCTTACTCCCTTTTAAGCTAAATGGTCTATCCATAAATGTATTATTTTTTTTCAATATGAGGACATGCATAGTATACTGGACAATGCTGAAATTAGAAGAATTGCTGGTACCGACATTTATATTTTAATAAAACAGACAGAAAAAGATACATAAAAATATCAAATAAAATCCATATCAACTCACCAATGCACGATTGATCCAATAAATAAAAAGTGTCCATGTAATAGATGTTCAGATAGGCAGCAAATCTTGAAGAAAATCATTCATCTTAATGTGTCACAAATTTTAGACAGTAAGCTACGATTGATTCATATTGTTAATCCTGATCAACACTATCAGAGACATATAAAAACCTATATATAGCTATAAGCATGAAAAAAAAATCAATCCAAAATATATGCTGTTTTTGATTTTAACGAAAGTTATATATGTATTACTGGTAAAAAATTAGGCCAGGGATTTCGTTACCACAGATTACTTAAAACCTTTACTAAATTCTTCCATAGATATAAAGATTTGGTTTTGAAGTTTGGTTGTACCTGTAAAAACTTATTTTTAAATAAACTTATGCTAAAAGGTTACCAATTCAACACTGTAATTATATCATTGAATATTGTTTTTATTGGTATTGGTATTGATTTTGTTATCAGTAAATTAAAACAAACTAAATATTATTGTTATATACTTATACAAATTTATGGATCTACAATCTATCGATACCTGTATCTTGGCATTGCACAAGGTCAGGCTTTTCTTCTCTGACTGTTTATGAGTCGACGTCTTTACAATGAATCCATTGAATGTTGGATGTGTACTGATTGATAATTTAGTCATAGATGCATGATTTTTTTATTGTTATTATTGGCCTTGAACTATCTGTCAGTTACTGCGAGTACTCTCAGATCAGTACTTACTGTCTTTTTGATGTTGGGATATACAAGTACCCGATCACGTCCACTCTGTGTTTTTGTTTGATGTATTTCTATTTGTATCCATCTGATGAGTTAAGCCTTTTTCAACTGATTTTTATAGTTTATTCTTATGTTGTACTGTTACACCACTGTCCCAGGTTAGGGGAGGGTTGGGATCACGCTAACATTCAATATGTATGTCCTTGTCCCAAGTCAGGAGCCTGTAATTCAATGGTTGTCGTTTGTTGATGTGTTACATTATTTTTTTTTCGTTCATTTTTGTATATAAATTAGGCAGTTAGTTTTCTTGTTTGAATTGTTTTACATTTGTCATTTCGGGACCTTTTATAGCTGACTAGTCGGTATGGGCTTTGCTCATTGTTAATGGCTGTACGGTGACCTATAGTTGTTAATTTCTGTGTCATTTGGACACTTGTAGAGAGTTGTCTCATTGGCAACCGTACCACATCTTTTATATCAACCTATATATATATATACAAGTCTAAATTGAAAACAACGTTCAAACCTATGATTGCGTTGGATAAAACCGCAATTTTATACGTGTGCATGTAAAACAAATTTCTTGGTAGAGGGTCTAAATACAGCACAAACAACATTTTCCAAAGACCAAATATATATATATATATATATATATACATGACTGAAGAGACATTAATTGTCGAAATCCGGATATGGTGTACAAATTTTGCACCTCATCTTAGTGGTATATCATCTTTTCCGCAAGTTTATTGTTTTCTGTTTAGTATTAAAGTAATATTAAGATCTATTTTGTTACATTTGGTGATCAATTTATTTGGAAATCGCCAATGGCAGTCAGCAGGGTTTAAGAACATCCGTTGTTCGACCTGTTAGTCAAATGCGTTTTGTTAAAATATACTTTTCACTTTTTGGTCTTTTGGAAAATGTTGTGCTGTATTAATGAAACTATGCTGGTTGTATAAACTTATTTGAAATAAAACTGTTATATTGATCTGATTTCAAGTTTTGGTCAGTATTTATTTTTTAACATTAAAGATGTTCGCCTGTCATGTTTTGGGATATTTGTCAGATTTTAGGAATCCTCTGGTTTTATCCAGTTGAATGCCTTAACAATTTTTGCCCATTGACCCCATTTTTCTTTTATGAATCTTTTACATGTTTAAATATAAGCCATCTGTAAAAGTCTTATAAAATCTTTTTCATTTTTTATTTTTGTTTGTGAGAACTTAAACTTTTCAATGATAAAGAAAATCAAGAGAGAACATTGTCCCGCCAAAATTTCAATGGCTAATATCTCGAAAACAAGCACATTGACCTATACATTTTTTTGGCTTTTTGGTTCCTTTATTAATCCCGTATCACTATATACTAGTGTTATGAAAAGCTTGTTATTTTGAAATTGAGTAGCGAACCTCCTTAACATATATTTAATACAGCTCAGACAATTCACTTGCATTCAATTTAGATACGTCCAGTAGCTTTTATTTACTTGTATAAAACAATAACACACTGAATTATCTAAACCGCATCGAACATCACTGAATGAATTACAAGCGCAATGTTTGAAAAGTACTGATTTTAAAATAAGATCATATCTGAACAGTTACTTAAATAAAGGCAACAGTAGTATACCGCTGTTCGAAATTCATAAATCGATTGAGAAAAAACAAATCCTGGTTACAAACTAAAACTGAGGGAAACACATCAAATATAAGAGGAGAACTACGACACAACAGAAAGACAACACTAAAATGAAACACACACAGAAACGAAACTGAGTAGCGAACCTCCTTAACATATATTTAATACTGCTCAGACAATTCGCTTGCATTCAATTTAGATACGTCCAGTAGCTTTTATTTACTTGTACAAAACAATAACACACTGAATTATCTAAACCGCATCAAACATTTCTGAATGACTTGCAAGCGCAATGTTTGAAAAGTACTGATTTTAAAATAAGATCATATCTGAACAGTTACTTAAATAAAGGCAACAGTAGTATACCGCTGTTCGAAATTCATAAATCGATTGAGAAAAAACAAATCCTGGTTACAAACTAAAACTGAAACACATCAAATATAAGAGGAGAACTACGACACAACAGAAAGACAACACTAAAATGAAACACACACAGAAACGAAACTGAGTAGCGAACCTCCTTAACATATATTTAATACTGCTCAGACAATTCGCTTGCATTCAATTTAGATACGTCCAGTAGCTTTTATTTACTTGTATAAAACAATAACAAACTGAATTATCTAAACCGCATCGAACATTACTGAATGAATTGCAAGCACAGTGTTTGAAAAGTACTGATTTTAAAATAAAATCATATAATTTTTGGAAATTCTGATTTTCAGATGATCTTAAGATAGAAAAATGACCGTTTCAGACTTAACTTAGTTTACTAGCTATATCAATACAATTACAATAACAGTCGTATTAATTATCAAATGCTTTTTGCACAAGAGGTTTGCTGCAATATTATCGCTATTTTAAATCGCAATTTCAATAACTTTTAGAGTGGCTATTATGACAATTTTGAAAAAACCCGCCTAATATGAAAGACAAGATTTCCTTCTTGCCATATATCAAATAATTTCTATTCAGAAATTGTTATCTGTAGTTTATCATTGATATTTACCGTACTCGTTGAAATTCTTCAAGCAATATTTAATGAGTTTGGAGACGACATCAATTAAATAATTGAACCGAATTTAACTATTGTTTATGGAACGCCACAGCTGTCTTATGTGGGACTCCTCATTACCTCATGTTGTTTTATTATTACTTGATGATATTTTGTCTTTACATACTTTGGTTTTGCCATTACGTAATGATGTTTTGATATAACTGATTATGGAATAGTCATTACTTAATGATATTTCGATATTACATGGTATTGTTTCGTATTGATTTGATATATATTTTGTCATTACCAGATCAGGTTTTGTCATTACTCGATGTGGTTTCACCATTATTTAATGTGGTTGTGTCATTAGGCAATGTGGTTTTACATTTCTTGATGTGTAAATGACTTAACGTAATGTAGTTGTTTCATTATATGATGTGGTTTTGTTATTTCGTAATGATGATTTGCCATTTCTTGTTATGGCTTAAACATTATGTAATGATGTTTTAAAATTTGACGCTTTTACACTACATGATGTGTTTGTTTATGATATTACTTTACGAGGTAAAACCCGTGACCAATTCGGAAAAACTTGTTCTAATTTCAAATTTTAACATAATCTTGATCATAATTTTGAGGTCCGGAGCTGTCATGTCAGTAACTGTTGGTAATCCTTTGTAAATTTATATATCATTTTCATTTGTAGAGTTTTTGTGTTACCTATTCGAGTTGAACTTCGAATTTGAGTCACATTTAAATGTAGAGTTCGAGTTACAATTCGACTTCAACTTTGAATTCGAGTCACCTTTTGAGGTAGAGTTCGAGTTTGTGTCGAATTTGCGTCTCATTTAGATAAAGATTTCGAGTTGAAATTCGAGTTATGTAATATGATTTCGTATTTTAATTTACTATCGCGGATCAAGGGCTTTTGCTCAGGATTCCCAAAAGACGACCAAGGGTATGCGTACAATACATAAACAATATTACAGTATGCAAAACACAAAACATAAAATTGAAATGAAGATGTGGTGTGATTTCCAATGAGACACCTAGCCATCAGAGTTTAAATGCAGTGGATGTAAGCAATCATAAGCAATAATACAGCCTTTAATACACCGTATGGTCAGCTACAAAAGGCCACCACGCGAAAATGTGAAACAATTCAAACGAGAAAATCTACGGTCTAATTTATAATAAAACAATCTAGGAAAAACAAACATGACGCACATGAAAAAAGACAACTATTTAACTACAGGCTCCTGACTTGGGCAGGCACATAAAGAAAGTGCACGTGACGGAGTTTAACATGTATGTGATCAGCGCTAAACCCTTACCTAACCTCGTATTGTAGTGTAACAGCACAAAATAAGAAAATAAAATGCTTCGCTGAGCGCAGCCTGATACGACCGCAGAGGTCTAACCCTGAACGGTAGGGCCAAATTCGGACACAGTATTCAAGATTGATACCGACTGAATTTAGATTGGGATATAATTTTGACATAATATAGGTTTCTGACACAACATAAATGTGGTCAAAGACCTTACAATTCTATTTGGCAATACTGTTCATTTGAATATTTCTACTTGAAACTTTAGAAAAATTTTGTCCAAAAAATTGAAGAAAACAATTCCGCCAAACTTTTTACCCCCCTTTTCCCTCTTGGAGCAATTAACCCCAAATAAAAATCCCAGCCTTCTATCTGTAGAATGGAACCGTGTAGAACAATTTTAGAGATCTATAATGAAATACAAGTTATTGTCTGAAAACTAAAAATACTTGTTTTGGCCGCTTTTTGCCCCGGATTCCTGCATGATTTGGGCAATTAATCCGAAACTCAATCACAGCCTTTTCTTTGTTATATGGAACCTTGTGGTACAATGTCACAATTACACACCAGTACACAAATGATTGTTTTGGTCATCCCCCTAATTCCTAAATTGTTGGTACGATAACCCCCAAAACATTCATAATCTTCCTTTTGTGATAATGAACCTTCTTATAAAATTTCATAGAGATCCATTCACTTAAACTAAAATTATTCGTCCGAAACCAAATGTGTCTTCGGACGACGACGACGACGACGACATCATATCATTATACGTACCTCAAACAATAAAATGTGAAAAACAGTTTCAATAGATCGGTGTGACATGTGACATGGTAATACAAATCAATCGGTGGTGATATCGAATGCACCGGAAGGGTAAGCAGATTCTTCTCAACGTTTAACACCGTCGTGTTATTCGTGAAAGTATAAACCCAGTGATTTTGTTTGATTTGGTAGTTTACATTCGAGGAAAAGATGACGGACGGGGTTGTGGTTACGACAACTGGAACATATCAGTCGTCACCTGTGAAACAGATATTCCAAAAAATATTTTTATTCAATTAGTGCGAGGTATATGAGAGAATGCAATTTCTAAAAATAAAAGATAGATATTTGTATATGTTAAAATTATCAAACACGCTTAAAAAATCGGAGAATTCTTTTTAAAGAATTGATGCTTCCTGGCTTAGTCCGAACCCCATTTCCCTGTCTCTTTAGTGTGAGTTGATTTAGAGTGTATCATTTATTGACAATAAAGAACAAGTTGTTTAATTTGTGTCGAGCCTGCAACATTAATGTAGCGGTAGTGAGACACAACAAACCTATATTCCGTCGTCGGAAGTGGCGTCGGCGTCTTCATCATTTATATCATTAGATTTCTCGTTTGAATGCATTTTACATTTTTACAACTTTTATAGCTTACTATGTGGTATGGATTTTGCTCATTGTTGACGACCATACAGTCATATAAAGTTGTCGTTCTTTGCTGTGTAACATATTTTTTCTTCATTTTTGGAACATTAATAAGTGGTAGTCTTCTCGTTTGAATTGTTTCATTTTTTTTTTTATTTTGGGAACTTTTATAGCTTACTATGTGGTATGTGTTTTGCTCATTGTCGAAGACCATACAGGCACATATAGTTGTCAAATTTACGTCATTTGGTATGTGGTTAAGAGTTGTCTCATTGGCAATCATATCACATTTTTTTTTTATATAAGTGTGCATTAAACATTATATTACCGAATTAAACTGTTTTGATATGATAAATTTGTAAACCTCCATGAATTGTTATAAAACTGTTATAAGAGTTATTCTTCAAGATCAAGATCAAGATAAAGCATTTACAGAAAAAACATTTTTTTAACGATAAAAGTACTGTCAAGATTACACTTTTACAATGACAGCAGCAATATAAGCCTAGACACTTGGTTCCGTGGAATTTTTACGAATTTATTTTAATACTGTTTCCATTTGAGAACTAAGGAGAAACAGCAGGACCAAGTGGTCTGGGAGACCCCTTATGTCCGTAAATGTTGTTAATGTTTAAGTATTTTGTAAGTATTTATGTCTGCCGTTACTCTTTTCAAACCAAATAACTCTGAACAACAATTCGAACTTTAATTTGAACTTTAACTCAGTGGAGAGCGATACTAATCCAAAGCACCTAAACAAACGACATATGGAAATCGGTTTAAAAATAGAACATTTTTTCCGAAATGGTCACGTGGTTTTACCTCATCAAGTAATGGGATAACCACATCAAAGAATGAAAGGACCACATCAAATACTGAAACAAACACATCATGTACACATGTAGTGTGAGATCGTCAAAATTTGAAACATTATTACGTAATGCTAACGCCATATAAAAGTTGGCAAATCATCATTACGAAATTACAGAACCACCTCATGTAATGAAACAGCTTCATTACGTTATATTACATACACATCAAGTAATGTTAAAACCACATTGCCTAATGACACAACCACATCAAATAATGGTGAAACTACATCGAGTAATGACAAAACCTTATAATGTAATGACAAAACCATATTAAGTAATGACAAAACGATACCAATTTAATGACTATTCCATATTGAGTTATATAAAACATCATTACGAAATGTCAAAACCATATAATGTAAAACATAATATTATCAAGTATCAATAAAACAACATAACGTAATATCAGAGTTCCACATACGACAGCTGTGGCGTTCCATAATTGTTGCTCTCTTTAGTTTTGTACATGGTAAAAGAATCATACAATACGTATTTTATCAATCATCACACAGACAACAATGATATTACTGAACTACTAAGTCTTGTAATACACATGTTTTCACTCCACTGATACGTCAGGAGATCCATTTTAGAACAAATTAAGATCAAGTTATTTTTAGGACACATTATAACTAGAGGCTCCAAGGAGCCTGTTTCACTCACCTGATATTTTTATTTACAATTGATGCATGAAATAATGCAACAGTTATACTTTTGCTTTCGTATCAGAGATATAAGTCAAAACTGCATTTCCCCATATGTTCTATTTTTAGGCATGTTGGTTGGCAGGCAGGGTCATCGGACACATTTTTAAACAAGATACCCTAATGCTGATTGTGGCCAAGTTAAGTTAAATTTGTCTCAGTTGTTTCAGAAAAGGGTTTGTAAAAATTACAAAAAATTATGAAAATGGTTAAATCTGACTTTAAAGGGCAATAACTCCTTATGGGATCAATTGACCATTTTGATTATGTTGACTTATTTGTGGATCTTACTTTGCTGAACATTATTGCTGTTTTACAGTTTATCTCTAACAATATTCAAGATAATAACCCCAAAATGCAAAATTTCCTTATAATTTCTATTCAGGGCAGCAACCCAACAACGGCTTGTCTGATACGTCTGAAAAATTCGGGACAGATAGATCTTAACTTGATGAACCTTTTACCCTTGTCAAATTTGCTCTAAATGCTTTGTTGATGAGATATAAGCAAAAACTGAGTTTTACCCTATGTTCTATTTTTAGCCATGTTGGCCATGTTGGTTGGCAGGGGTCTTCGGAGACATTTTGTTTAACTTAGATACCCTCATAATGATTGTGAATAAGTTTGCTTAAATGTGTCTCAGTAGTTTCATAGGAGAAGATTTTGTAAGAATACAAAATTTACAAAAATTGTTAAAAGTTTACTTTAATTCCTTAAGGGTCAATTGACCTTTTGGTCATGACTTATTTGTAGATCTTACTTTGCTGAACATTATTGCTGGTTACAGTTTATCTCTATTTATAAAAATATTCAAGATAACAACCAAAACTGCAAAATTTTCCTCAAAATTACCAATTCAGGGCAGCAACCCATCAACGGGTTGTCCGATTTGTCTGAAAATTTCAGGGCAGATAGATCTTGACCTGATAAACAAGGTTACCCTATGTCAGAGTTGCTCTAAATGCTTTGGTTTCAGAGAAAAAGCCAAAATCTACATTTACCTCTAGATTCTATTTTTAGCCATGTCGGCCATCTTGGTTGGTTGGCTAGGTCATCGGAGACATTTTTAATCTAAGTAACCTTATTGTGATTGTGGCCAAGTTTGTTTAAATTTGGCCCAGGAGTTTCAGAGAAGAAGATTATTGTAAAGTTAACGACAACGGACGACGACGACGACGACAACGGACGACGGACGACGAACGACGGATACCAAGTGATGATAAAGCTCACTTGGCCCTTAGGGCCATTTTAGCTTATAAGTATAAACTATATTTAAAATTGTAAAGTTGTAAGCAGTTTATCTTATGTGAAAAGCAATGCATTGAATGTAGAATGTATGCTAGAATCAGTTATTTGGCACCTGAAATTACAGTTATTAAATATATTAAAACTATTCAAGACTTTCAAAAATATGTGAATTATATTGATAAATGCCCAGTTCGATGTAATCTGAACACTTTAAAGGATAAAAGTAACTTTTATGTCGGTCTTCTGATGTCCCGCTAATTTTGATACAATTGATGTTGCTATTGATGAATTCAACATGGCTAATTATGTCAATGTTGTCTCTTTATGTATTATTGTGCTTTTGCTTAGTTTCTTCAGTTACCTATTCCGACTTCGGACTCAGACTTCTTTTGAACTTTTGAGTTTGAGTGTGCATATTACTGTGTGTTTGTTTATTCTACACTGGCTAGAGGTATAGGGATGGGGAATCTCCGACATTTTGTGCTTTGTAAAGAATATTACCATAAAAGCTTGGATGTGAAATACCTGACCGTATAAGATCCCTGCATGTTGATTTATATTTGAATGATGTCCTTGTACCGATAATCAGACTTAGTAAATGTTTTGAGTAGTTTGTGATATCGAAAACCCTGGTGTACTAATTGTTCATTAATACAGAGATTTCTTCCGTTAAAATCAAATACGTTGTTACATACACGAGCGAATCGAACAAGATGAGATATATAAACATCATAAGATAATGATTAGACTATTTTCATGTCCGTTTCAATACAAAACAGAATGCAAACGTAAATTTTTACATATCTTTTGTTTTGACATCAATATTTGCATTTAAACCCTGTCAGGAGTTTGTTCTAGAATTTAAACCCTGTACCCTTTTTGTTACTTTCTATATCTTCCATATAAACAGTAATAATTTAGCTATGAATTGTGCCTTAAATCCCCTCTCTCTCTCTCTCTCTCTCTCTCTCTCTCTCTCTCTCTCTCTCTCTCTCTCTCTCACACACACACACACACACACACACACACACACACACACACATAAACCGACAGATAAGGGATGAAAAGATTATAATAAAACAAAATATAATAAACATCCACATCAGAACTTATTTAGCCGCTTGGATCTTGTAACTTAACATTCTTAATAATATTTCACAGTTCACACGCTGCTGTACTCGTATGTATACTTACGTATTTTTGAAAAATCAGACACGATCATTGTTAAGATCAAAATAGCCATTCTGAAATTTGACATGATTACTGTTGGTAACAACACAACATAAAAACAGTAACAATCCTTGGAAAGAAATATACTCACCCGATACTCACATATACAGTACAAGATTATGCATGGCTCAGAGTACCGATATAAGGGTATTCTATTGATTACGAGTCTTCTTAAATTAAGTGATATGGGGATTTTGTTAGGCTCCCAACACATTTTATCAGTTTATTTTAATCAAATTTAGAGAAAATGTTCATTTTACCTTTAGAACTAATTGTTCATTTATTATCATAATCATAATTTTGTTTTAAATTTCAGTGCTGGTATTATAGTTGGAGTTGTCGTTTTAGTAGCAGTGGCACTGGCAGTTAGTTTGTTAGTTTTTACATTTGTAAACATAGGAACAAAAGAAAAGCGAAGGTATTTTAATAATCAAATTAACATTAATGGCATTTTGAGTAGGTCAATAAAAATATCGATGTGAAACACATAAATTCTGTTTTGTCATTTCTGAGTTAGCTTGATTCATTTGATACCTTACGTGCAACTGATTCAATGTGTCTAAAGGAACTCTGGCTGTTAAACTTGTCATTTTGTGTCATATTTTGAAGTTAAAATAACCAAGTAGACTCAATTGAGGTTAGCTCTGTCGGAATATTTTATGAGGCTGTTTAATTATTTATGCTATCAGGTTTAAATGACTAATTATATTCAATTGATCCGTACACATGGTACAGGATAGTTAAATCAACTGATTTAATTTAGAGTTAGAGCTGAATTTTATTTTTATATTGTGTTAATGGAATATACATGGAAAATAAAATCATCAAAGGAAAGTTGATTTAACTGAATCAAATGTATTATTTAAAATTTTGTAATGATTTGAATTTCTTAAACGCCTCGTTTGAAACTAAACAGATTCATTGAATAACATTAATCTCTGCAGTGTAATTGACGCCACTGTATGTCCGTATATATTTACAGGTTCGACTGTTCACAAAGTACATTTAATATGATTGACTTATTTGCATTGATTTAAACTTTTAGTTTGTTAGTTTTTCACATTGGTAAACATAGGAACAAAAGAAACATCGAAGGTATTTTAAATAATCAAATTAACACAGGAATTTAATTAGTATTTTGAGTAGGTCAAATAAATTATCGTTGTCTTGGAAGATGCCCAGAAGTAAATTCACAACTGCACAGAAATGGCAAATCATTGGTATGCGCACTACTGGTTTGAGTCAGCGCAGAATAGCTGTTCAATTTAGTGTTGTATACAGTGTCATTTCGAGGTTATCAAAGCGTCATAGAGAAATTAGGACCGTTGATGAACGTAAACGTTCTGGTAGGCCACGTAAAACATCTACAAGCGATGACCGAGGTATTTCACGGTCAGCTCGTCGACATCGATTTACTACTGCTCGCCGCTTAAACGACAACTGGGGAATACATGGTCTCGTGAGTCTACCAACTGTTAATCGCAGACAAAATTGTGCCAATTTACGTGCCCGTAATTACAACCAGCTTTGTTTAAAGAATGGCAAAGAATTCCTGTAATAAGACAACGAGTGGATGAACCTTTACGGAAGCGTGGAGGATACACTAATTCAGCTACTGACCTAAATTGTACTTTAATGTCATCACAAATTGTAACTCTCGAGTTTTGAAAAGACTTTTTGTGTATAGTGCAGAGCAAATCTGTCAAAAATTTAGTATAAGTCGAAACTTGATCTTGTCTTATTTTTGCCGTTTTATAACCATTTGCTCAAAAAAAATAGTCAGAAATTGAATCATGAAAACAGTTCAAACTTTCACTTATCAATTAACATTATGTTTGTTATCTTATAAAACACAAATTCAGTTCAATTTATCGATATCTCGATTAATTATAATTCAGTAAAAACGATTCTGAAAAATTATCAGGTGTTGCTTAACTTTTGTCGAGGTGTATATCTAAACTTCGATGTTTCACACCCTCATGTTGTAGTAGCACTATCTTCTATACAGCTGACGTCTGTTTTAACTGTCGTATAATTAAAATTAAACTAAGGAAGTATAATATTTTGACCGGTAAATTCATGAAAATATGGACAGATACCGCTACTAATGTATTTTATTTTAGAAAATACTGTTTATGATATTCAGGTTGGTCATTATTGTATCACACTCGCGATTGCCATAAGACCTATGATTGCGTTGTCTTTTATCAACAATAGTCATGATATCAATAGAGGTAGTCATAGATATGTTCCTTTGGCCCATGATATTGTCATTCAGAACTAGGGATAAGATTTCTGTAGTCGTTTAATCGAACACACTTCGCAAATTGTACGAGAATCTTCAAACTGTTCATGTGGATGTGCTGGTTGTCCATGGAGGGTTTGAAGTGGTTGGAGTTTAAATATTGTGTTTGTTTTTTCTAAATGTTGGTAATTTATTTTTGAATTTCGTAGGTCTGTGGAAAAGTTATAGATGTTCTTCTGGTCGTTTGAAAATTTCACGCACAGTTTGACTACATTTCGGTTTTGTTCCTGCTACAAGATATATGAGGCTCTGAGTTTTTAAATAATGTCATATGAAAAGAGAGAAAAAGTTATTCCGTTCACTGATGACCAAATGGTATTATCTGAAAATAATCTGGAGCAGGTTTTTTATTATTTGACATTGCACAGGAATATTTGTGGATATCTACGTGCGTTTTGTTGAATAAACTAGCGACAGAAGCATTGCCTCCTTTACCAAAATTGTGAAATGTGCTAAGTTTTAAAGATGAATTTCGATTAGCGGCAGTTGAATTTACTTTAGGCACGGTTTTTTTAAGCACGTGAATATTCGAAATGTGGTGAGGCTTTATGTTATTCTATCGTTTCTTAAGATTATGATATTATATAAATTGAAAGTAGATAAGTAAAAGAGGCTGAAAGTGAAAGCTTTGAATTATGATCATAATATCGGGATGAGCAGACTTAAATAGCGCAGTCGAAGAATTTTATTACAGCCGTAATTAACTGGCCCGAGAACATTTATTTTGTTGCGTATTTCTTTAAGACAATAAACTCAAATAAAACAATTGCTCCTACTTTATCTCAAAAACATTTACTACTTCTGACTAACACTATGGACAAAACTATGTTAAGGAGATCCATAATTCAGAATGACAGGTACAGACATACTACATTTTGATCCTATCAAACTTAACCATATAACTATTTTACATAAAATACATCACCCAAAGTTATTAAAACATAAAATTTCATCCGCCTACTTTAAATTTATATTGTGTGCATAGAATATAAAGAAATAGATCTAGAAAGTATATGAACAAGTAAAAGTACAATAAGGAAAAACCGAACTCCGCAGAATCAAAACATCAAACACATCAAACGAATGGATAACAACTGTCATATTCCTGACTTGGCACAGGCATTTTCTTATGTAGAAAATGGTGGATTAAACCTAGTTTTAAAACTAGTTAAACCTCTCACTTGTAGTACAGTCGCATAAAATTCCATTATATTGACAACGATGTGTGAACAAAACAAACAGACATAATAGATAAAATGTCAAAAATAGGGCACAGCAGTCGACACTATTTTATATTCTTAATCACTATAAAAACAAACAAATATGCCAACAAAAATACCAGAAAAGGATATAGACAAAGCATAATAGCAAAATAGAAAGACAAGAATACAAACATTTACCATAGCACAATAACAAATTGACGAAATGTATAAATACCGAGCCACTGTAATATACTGTCCACAATAGGGACTTTACGTATTTATTTACATGTTCGAATGTTTACACAGTACATTTAATGTACTTGACTTAATTTATTATATTAAACTGACTCAATTGAATTTTGGATTCAATCTTATTTCATCATGAAATATGTTTGATTTTTGTTCCAGGATTAATTTCAAACTATTGATCTAGACATTATAGTTATTTCGATCGAACCGTTGACTATAACTGATTAAAGCGTGCTACTTAAACGTACATGGTTAATTTTTTTCTACTTAACCAAACGGTCTAAGTGATGAAGTAGAAATCATCACGAGTAGGATGACTGTTATGGAATATCTGTTTCGCATTTGACGACCGATATGTTCTTATCATCGTTACCACAATCTTGTTTCATTTTCCTTGAACATGACCTTCCGACCAAGGCTTCCATATGTGTGCTTACATAACAAAAAAAAAAAAAAACAACAGGTGACACACCTGAAGCAGGATCTGCTTACCCTACATGATATCATCCCCGGCTTTTTGATGGTTTTAGTTGCATAGACTTTAGTTTTAAATTGCTCTGTTTTGTGTACAATTATTTGGCTTTTGTCTTTTTTGTTTGGTGCTTTTGCCATTGCAATTTCAGTTTGTTTTCGACTTTTCGAATTTTGTATCTCTTTTTTCAAATCGATTGATTTAACCATCAGGTGTTCTGTAAAGATTTGACTGTGAAATCTCGAAAGAAGCAATTTTGGCATTTATTCCTAAGATTGCTAGTTAAAACATGATACTTGAACAGGTTTTGGCAGGTTTGTATGTTTTACTTCTGGGTTTCAAAACAATGTTCAAAACTTGTCCCAATTGGACGTTAACGATCAACTCAGTGAACTGAGTACATAGATGATTGTGATTACTTGTTTGACATCAGGGGTCAAATACATGTAATGTGTCTATTCCGCTAAAAGAATTGAAAGATTAAATTCCGGTTAAAACAGCAAAATCCTACCTCTGATATATTTCTAGAAATATGATTAGCTAAAAGCAACAGCATGAAGACCATATATATTTCATATGGGGTTAGCAGTCGTGGTTATTTTTCAATACATGGTTAGTAGTGGTGTCCATTTGTAAAACAACACGGTGTTGACGAGGAAATTGATGATGAACGTTTGAAAAAAATGCAGAAAACCCATTAAAAGTTAACAATTTTTATTGTTGTCATTTGAAGAAAGGCAGATGGTTCTTTTTATTGAAGATCTTTCAATCAGTTTAATTCAGGTCTGGAGCTGGCATGTCAGTAACTGCTAGTAGTCCTTTGTTATTTTATGTATCATTGTCATTTTGCTTAACATCTGACTGGAACTACTTTCAAACTGAGTTTTTCTGTGGGTTTTGCTGTGTGTTTGGATATTCTACATTGGCTAGATTTAAGGAAGGGTTGAGATCTCTCAAACATGTTAAACCCCGCCCGTTTATGTGCCTGTCCCAAATCAGGAGGCTCTGGCCTTTGTTAGTCTTGTATATTTGTTTTAAAGATTGGTAAATTTATATGTTTCGGAATTTAGTTTGACGTCCATTTTGTTGAACTAGTTCACATTTTTGTTTAAGGGCCAGCTGTAGCCCGCCTCCACGTGGGGATTTTCTCACTGTGCTGAAAACCCATTAGTGGCCTTTTGCTATTTTCGGCTCTTCAGTTGGGTTGGGATAGACCATTGGCCTTCATGTTAAGATAGTCGGTAAGATAAATTCGTTACACAGTGTTATAGTGACCCAGCACAATATATATGGGGTTAATTAATTCCATATGGGTTTAGAGCGAAGATTTTACTGACTCCATATATATTTTCAAAATCAGTCTGTTCCTATTGTATCTTACAGTTACACCAAAACCATTGCACCCAAAGTTTTTAACTATAAACAAGCATTGGAGGACCTTGATTTGGAAAATTACTTAAAAACCCTCTGACATGTGACTGTTCCCACTCACCTATAATTACAGCCCGTCTGGCCATGTAATTACTGGGGATCTAAACATAATTCAACATGAGGAATCTCGTAAGTTTAGAGAACCCCAACACATCAATTGGAACCATAACTTCAAAATAATTATGAATTCCATCGAGGACAACGCCAGAGCATGGGCTAAACGAGAAGAAGATGAACTGGACACGAATGTGATCGTCACCTATAAAACAATATAAATGTATTTAGGTGATCTTATAGGTTTGTGATTTCCAAGTTAAATAAACGTTTTCTTTTTATAATTTAAACATTTGTCAAACGCATTATTCAATTATTTGTTTTCAAAATAGAGAATCATTTCGACTGGATTTTGTGAGAATTCGGTTCATAAATACGATTAATTCATCGTTACATACACTTATACATCACTGAAGAGACATTGCTTGTCGAAATGCGCATCTGATGCAAAAATTGGTACCGTTCATGTTATCATACATTATGGTATTGACATTTGTATGTTTTAAAAGTTTTTCTGAAAGTAGATTTTTGTAACAACGTTCTACACATCAGATAGATGTTTTGCTTTACTTTTGAGTACGTACGGTTGGCATTTACCAAAATCTGTTGAAACTAAAAGGGTAAATAAGAACATGAAAGAGCATAGACTGTTTGGAAGAAACTGTTGATTTTCTTTTAAAAGAATGAGAAAATAACAAGAAGACAATCATTACCCGTAAGTCGAAGAAAATATGATTTAATAATAAAATCGAAGAACTATGACGAAGATAACAAAGGTCAAAAAAAAAAAAAGTACGCAAAACTTTACATTGTGTAACATGAACCAAATCAACCACTAGGAGTACTATACATATCTGTAAAGGGTAATAACTTAATGTGTCAGTTAATTGAATCGTCGATTAAAACAACAGTGATCAGTCCAATATGAAGACGATTCAATGAATAAAGGAACAGAATTATGACCATGTTAAATGTTAGCTCTGAAAGCATACATACAATCTTTGTATATAGCAAAACAGAACCGGTATACTTTTATGACAAATATAAAGTACGAGTCAACATGGTACAGAGTGAAATGAATAAATAAAGGCAACAGTAGTAAGCCCTGTAAAAAGTTATCAATCGGTTGAGAGAAAAGAAATCCGGGTTACGAACTAAAACCGAGGGAAACACATCAACGATAAGAGCAAAACAAAGGAACAGCAGAAATCCTGAAGTGCGACAAAATCAGTTACTTTATATCAGCTGACACCTTCATTGCAACAGCTGACAGGTATTTAGGTCAAGGAACAGTAAATGAGCTATTAAGCACATTTCGAAAAGAATGCATTTATTTGTTTCCCCTGAAGTATTGACAAATGCATTCTTTCGAATCAAATGCTACTTTACCGAGAAACCACATTAAATCAGCGAAAAAAAGTATCACCAAAATCATTAAATCTCCAAAACAAGTGCATCGAATTTTGTAGGACTTCATTTTGACTAATGCATACCAAAAACGAAATCGGTGTCAAAGGTGAACACATACCACCAAACGTTGAAAAAGCGCATCGAGGATAGAAGGGCCTTCAATTGCTAAGGCGGTGTTTTCGGTTCCTTCCAAAACGATAAAAGAGTTTGAATGATATATGACAGTGGATATTAGTAAGACATATATACTGGTGCTTATTTGTCGTAAATGAATTGAAATTGAGTCTGAAAAGATGTCACAAAAATCTACTGTAAATCAAAATGAACAACAATGTAAATAATGAAGGCAAGATAGCCGTCGACAAAACTCAAGGGTAGACATACTCGTCTGTAGCACAAAAAAACTTTTGTTATTGAGAGTGTGCTTTTAATGTCAAACCTATATTCATATTAGAAAATGAAATATTTGGATCAACAAAACCAAGCAAAGAACACATGGAATAGTTCATAACACATCTAGAACTCTATAGAACTATTGATTGAAATATATGTCAAGGTAGCCATCTAAAAGGACTCCAAAGAGATAGAGGTCTTTGGAGAATATAGTTTGATAATGATACAGACAGATAACTGATGATTTCAAAGGGGCTTTGGGTTAGAGACAAAACTAACCCAGTGTATACACGCAACCCTAGAGTCATAGTAAATGAAAATCTAAATCATTTAAAAATACGTGTCAAAAATGTACCCTGTTCAGCTGATGATAGACAAATTGAACTCGAATTAGAATACTATGGTGCATTGTGCACAAATCGTATTGAGAAAGCCTTCGTGTAGATGATAAGCTGACTAATTGTCAAACAGGGGACATAATTGTGATGTGTGATCCTGTCAGCCAATCTCTGTTCAGATCTATGCTAATAGGCAAATATGCCTCTACAGTCTTGCATGCTGATAAAAATGCTTCAGAAGGTCACAAAATAGTATGCAGAAAGTGTTTACAGACAGGACATAAGGGTATGCAATTTCTTATCGATTGGATATGCCTATAATGCAAAATCCTGGTCACAGGCAGGCCGACGGAGTTAAACACTTCCAACCCTCTAGTGACGAGGAATCAGATGCCAATGATGCCGACAAAGAAGACATTGAAGTCACGCCTGCTCATGACGCACTTCAGCCTTTAAACTCAAGTGATGTCGTTGGTAATATTCATGCTAAAGATAACGTTTAATTAGTAAATAACCTTTACAAGATAAGATACAATGCAATCAAGAAATAGTGGATGATGGAGAAAATGTTGAAAAAAGTCAAAACAAAAAGAAGAAAATATCGAACCAGGTAGATATATTGAACAATATTCAAGGGACAGACAGAAAATACCAGTACCCCAGCCGCTAAAAAATGGGAAAAGAAATGCCAGATCGTCAACAAATATCAAACACAAAGAAGCTGTTCCTATTCAAAAGACTAAAACTTAGGGCCAGCAATAAACGGAATTGTAACAAAACCAATAAACCTAACACAATCAATCAACAATGAACTCCAAGTCTAAATATTTGTATATAATTGTAATATTTAGTCTGCCCGTTATCTAAGAAGAAAATTAAAATTAAAATGAGTGTGATGTAATTAAGGATTACATACATTCAAATGTGTATGAAAATAGAAAAGATAAATTTGAAAAAAAAAACAAAATGATGTATAATAGAATACAAAACTATGTCAATTTAAAATACTTTATTATAATTATATTAATCAAATACAAAAACAAATGTAGTTTGTATAATATTTTATCAATAGAAAAGAAAATATAATTAAAACCAATTGTTCAGAGAACAATTGAAGGTCTTTCCACAAAAAAAAAAAAAAAAACAAACATGTATTTTAAATATGAAAATAGTAAAATTCGGTTTAAAATGTCATTTCCTGCGTCAAATAATATCCTATTGTACGCTGATTAAAGAAATATATGGTTTCTATACAATATTTCTTAAATAAGGAGATAATTTGTTACCTCCGGTTTGAAAATGTTACTTCTGGTATTATTCAAACGTTTAATTGATACTGATACCAAAACTATCTGTTGACGTCCATTTTGTTGAATTAGTTCACATTTTTGTTTAAGGGCCAGCTGTAGCCCGCCTCCACGTGGGGATTTTCTCACTGTGCTGAAAACCCATTGGTGGCCTTTTGCTATTTTCGGCTCTTCAGTTGGGTTGGGATAGACCATTGGCCTTCATGTTAAGATAGTCGGTAAGATAAATTCGTTACACAGTGTTATAGTGACCCAGCACAATATATATGGGGTTAATTAATTCCATATGGGTTTAGAGCGAAGATTTTACTGACTCCATATATATTTTCAAAATCAGTCTGTTCCTATTGTATCTTACAGTTACACCAAAACCATTGCACCCAAAGTTTTTAACTATAAACAAGCATTGGAGGACCTTGATTTGGAAAATTACTTAAAAACCCTCTGACATGTGACTGTTCCACTCACCTATAATTACAGCCCGTCTGGCCATGTAATTACTGGGGATCTAAACATAATTCAACATGAGGAATCTCGTAAGTTTAGAGAACCCAACACATCAATTGGAACCATAACTTCAAAATAATTATGGATTCCATCGAGGACAACGCCAGAGCATGGGCTAAACGAGAAGAAGATGAACTGGACACGAATGTGATCGTCACCTATAAAACAATATAAATGTATTTAGGTGATCTTATAGGTTTGTGATTTCCAAGTTAAATAAACGTTTTCTTTTTATAATTTAAACATTTGTCAAACGCATTATTCAATTATTTGTTTTTCAAAATAGAGAATCATTTCGACTGGATTTTGTGAGAATTCGGTTCATAAATACGATTAATTCATCGTTACATACACTTATACATCACTGAAGAGACATTGCTTGTCGAAATGCGCATCTGATGCAAAAATTGGTACCGTTCATGTTATCATACATTATGGTATTGACATTTGTATGTTTTAAAAGTTTTTCTGAAAGTAGATTTTTGTAACAACGTTCTACACATCAGATAGATGTTTTTGCTTTACTTTTGAGTACGTACGGTTGGCATTTACCAAAAATCTGTTGAAACTAAAAGGGTAAATAAGAACATGAAAGAGCATAGACTGTTTGGAAGAAACTGTTGATTTTCTTTAAAAGAATGAGAAAATAACAAGAAGACAATCATTACCCGTAAGTCGAAGAAAATATGATTTAATAATAAAATCGAAGAACTATGACGAAGATAACAAAAGGTCCAAAAAAAAAAAAGTACGCAAAACTTTACATTGTGTAACATGAACCAAATCAACCACTAGGAGTACTATACATATCTGTAAAGGGTAATAACTTAATGTGTCAGTTAATTGAATCGTCGATTAAAACAACAGTGATCAGTCCAATATGAAGACGATTCAATGAATAAAGGAACAGAATTATGACCATGTTAAATGTTAGCTCTGAAAGCATACATACAATCTTTGTATATAGCAAAACAGAACCGGTATACTTTTATGACAAATATAAAGTACGAGTCAACATGGTACAGAGTGAAATGAATAAATAAAGGCAACAGTAGTAAGCCCTGTAAAAAGTTATCAATCGGTTGAGAGAAAAGAAATCCGGGTTACGAACTAAAACCGAGGGAAACACATCAACGATAAGAGCAAAACAAAGGAACAGCAGAAATCCTGAAGTGCGACAAAACAGTTACTTTATATCAGCTGACACCTTCATTGCAACAGCTGACAGGTATTTAGGTCAAGGAACAGTAAATGAGCTATTAAGCACATTTCGAAAAGAATGCATTTATTTGTTTCCCTGAAGTATTGACAAATGCATTCTTTCGAATCAAATGCTACTTTACCGAGAAACCACATTAAATCAGCGAAAAAAAGTATCACCAAAATCATTAAATCTCCAAAACAAGTGCATCGAATTTTGTAGGACTTCATTTTGACTAATGCATACCAAAAACGAAATCGGTGTCAAAGGTGAACACATACCACCAAACGTTGAAAAAAGCGCATCGAGGATAGAAGGGCCTTCAATTGCTAAGGCGGTGTT